>JANRMT010062840.1:11304678-11322879 GCA_026402145.1 Polypterus bichir lapradei | reverse complement strand
ATAATATACATTTATCTGTCATAATCCCTCACAAATAGGAGGAAGCAAAACCTTTGGAAAAAATGTGTTTGAGTCCCTGCCCCTCTGATATGGTTTCTTGTGCACCTGCAGAGCACTAAAGTGTAACGGCCACCTTGGTTCTTTTCAGTGACACACTTCCGAAGGAGTATGACATTTATTTACAAATTTATGGAGTATGACATTCATTTATAAAATTCCTTCATGAAATAGGTTTATTAATCTGATCCATTAGTGAGATAATACCTGTACATACAGAAATTGTTAGTTTTGGTAAATAGATGACATAATTAAGTTCTGTATTTTGAAAGAAAACAAATAAATCAAAAGATGCATAGAATAAGGCTGAGCGGTGGCTCTGAGGCTAAAGATCTGCGCTGGTATCCGGAAGGTTGTTTTGCCAGTTCAAATCTCATTACTGCCAGAAGAGATCTTACTCCGTTGGGCCCTTGAGCTAGCCCCTAACTTAAAAATTGCTCCAGGAGTGCTGTACAATGGGTGACCCTGAGCTCTGATCTCCAAAGGTCATGCGAAAAGACAATTTCCCCTCGAGGATTAATATAGTATATCAAAAATAAATATGACAAACCCCATTCCCTACTCTACACATTTACTTACAAATATTAACTGTAAACACAATAATTATTATAACTCTAACTGCAAGACAGGTTTCAAATGAAACTGAATACAGTGCAATGATTGCAACTATAAACAGATAAAACTGTAAGAGAATTCTTACTGTTCCAAATAATAAGGAATATATGCCTCCCAAATATTTCAATGAATAGTCAGTCCGATATGCAGAGGCATCAGATGACCCCTTTAGATGACTGGCAGAGGTGTTATGTTCAACAGGGCTAGTGTTGAGCAGATAAACTGCAGAAATTGGCACCCATCCTTTGAATTTGGTGTTAGGGCAGATCCTAGTTCACACGGAGCAGTTGAATTGAATTATTGAATAATTTCAGTGACAGGCTTTCCATGGCTCTGTTGAAAGCCTGGGAGTTGATGACACTGTGGCCATGAACTGGCAATGGCAAGCAACACAAGACAAAAAATGGCATACTAGAATACAAGCACAATAGAACAATGCAGGATACACATAAAATCAAAACATAGGATCAAACTACAAAGCACTGTCCTTCTCACCTACTGTATATTTCTACAGCTTGGCAAGTGTTCATACCAGTTCAGCACTTGACTCAAATTAACCTCTAACCCTAAGTTCAAGCTTTGTGTCATGATCCAACTTTTAGCCCCTTCCTTGAGTCAAATGCTTCCAGTCCCAACAATCACTGGCTTTTGACAGTCCCTACACCTCCTCCAGGAACCCCAGGTCTCACAAGCAGGGCACATGCTTCATCATCAGTACAAATGAACAATACTGCTCCACTTATTTCTGCCATAGACTGTGTAGTGTTTAGACAGTTGGGGTTCCAGTAACATCTTGTGGAGGTACCTTCACTTTATTGTACCAACAGGCGCATGATGAGTTTCCATCCAGGCTTTTTTTTCTTGTACTTGTGCGCTGCTGTTGTCCTTCCACCTAACACGTAAACAGGGCTTACTGGTCCCTAGTGTCCCTTGCAATCCTACCCTGTCACAGGTCTGATACTGCAAGTGTAGCTCTTTCTTTCACTTTTCCCTGCAGGCCTTATGCAGGACTGTGGCATTCTGGTGGTTCCCTTACCATTGTTTCTTACCATTTATGATCTCCTTTACCGTATCTTTGATGTAGGCATAAACAATACATACTGAAGATATCATTTACAAATGGGTGAAAGATGTGGGTGCATAAAGCAATCCATTTAGTATTATTAAGTACTCGGTAATGCCCAAGTGTGTTGTTGAATACATTTGGAATCTAGCTTAGAGAACACTTCTGATTGTTTTACTTACAATACGATACAATACAATTTTTTTGTATAGCCCAAAATCACACAAGAATTACCACAATGAATTTTAACATGCCCTGCCTTTTGACAGCCACCCAGCCTTGACTCTGTAAGAAGACAAGAAACAACAACCAAAAAAACCCTTGTATGGAAAAAAATGGAAGAAACCTTGGGAAAGGCAGTTCAGAGAGAGACCCCTTTCAAGGTAGGTTGGGCGTGCAGTGGGTGTCAAAAAAAAGGGTGTAAATAAAATAAAATATATAGAACAGAACACCAGTAATCCTCAGTACAATATAATAGTGGTATAGAAATCTTACAAGTACAGAGCAGAATTCAACAGTAGAAGATATCAAATAATAGGATTCTGATTTGTTCAGAGTCCTGGAGACCTCAGCCATCCAGCTACCCCCCCTATTGGCCATTCCACAGCTGAGACAATGCTGGGCCAGCCAATTCACTTTAAGTACCCCTCTACCCAACAATTCCTGTGATGACTTTACCTTAGGCAGGCAAAACAACTTGGCAGTAGAGCTGTGGCACCAAGTGCCATATTTGAGTACTGAGAAGAGAAAGAGAATAGGTGAGGGTTAGTAACAAATTATAACTATCATATTACTTATGCTTTAGTGATGACCACAACAGAGATGCAGTCTGTACAGTTAATCAGCAGCTCTAGTCAGGATATGCTAAACATATGCTAAATCAACCGGGATTTGAAAGCTGAGACCGAAGGGGCATCTCTTATAGTAGCAGGCAGACCATTCCACAGTTTAGGGGCCCTGTAACTAAAAGCTCGACCTCCCACTGTTATTTTATTAATTATTAGAATCATAAGCAGACCGGCATCTTGAGATCTTAATGTGCGCTCTCATTAGTAAGTCATGATAAGTTCAGACAAGTAAGCCGGACCTTGGCCATTTAATGCTTTATATGTTTAAAGGAGTATTTTAAAATCTGCCCTAAACTTAACTGGGAGCCAGTGTAAGGATTTAAGAACTGGAGTTATGTGTTTGTATTTTCTAGTTCTTGTAATAATTCTTGCATCAGCATTTTAGATTAACTGGAAGCTGTATAAAGAACAGTTTGAACATCCAGTGAACACAGTATTGCAGTAGTCAATCCTACTAGAAATAAATGCATGAATTAATTTCTCAGAATCCTGCTTATTTACAAAACGCCTTAATTATCCAACATGTTTAAGATGGAAAATTGAATTTACTGAAGGAGTTAAGGATTATTAAAAGTACATGTTATAAATGGTGCAACTTTTTGAGTGAGTTAAACACAAAGACATTTCCATAAAGGTAGTTTGTTGACTTGTTTTAGTAACAGGTTTGGCTTCAGCTCAGCAATTCAGGGTGAGGCACAGGAGTCTTTGGATGGGCTAGATTTGGGTATTGACATTGCTATAATAAATCAAAGACATGATATTCATGAACTTAAATGCATAAGAAGTTCAATTTCAACTGGCATTTAGTGAGAAGTTAAGCAAAATGACACCTTTTATTAGCTAATTAGAAAGATTACAATACGCAAACTTTCAAGGCAACTCAGACCCCTTCTTCAGGCACGATAAAAGGTTAACTTCTCACTACATCTATAATAGCTAACATGGTACAACACCCTAGTACAGGGGTGGGCAAAGGCATTCGTGGACGGTCGCAGTGGCCGCGGGTTTTTGTTCCAACCCAGTTGCTTAATTAGAAAACAATCTTTGCCAATAATTACATTTCATGGCTTGTTAGTGCTTTGACTCTGCTATGTCAAGTCATTCTCATATCCTAGATTTTTTTTTCCATTCTAAGGATATCGTCCAAATACTTTGAAGTGTAATACGGATGGGTAATTCTCAGTCCTTCACTTTTTTCTCTTCTCTTTCCTTCCAAGTATTTAATTAAACCAAATAGTGCACGATAAATGCACACAGGTGTAAAGGGTAACAAGCAAAATGGATAACTGCTGGTTTCTTTTGTCATTTGCATTTTATTGCTAATAAGGAGCAATTGAAATTGAGAATGCAGCTGTTTAAGACTTAAATAAGCAATAAGGGTTCAAAATCTTAATGAGGGAGATAACTAAAATGAAGCAGAAGTGTTTCTAGAGCAATAAGTGATTCTTATTATGCAATTGGGTTGGAACAAAAACCTGCAGCCACTGCGGCCCTCCAGGAATGACTTTGCCCACCCCTGCCCTAGTATAATTGGCATTTATGCAGACTAGAGTGGGCCATTTATAGCCCATATTTCATCGATCCATTTTCTAGGCTTTGACAGGTGAAATGATGTCGGTGAGGCCAGCAGGGGGCACTTACCTGCACTCTGAATGTGAATCCCAATGCCCCATGTGCAGTGACGGGAACATGAGACATAAAATCGAGGTCCTAACTCTCTGTGGTCAAAAAAGATCCATGGGCATCCTTGTAGGGTGTATCCCAATGTCGCCCTATGGCTCTATGACTTAGTAATTCTGACCCCTAATCACCCCCATCTCTAATTGGCTATCTCTCTCACCACTTCACCACCTAATAAGTCATGTGTGATGAGCATACTGGCGCAAAATGGCAGTCGTCACATCATCCAGGTGGATGCTACATATTAGTGATGGTTGAAGTAGATCCCCACTCACTATGTATAGTGCTTTGAGTAATGAGAAAAGCGCCCTATTAATGTAAACAATTATTATTATTATTATTATTATTATTATTATTATTATTATTATTATTATTATTATTAACATTATTATTATTATTATTATTATTATTATCTACAAAGCAAAATTAGGCACTCACTAGAGAAGTTGAAACTCAAGGTGTCTTGACATTGTCAACAGGTGTCAAAGTTATTTTCACACTATTAGAAAAATAAAACAAGCTACAGAAAAGAAAAGCCCTAAATTTGCCAATTAATATGTGGACTGTGTTTCAATATCCTTTTAAACCAATGATTATGGCATGCTTGGTTGACTTTATTATATAAAAGGACATAATTCATGAAAAAGTGAGAGCTCAGTAAACAGCAGTCTATTCAATTAATTCAGACCCCATTAATTGTATTTCACACTTCAATAAGCTAATTTTAAATTTTTCACCAAAGGCTTTATTATAATACTCTACTGAATCTATTAAAGTAAAATTATTAATAATATTCATAATGTTTCTACTAAGAGCACTTGAAAACCACAGGTAATGCAAATTAGGGGCTGTTATTAAGCAACCGAGGAAACAAGAAAGCCAGGCCATGCCACCAAGGTCCCACTCTAGCAAATCTGCTTGCTCAGCAGCAGGTAGGTATGGGTGACTGCCCGCCTGTTGTCTTTCTTGATTGCACAGAGGACATTCACACCAAACCCAATTCACTTATCATAAATTCTTAAAATGGTATATTGCTTTAAGCATTGAGAATTAGAAAAACTCTAAAAACATTGGACTAGCTTGAAGATGGTTAATCGCAAATATGAAGTGACAGCAGCTTACATACAGAGAAGTAGCACCAGGACTTTTGGCAGTGTGATCCTACAGATCAGCGTCTTTTTGATATAAGAACACAATGAATGAATGAACGAGTGAATTCATTAATTTCTTTATTGTCATTCCATAAGTACAACTAAATTGGATACCATCCTATCAGTGCAAAACTGCAAGAAATTATAAAACTACAGAAACATATAAATATGAAGATTTATAATAGGGATTCTAAAAGTGGAAAAGCAAAACAAACATCATACTACACAAGGAGACACTTTTTCACATTCTGCTGGTATTCATTGCCTAATTTGTTCCCTTTAAAGTTTCAAAGTATGAGCATCATTTAGTGCAGTCACGGCCTTTGGGTAAAAACAATTTTTAATCTATTTGTCTGTGTTTTTATTGTCTTGAATCGTCTGCCCAAGGGCAGCAGTTCAAACAGAGTGACCAGGGTGAGTTGGATCTTTAATTATGATCTAGGCATTTTTCAGGAGCAGGAACTGTTAAGATCTTCTAAGGATAGGAGAGGACATCCCATGATCTTCTGGGCAGTGGCGACGACCCTCTGTGCAGCTGGCAAACCACACACAGATGCAATAATTCAATATGCTCTCTAAAGAGCAATAGTAGAAGGGCATGGGCAGTTTTGGGGTGAAATGGTTCTTCCTGAGGATCCTCAGGAAGTAAAGTCTCTGGTGTGTCTTTGTTACCAGCTCTGTGATGTTAGCTCTCCAATTTTGTTCGATGGAACAGAAGCTCCCTGACTTTTATTATGATGGTTTATATTTACACATACAACCAACCACACATAATGTAGCTGATGTTAAGGAGAAGAGCCTGCTGTGAAGGAAGGATAGCCTTGCAGTCAAAAGTTTGGTTAGTCAATTGAGTCAAGACACACTTGCTTTTCACAATCTGCATAGAGTGCAGAATAATGATTGTGTCCCAAGATCCAAGTGGGAATGGCTGAGAGTTTAGTCAAGTGAAATGAGGCTGCAGCAGAGGAAAGACATCTTTATAGTAAAAAGACCAAATAGTTACTTGAGCCCAAGGGACATCTTCTTTGGCCAGACTGGCTAAGATAGCTACTGTCTGTGTGCAATGTGCAGTGCGGTTCTGAGTTTGGATCTTGGGAGCCCAGTAGGGAAAGCACAGCCCATGAAATGGGAACTCAGTTAAACATACAGCACATACTTGGTTACAGGAAATCGGTGAGATTTAAAAATAAAAAAGAGAAGAGAGAAAACAGGACAGGGCAAAATGAAAATCAAATAAGCAGGATTGTTAATTTTATTGTTTAAAGAAATGGATGCATCAAGTCAGTTGAAATACTGTGTTTATTACATTTCATAGGACTGGATTACACTTTATTGATTGCCAAAAAGTAACTGTGACAGTAGCTACTTGGAGTACAATTGCACAAAATGACCTACCCATGTGCCTTGACAGTTATCTGAAAATAAATTAGACAGTGATTGAATGCAGTGGGGTAGGGGTGGCCTTAATAGATTTACTCAATATTGGGGCTCCCTCATGCCTACGTCATGTCAATTTTATAATGCCCTTTCACTGCAAACTGCTTTCTTATCTTTAGCCAAGTCATATGTTTGTGTGCTATAAAATTGAAATAATTTGTTTAGCTTTATTAAACTGCTAAAATTTCCCTTTGGACAACTAAAATTCTATCTATCAGTCTTACACTGGAAATATTATGCTCTCAGAACACTTATGTGTGTATTTATGGATTTTGGACTGCTGATCACAAAAATCACCTTTAAATTTTCCTATCAGATACCATTAAATTTTCATTCAGCTGTTTTTCTGGTTTGCTGTCATGTTATAAGTATACATGTACAACATAATAGCTACAACTAGGACTTCTGTGCTGATCTAAAAGTAGGGGCACCTCTCCTATTAATGCTAAGGGTCGCAAATGAGACAACCATGCTAAAGAGTCTCATTACATCAAAAAGATCTGGCCGCTCTGTAAGGGCAGAAAAGTACGGCACATAAACTACTTATTGACCCAGCAAAGATATTTTTGCCTCCTTGGCAACATGGACTGATGAAATTTAAATGAAAGTGATGAAAAAGGAAGGATTTTGATATTTGAGAGAGATGCTTCTATGAATAACTGATCACAAGATTAAGCAAGACATTTTTGTTTGTCCACAAGTTTGATACTATGACAAGCAGTTCAGAGGAAATCACATAGAAGGCAATCAAGGATGTTGTAGAAATTTTTTCAGCAACTGCAGAGCAGTAAACTACGTCCAGCTGGTTGACCACAAGCTTCAAGTAGATAGAACCATGAAATGTAACATGTCGCTAAAGATTCATTTTTTGCATTCACATATAATCTTCATGCTGTCAGTGACAAACATTGTGAAAGATTTCACCAGGACATTGCAATGATGGAAAAGCGGTGTCAGGGCAAGTGGAATCCGTTAATGCAGATTGACATTTGCTGGACAATGAAATGAGAAACATCAGATGCTGAGTACAGATGAAAATAACCAGCAATAGATTTTTAGCGTAGTTGAAGTAACATTAAGTGATTAAACACACTACATTTAATTAAAGTTAATTTCATGTTTCTACAAATTCCTATGTGATAGTCAATCTTAAAATAAGTTTGTGTTCAGCTTGAAGCTGTTTATCACAATCACTAAAACTTTTTCAGCAAGCAAAATATTCGAAAAAAATTGTCTTTGTAGTTGTTTCCTATTTAAGTAAAGATATACACAACTGCACTCTGAAAGATATACATTAGTTAACACTGGACTCTTAACGATTTAGTACCTTGGAATAAACATGTTAATAAAGACTGCATATAATCACTAAATTAGTGTTTTGAATTAAATTCTTCAGTATATGTGTGAATAGAAAGCACATGTGGATTGAGATTTTAAATAGATAGATAGATAGATAGATAGCACCTTGGTTTTGCTGGTGTTCAGTTGTAGGTGGTTTGAGTCACACCGTTTAACAAAGTCCTTGATTAGTTTCCTATACTCCTCCTCCTGCCCACTCCTGATGTAGCCCACGATAGCAGTGTCGTCTGCAAACATTTGCACATGGCAGGACACCGAGTTGTATTGGAAGTCCGATGTATATAGGCTGAACAGGACCAGAGAAAGTACAGTCCCCTGCGGCTCCTGTGTTGCTGACCACAATATCAGACCTGCAGTTCCCAAGACGCACATACTTAGGTCTGTCTGTAAGATAGTCCACGATCCATGCTACCAGGTATGAATCTACTCCCATCTCTGTCAGCTTGTCCCTAAGGAACAGAGGTTGGATGGTGTTAAAGGCGCTAGAGAAGTTCAGAAACATAATTCTTACAGCACCACTGCCTCTGTCCAAGTGGGAGAGAGATCGGTGTAGCATATAGATGATGGCATCCTCCGCTTCCACCTTCTCCTGGTATTCGAACTGCAGAGGGTCGAGGGCATGGCAGACCTGTGGCCTCAGGTGGTGAAGCAGCAGCCGCTCCATGGTCTTTATCACATGTGACGTCAGAGCGACAGGCCGGAAGTCGTTTAGCTCACTAGGACGTGATACCGTTGGGACTGGGGTGATGCAAGATGTTTTCCAAAGCCTCGGGAGTCTCCCCTGTTCCAGGCTCAGGTTGAAGATGCGCTGTAGAGGACTCCCCAGCTCCAACGCACAGGCCTTCAGCAGTTGTGGCGATACTCCATCTGGACCCGCTGCTTTGCTGGCACAAAGTCTCCTCAGCTCTCTGCTTACCTGGGCTGCTGTAATTGTGGGTTGGGGGAAACTCTCTCCTATGCTGGTATCAGTACAGTGAGTACTCCGAGGTGAGAGTGGGTTAGGGTGGTCAAACCTGTTGAAGAAGTTGTTCATCTGGTTTGCTCTCTCCACGTCTCTCTCAATGGTGGCACCCTGCTTCGAGCTGCAGCCAGTGATGATTTTCATCCCATCCCACACTTTCTTCATGTTGTTATTCTGCAGCTTCCGCTCCAGCTTTCTCCTGTACTGCTCCTTTGCCACCCTGAGCTGGACTCGGAGATCCTTCTGCACACGCTTGATCTCATGCTGACCACCACCTTTAAAAGCTTTAAATGTCATATTTTGTGTGAATATTCATTCAAATATTGGTTCTTTCTCACTTACAGCCTGATTTTTTCTTTTCTGAGAAAAGTAAGAAAGAAAAATATCACCCATGGCACCACAAATGAGGAACCAGGTGCTAGAGGCTGGCCCTAACCAAGAAGGGTGAATGGGGAAAGTTAAGGCAGCCTCATCAGTTTAGACCATTTGCTTGGGACCTACAAAGTTGTACATAAGTTGAATCCTGGGAAGCTTTGGCCAGGAGGCTTCTCTGGGTAGTCTAGGAGGAAAATGAAGACCAGAATACATTGATTGAGTTAAGTCTTATATAAATGGGACTTTCACCAAACACTATTACATACCTAGGGTCTTTGAAGACCTGGCATATGCAGTATATTTATACATCAAACCACAAATAACCATAACTGTCCAAACATTTATTGAAAACTCTTCTCTGAATACTTTACTTCTTTTTAAACTAAATTTAATAATTAATTACTTTTAATTAAATTTTTTTTTATCTATGATTACACAATCATAGTCTGCTAGATAGATAAAACTTTATATATAGATAGAATTGTATTTGTTGCCAAGGGGGAATTTGACTTTTTTCACAGAAGCTCTTTAAATAAATAAATATATAAATAGATACATAAGTAAATAAAGAAATAAATATTCACACTTTGGTCTGAACACACACTGGAATCACTATAAAGCAAGAAAATTAAAAATAAAGAAAAGTTATGACTTGGCTGTCACATTCTCAGTGAGGCATTATGCCAGCATATTGCTGTTGTTATTAAGGAGCCACAGTTGCATTTTTTGACAGACTTCTGCTGAATAATTCATTGGCTGAAAGTCCAAAGTTAGTGTGTCAGATGTGCAGCATTGCTCATAATGGCACTTAGTTTTGTTTTAACCTGAGCCTGGACTTTTATTTAGCTTGTTGATTTGGTGGACCTCTCTTAAAGTGATGTTACCATCTCAGCACACCACACCATAGAAAATCTCATCGGCCATCACAGAGTTATAGAAGATGTGAAGGACGTCACTTCTCACATTAAAGGAATAAGTAAGTAAGTAAGTAAGTAAGTGAACTTTATTGTCATTCATTCCATACAACAGTACAACAACGGATGCATAGCTGAACAAAATTGCATTTCTCCAGACTCAATGTGCAGACATAAAAAACAAGTGCATAAAAGACAAGTGCACGCAAGACAACATACAGACATTACAAACATTTCACTTCTTACACAGAAAGTAGGTAAGACAGCGTAAGACAGCACAAGGCAGCACAGTACAAACAATAATTACAAAAGATATATTTAAATATAAGCCAGTCAGTGGGTGAAGTATAATATGAAAGAAAATATTGCACATTGTTTCAAAGTGATTGTGTTATTGCACTATATGTATACAATATTTATACATAATATATACAATGTAATTTTGTACAATTTTACAATGCAATATAATGTAAACGTAAGACGTATTTGTGGTAATAAAGTGCACAGTAAGTAAGAGAGCAAAAGGTCAAAGGTTATTTGACAGAGTTCAGTATTCTGATGTCCTGGGGGAAGAAGCTCCTGTTAAATCTGGTCGTTCTGCAGTGCATACTGTGGTAACGTTTTCCAGAGGGCAGAAGTTCAAACAGCCTATGTGCTGGGTGTGTGGGATCTTTTATGATCTTAATGGATCTTCTCTGGCAACGTGAGTAGTATAATTCTTGAACAGATCGGAGTGAGGACCCGATGATTTTCGTCGCTGTCCTCACCACTCTTCAAAGTATCTTCTTTTCAGCGGCAGTGCAGCTACCTTACCAAGCTGAGATGCTGCTGGTCAATATACTTTCTGTAGTGCCTCTGTAGAAAGTTGTGAGGACAGGAGAGGGGAGGTTTGCTGTTTTCAGCCTTCGGAGAAAATGAAGTCGCTGTTGTGCCCTCTTGACAAGAGAAGTGGTATTTATGGTCCATATCAGTGATGTGTACTCCCAGAAACGTAGTGCTTCTCAGTGACTCCACACTGTTTCCATGGATTGTAAGTGGCCGGTGTGGCATGTGCTTTCTCCTGAAGTCAATGATGATCTCTTTTGTTTTGTTGACATTCAGTGCCAGGTTGTATCTCCCACACCAGGCAATGAGTTGATTAACTTCCTCTCTGTATGCGGAGTCATCATCATTACTGATGAGGCCCACTACTGTTGTGTCGTCTCCGGGTTTTGTGATGTGATTCGAGTTGTAATTAGCACAGCAGTCGTGAGTCAACAAGGTGTAAAAATAGTCTGCTCTGCCTTTTGTTATATACTGTAGTTCATCTGTGTTCTGAGACCAGTCAAACCTGCACCCCCAAGTACCAATAGGAATGGACCACCTCAACAGCCACTCCTTAAATCGAAACTCAGCACAATAATCCCAGACCACAGTTAGATTTACATAATCATTGCAACATGGCTCCTGACACAAACTGCAGCAATCAACTGTTTTGCAGTCCAGTGAAACAAAAAGTATGTGGCATCTTCTGTGTTTTTTGCTTCTGTAAGAAGCTGTTTCAGGTGATGTGACTTGTGCTGTTTCACTCTGTGCAGCTGCTGTACTTGCCTACCCCCTTCAATTTTATTTGCCTCCTTCTCTTCTGAGCTCTGCCCCTCTACAGTTTCCTGCCCACAACATTCACAATCTGATGGCAACAGAAGTGTCCCTCTGCACTGCATCTCTTTCTGACTTCTAATCTGCTATCAATGACATGGGCTCTTTCAAGGGCTTGCTGTGCTGATAAGTGTCAGAGGCTATTTTGTTTCTAAACTCTTACTACTGTAAACCCATAAATGCCTAAATACAATAATAACAAGATAGAAATGCAGTTGTAATTAACATATATAACTACTGCAAATGGGTTGAAGGAACACAGGGGAGTCCAGAGAAGTACTGGGGGTGCCAGCCAAGTCACCCCTTTTGATTGTAATGCCAGCTGTTAAACAAAACAGGCGCATGAGTGTGCAAAGTTTAACAAAACATAAATCGCCTTCCAGCCTACTCAAAGTGGTTGGCTCTTAAGAGCTGGTCTGACTTGTGGAACTCTGTCTTCATCTAAGTCTGGGTTTTTATAAGTCTCCGGCTGGAAGGGGCGGTGTCAGTTGAAGAAAAGAGATAATACCATTACAGACAGCACCCCCTCTTGCCCGGAGGGGTATTGCTTACTTTAAGTGAGGCTGGAAGGTGCTGCTGTGATGTGCATCAGGGACAATACAAAGACATCCTAAAAAATCACATTTTGTTTGAGTGCTGTTGACATGTACAAATACCGACACTTTACCGCATTCAGAGTCACTAGCAACCCTATACATTTTAGATTTATATATTATCATAATAAAATAATTTAAAATAATTTTGGCATATTTTTGGTAATAAATAATTGTGGATGAAATGAATGAGGCATGCCTGGGCAACTGCATCCACAATGCATCTTATGATCCTGTGAGAGGTGTAAACATAACATCATGGGTCACTAGTGACCTAAGGCAAGTATACAAGGATTAACTAAATTAAGTTCATGTTGCAGGCTTAGACTTCACACATTCAAGATTTATTCAGTCCACTTGACAAAAGGCAGGAAACCATCCTGGATCAGCAAGGTTGACACAGGGCCCACTAATGCACATGCTCTAAGTTGGGCCAATTTGGAATATCTATTTAAACTAACACATCTTTTGTAATGTTGTGTATTCTCTTTAATCCAGTTTTTGATTGCAGGACAGCCAAAGGCTATCCTGGAAACATTGAGTGCAAGACAGGAGCAAGGTATGGACAGGGTGCCAGTCTGCCACCAGAACACTATAAAATGCAGTGGTTGAATTAAATGCCATCCCAGCCTTTTCTTCTTCTTCTTCTTTTGGCTGCTCCCGTTAGGGGATGCCACATTGGATCATCTTCTTCCATATCTTTCTGTCTTCTGCATCTTGTTCTGTTACACCCATCACCTGCATGTCCTCTCTCACCACATCCATAAACCTTCGCTTAGGCCTTCCTCTTTTTCTCTTCCCTGGCAGCTCTATCCTTAGCATCCTTCTCCCAATATACCCAGCATCTCTCCTCTGCACATGTCCAAACCAGCACAATCTCACCTCCCTGACTTTGTCTCCCAACCATCCAACCTGAGCTGACCCTCTAATGTCCTCATTTCTAATCCTATCCATCCTCGTCACACCCAATGAAAATCTTAGCATCTTGAACTCTGCCACCTCCAGCTCTGTCTCCTGCTTTCTGGTCAGTGACACCATCTCCAACCCATATAACATAGCTGGTCTCACTACCGTCCTGTAGACCTTCCCTTTCACTCTTGCTGATATCCGTCTGTCACAAATTACTCCTGGCACTCTTCTCCACCCATTCCACCCTGCCTGCACTCTCTTCTTCACCTCTCTTCCACAATCCCCATTACTCTGTATTGTTGATCCCAAGTATTTAAACTCATCCACCTTCGCCAACTCTACTCCCTGCATCCTCACCATTCCACTGACCTCCCTCACATGTATTACACATGTATTCTGTCTTGTTCCTACTGACCTTCATACCTCTCCCCTCTAGAGCATATCTCCACCTCTCCACGGTCTCCTCAACCTGCTTCCTACTATCGCTACAGATCACAATGTCATCAGCAAACATCATAGTCCACGGGGACTCCTGTCTAATCTCGTCTGTCAGCCTGTTCATCACCATTGTAAATAAGAAAGGGCTCAGAGCCGATCCCTGATGTAATCCCACCTCCAGCTTAAACACATCCATCACTACCGCAGACCTCACCACTGTCACACTTCCCTCGTACATATCCTGTACAACTCTTACATACTTCTCTGCCACTCCCGACTTCCTCATACAATACCACAGCTCCTCTCGAGGCACCCTGTCATATGCTTTCTCCAGGAAAATTAAGCCCTACAAAAAGATGTGTTCATCTTGTTTAAATTGTTCAAAATGCATAGTTAAAGGAGCTGATGAAAAAAAAATTTGTGTAGTGGATGTCTTTTCTTTAGCATAGCAAAAGGTGTATAATTTTTGGAGCAGCATGTCCTGTTTCTTTATATACTGGCAGGGTTACAGCATTCTTCAAGATTTACTCACTTTAAAATTCTTGATGCCAGAAACAAATAATTTAAAAAAATTAAAAACTAAAATTATGTATATTTTCTCCCTATGTACAGTTTTATTTCTTATACAGTGTGTTACACACATGTGAATAGAGAAAGCTAAGTGGACTGAAAGAAGGGAATTCCACGCCAGGACAGAGGGTGCCGGGGTGCACTAAACTTTCCTTTGTTTCCTCTTCAGAATAGATACGGGAACATCTGCCTGATTTCACTGCAAAGACACCACTTCCGGTTCCGGCACCACGAACAATGTCACTTCCGGTTCCACTGCTCCAAAAGACGTAATTTCTGGTGCTCCAAAAGACGTCATTTCACAAAACAAAACAAATATGGACTGACACCCTTCTTTGCTGTCTTCAATCTGCTCCCTATAAAACTCTTGTCTTGTCTCCTTCCATGTAGGCTTGTGGGTATGAACAGGAAGTCCTAGAGGACCTCAATGTAAGCAGTTCCTATGTAGGTGGAAATGAGCTGAGACTGTGAAGAAACTGTTATGCATAAACACTTTCTGGACATCCCGTCATGCCAACAATGTAATAAGTCTAAGATTTAATTACTATAATACAGGTGCTGGTCATAAAATTAGAATATCATGACAAAGTTGATTTATTTCAGTAATTCCATTCAAAAAGTGAAACTTGTATATTAGAGTCATTCATTACACACAGACTGATGTATTTCAAATGTTTATTTCATTTAATTTTGATGATTATAACTGAAAACTAATGAAAGTCCTAAATTCAGTATGTACCAGTAATAAATGGATTCTGCAAACTTTTTTTTAATTTCGTTTGAACTAATTTGTCCCACAGATTTTGCAATGCTCAGTTAAATGAGATTGCTGGTTCCTGCACTGCACCCAGTACTGATCCTGAATTGGATTAGGCAAGTTTGAGAAAGTTACTGTATATTATTTTACAATGCATATGGATTCTAAGAAGTTGAGTTATTTGGAAAAACAATCCCACAGTTTATGTTAAAAAACTGGTATTTCAAGATAGCTGCACCTTACATAGAAAATATTACACATTCTTTCAAATCATTGGATTGCTGCCATTCATATGCTTGTTGTGTTCCCAGTTTAGCTCTTTGTAGACAATCAATGAATCCATTTTCTACAGCACTATTAACAGCAGGCACCATCACAAGGTGCTTTATAAAACGAACAAGAATACTTACAGATAGAATAAATTGAATCTTGATTTTATCTGTCACTCTCCCCTCATACCACTTTCAAAAAATAATGGATGTGCTAAAAATCAAACTGCTCATGGCCTGGAGCATTCATAGATTAATTTTCTAAAGTTGGTTATTTCAGTTCAGCAACCATATCACAACAAAGTTAATTTACACATTTTTAGGATGTGGAGAAAGCCTACTTGAACATGTACAGGACATATGAACCCCACACAGACAATGTGACCAAATCAGGCAATGAACCGAGATCTGTGAGGCAGTGTGGCCCCAGTATTAACTAGGGCACCACCTTGCTGTCTTGTTTGGATCATGTTCTGCAAAAGAATGTAAAAGAAATGTCCTTGGTTACACAATCTGTCCATTATGGGCTTCACAATTGTACCTAAGATTTCGACACCCTTGTGTACCCGCTCCTATGCTGTAGAATTAGTAAACACAAAGTCTTAGCCAAATGGATCTATGGCTGTGGGGATATTCTATATTTTATTAAAAACAGGTATTTCCTGGAGCCACACAAACCAGCTAAATGGGTGAAACTAACAGGGAGATGGACAGGAACACGTGAAAAGGCAGGCTATTTAAGTGCTCATGTGCCCTGATCAATATATGGCCAGTGCCACTGCCCACAGAAGCAGTGAGTGATTAGCACAGGTCCAAAAGGTGCTATGTTGGTCTGAGAAGAGCGCAGCTCAAGTGGCAGTTACCCATACTTGGCAAGCTTTATAAAAAGTTCACTAATTATGCAAAAATGTGAGTATTTATATGGGAAAGGAACCACTGAGAAGCCAGGAGCCATCCCAATGCCACCTATACTCTGCCGGACCGTACGTACTGTAGGGTCATCAGCATTCCCCACTGAAGAACTGAATGATGATTGTACTGTTCCAGTAGTCTCTTTTTGCCCAGGATATGTATGTATACATGATTATACTACATTGTATGTTGGGAGTGAAAGCTACTTTTTAAAGCAAGTTAAATATATATATATATTATATAAAACATTTTTGGGTCGAGACGTGATCATCTCGGGGAGACACTTTGAAGTCCCGCGAGACTACTTGCACATCATGCCCTACTTACAAACAATTTCTCAGAGACACTTTAACGTCCCACGAGACAAGGAAGTGAGACAAAAGGACAGTTGTTGTACAGGTTTTTAAATGATCAACGCGCAGCGTGACATGCAGATCACGCAGCACGGCAGCAGCTAGCAGCAAGCCAGCAGTTGATCCGTCCTCCTCTCCTTAGTGTGTGTTCAGCACCCAACCCCCTTCACAACGCGAGTGGCAAAGACGCCAAGTGGCTAGCGTTTAAGCACGCACCCAGGGGTGGGGGTTGTGGGGTGGGACGAGTGAAGCGAGTAGGGGGCACAGCCCTATATATATAGTGAAAAAGGTTAAGACTCGACACATTCAAAAAAGTTTGGGGCAGCCACATGTATAATTGTCCTGGCTGCAAAAGGCTTTTAAAGGAACAGAGATGCTCACAAGACTGAGTCCAAAACAGAACTAGTAAGGGTTTGCAAAGATGGCAGCTTTAAGGGATCGGACTGGAAGTGATGTGTAGGAACTGGAAGTAACGTAGGGAAACTAGAAGTGATGTTCTTCTGATGTCAGTCTGTGCGCTGGAAGTGATGTTCTTCTAGGCACCAGAACCGGAAGTGACACTCTTCTGGGTGCCGGACCTGGAAGTGATATTCTTCTGGGTGCTGGAACCGGAAGTGATGTCATGCTGGGTGCCTGAAGCAAAGTCATCAGCTCTGAATCAGAGATGTTTTCCCGCAGCTGGTCTGTAGAAATAACAGGAGAAGGTTTAGTGCACCCCAACACCCCCTGGCCTGGTGTGGAATTACCTTTGCTTAGTCAATACAATGTCCTCCTACTCACACGTGTGTGACAATATATATATAATTCTTTTTAAGTCTGAATCACAATCTGATTATTAGGTGGCTACCTACCAGGTAGCACTTGTGGTTGGCCTGCCAGCTGGCAAACATCCGCCTTGTCCTTTCAGTTACAAGAAGCAAATCATAGATATGTAATACAGTATATACCAAATAATACAAAGACTACACCCCCTTATTCGAACTCATCAGGTTTATGCAGTTTTGCATCACCTTACGGGGATCAATCCTCGGACGTCAGTGCCTGAAGCAAAGCTTCTGATGCTGCACCACGGCAGCTGGTTTTATATATATATATATATATATATATACAGTGGTGTGAAAAACTATTTGCCCCCTTCCTGATTTCTTATTCTTTTGCATGTTTGTCACACAAAATGTTTCTGATCATCAAACACATTTAACCATTAGTCAAATATAACACAAGTAAACACAAAATGCAGTTTTTAAATGATGGTTTTTATTATTTAGGGAGAAAAAAAATCCAAACCTACATGGCCCTGTT
>JANRMT010062840.1:11289066-11304278 GCA_026402145.1 Polypterus bichir lapradei | reverse complement strand
ATATTTCTCTTGCCTGATTATTTCTGTCATGGTTAGTGAAGGGATGTGTATAAGGCTCGAGTATGTCCTACATTCAATAAAGGGCACAGTTCCAGGGAGCAAGCACCCCTTGCCAGAGACAGGTTGTTTTTCTACAAAGTTATCAAAACTGGGTGTGTGATATTATGTTCTTACTATGGATGTCAGAAGTGGTGGTCGAAGCCCATTTAAAGCTCTGGGTGGTGGAAAAGTTCTTGCTCAGTTCCTGGAGCACATGCCCCTTCAGCAACAACATAAACGCCACCCCTCCTTGTACATACTGCGGAATTTATGAGTGCGCAGTGCACACCCCTTTGGTTACATAACTGGTGCCCCTCAGGTGGCGGTGCTCAAACAGTATTATCAGACTTTGACAATGGGCAGGAAATCCCCCATCCCACTTGGTGCCTGTGGTGTGAGCCCCTTCAGTTTCTTTACTTTACGGCACGCACCCTTTAACTTTCCTAATTTGTTTTAGTTTGGGCTCCCCATGTTGCCCATACGTAAATTCACCACTGGACGTCTGTATATACATTTACCATATAAAACAAATTCATTATTTTAAAAATAAACTACAAACCTGTGAAAAAATATTCACCAGGAAAAAAACACGAGACAAGTCAAGAATCATGGTATCAAGCAGAATTCAGTTTCACTTCTTTCATTTCATAGCGTAATAGTGTAATTTAGTTTTAATAATATTTTATTATAACCAGTTTTTATAATATTTATTTTTTTCATAATGATAATGATGACATTTTGAAACATCATTTCATTGCAACATTTAAAAGTTCAAGTGAGGTTTTCAGCTGTTCTCAGATTTTATGGCACGTGACATGTTGGCTATTCAAGATGGTGGCACAGTATGCAGAGTATCCTAATGTTTGGATCACAACAAAAAACCCTTTGTGTGTGCTTATCCATAAATGGGATCTCCTCTTGCTTATGCTTTCATCAAGTTCCCCAGCTTTCTTTTTGACATAGACATGAGGGGGCATCCATGGTGTACAATGGTGTGCCTTGCCCATGCTTAATAGCTCTTCTTATTGTAACATATTATCCATCCATCCATTATCCAACCCGTTATATCCTAACTACAGGGTCACGGGGGTCTGCTGGAGCCAAGTAACTTATTATCAAAGTAGTATTTGAGAAGAAATCTTTAAATCCAGATTCCCTTCCTGACACCCGCTTACTTTAATAACCTCTTACCATTTAACAGGGAGCTTATTCTAACATTTCAGAAATTTAGAAACAACTGGTAACTCACCCAACTAGACTGTAGCCATGTGTTAGCTAAACTGCCCAGAGTAATGTGCACTAAGTCAGCACTACCCTTATTCAGTTACTGTGATGAGAACAATGTCTATATTATAAAAGCCCTAATTTTCTGGAAAACACTGGTTATCCTTTGTATAAATCTTGGAAATACCTAAGAAACTGTAAAACAAAAATCTTGAGGCCACATGCAGAATAAAGCAAGTCTTATGTGTGCCTGTATTGTCAGATAAATACTGGGTGACAACCAACTTCAGTATATTTGAGTGTATCCTACTCCACTGGGCTCTTGAGTAAGGCCCTTAAACTAGAATGGCATTTCCCCTTGGGGATTAATAGAGTATATCAAATCAAAATCAATTTAAAATCCATCCAATCTAACCCCTGTTTGAATGCATTGATGAATGAATGAGATCTTAGATAATATTTAACTATGGGGGAATCTCATCAGATGATAAATACATTGAGTTGGAAAAGAGCTTTTATGAAAACATTAAACATAAATCCCATTATAGGAGATTAAAGCCATTTTTAGATTACACTTTAATATATAAGCAACTATCTTGGTAAATATTACAGAGGATTGTGAAGCTCTAAATGAAATAGCTGAGAGCAGACATGTTCTAAACAGGCTCCTCAGGTTGTCTGAAAGCTCGTTATTGAAATCCATAAGCAGATTGATTAGATTCTGCCTTCTGTAATCCATCCATCCATTATCCAACCCTCTATAACCTAACTACAGGGTCACGGGAGTCTGCTGGAGCCAATCCCAACCAGCACAGGGCGCAAGGCAGGAAACAAACCAGAGCAGTGAGCCAGCCCACCGCAGGGTGCGCACACACACACACCAAGCACACACTAGGGACAATTTAGAATCGCCAATGCACCTAACCTGTGTGTCTTTGGACTGTGGGAGGAAACCCACGCAGACACGGGGAGAACATGCAAACTCCACACAGGGAGGACCAGGGAAGAGAACACAGGTCTCCTAACTGTGAGGCAGCAATTCTACTCTCTGTGCCACCGTGCCGCCCACCTTCTGTAATTTCGTGTAAAATTACATTTTGTTTAATTCCTCATTTATATGAAATGTATACCCTGTTTTAATGAAGCTATTGTGCTTTGTCAGCATTGCCTAAGGAATAAAGCAAATTCAGCAGCAGTAATTAAAATCCATAGCTTGCCATCATCCAATTCATCCATTATCTAAAACCACATCAGTGCTACCCAGCAGCCAGGACTGGGCAGCACAACATAACCTGCTTAATTCATTCCAGGGTCACGGGAAACCTAGTCTCACAGGGACAGATGTGACTCTAGCAATGAGTGTGCAGTTTTGGTCTCCAGGCTACAAAAAGGACATAGCAGTGCTAGAAAAGGCCTAGAGAGAGCGACTAAACTGATTCCAGTGCTACAGTGGTTGAATTATGAGAAAAGATTAAAAGAGATGAGCCTTTACAGTTTAAGCAAAAGAAGATTAAGAGGAGACATGATTGAAGTGTTTAGAATTATGAAGGGAATTAGTCCAGTGGATCAAGACTGTTATTTTAAAATGAGTTCATCAAGAACACGGGGACACAGTTGGAAACTTGTTAAGGGTAAATTTCACACAAACATTAGGAAGTTTTTCTTTACACAAAGAACGATAGACACTTGGAATAAGCTACCAAGTAGTGTGGTAGACAGTAAGACTTTAGGGACTTTCAAAACTCGACTTGATGTTTTTTTGGAAGAAATAAGTGGATAGAACTGGTGAGCTTTGTTTGTCTGAATGGCCTGTTCTCCTCTCGGTTGTTCTAATGTTCTAATGAGAATACATGTCTGGGTGCAACCCGCTAAAATATTAATATTGAATAACGGAAAAATCAGACACTGAAAAGGTTCTGCCCACAGACGTTCTTTCTAATAACTCGTGCCCAATTTCAGCTGTAAACACGGGGTTCAATCAAAAGCACAAGCAAAGAAACATCTTGATGGATGGCAACATTTATTGAATTTGCTAAGAAAAAATGAACTGAAATGTTTCAAAATGGATGTCTTAGTAGTGTTTGATTCAGTATTGTGAACTACATATTTTCTGGCATGACATGATTGGCATTTACAATTATTTAGTAATTGTACCTTACATTATTTACGGTATATGGTCATATGGCACATTTACTTTTTCAAGTGGGATCATCACAGAAGTCTGCATCTCTTGTGTCTTTTTGCTATCGACAGCTGAAAGACCTCACCTACAGTAGAGAGAGTTTAACTGAGTGTGATGGCAGAGTGTTTAGCTCACTCTTTAGAGATCATCTGTTTGAAGACGTAGCTGCAAGTTCTTTCATCCTCACCTTTACTCCAACTGTATCGTCACAATTGTAAATGACAGAGGGCACATACTGTACAGCTGGCAGCGATGCAGAGTTCACATTTAGTACTGCACCAGTGAGCTTGTTATATAATAAAGTATGATCTGACTTTACAAACATATTTTCCATTGCAAAAGGTTATGTTTAATTTTAACATACTGTATGTAGTGTGCTCTCTGCATACATAACACAAACATATGTTTAACACTAAAATTCCTGAAGCCTACGAAAAAAATTGTAAACCCGGCCCACCTTAAATCACTTTGCACCTCTCCCATCAGCGTCTTTTGTTTTGTAAATGCGTCATCAGCACAAGCAGTAAGCAGCCTGCTGTCCCATCCCCTGCTTTGACGGAGCTCACCTCACAGGCAAAAAGTTTTCCCTGCTCGAGCTCTGAGTTGATGGTATTTATCTCTATTCTCTTCACAAGAGCCGTGCTGCGGCTGATACCAGCTCAGAACTGTTTGTTGTACTGGTAGTCAAAGATATGATGTCCCGTGACCGCTATCAGACTGGACAAAGGCAGGACCGTAGCAACAGACAGCTTCTTCACAGCGCTTTCGCCGGCTAAAAGGCTGTTGCACTCTGCTTGGCACCATAAGTAAAATGGGACCTCCAACTGCAGCTAAAGTCACTTAAGTACACAAGAAATTTGCCACACTAGTGTTTAAATCTGAAAGCACCATGCTGACAAATGCTGCAAACTTTACACTGGCTGTTACAGACTGATATCAAAGGCTGCTTCTTTTTGGGCACATGGAAAAAGTTTCTGCTTTAGGTATGTGTTCAGCATTTCTTGCATTTCTCACATTTACTTTCATCCTTCAATTACCCAGATCTTTGTAGACACAGAGCACTCATGAAATACATGTATTCCAATTAACGATATACTGTATTATTTACCCTATACAACTCTAGGAACCTCACATGCAGATAAGGAGCCTTGGCTTGAGCTGGGAGAACTTTTTGCCTGCGAGCTGAGCTCTGTCAAGGCAGGGGTTGGGATAGCAGGCTGCTTGCTGCTTGTGTTGATCGACACATTTACAAAACAAAAGACGCTGATGGGAGAGGTGCGAAGGGATTTAAGGTGGACTGGAATTACAAGTTTTTTTGTAGGCTTCAGGAATTCTAGTTTAACAGGTGTATTTTGGGGAGTCTTTCAGATCTTAGATGGCATCGTGGGCACAGGTTTGCTATCGGCTGGACAATGTTCACAAAAGCACCATTGGCCCTACATTGAGCCCCACCTTCATGAGACAGTGGGATATTTTATAAATGTCACACTCCATGAGCCACCTAATTGTTCCCATCCACATTGTAAGCTAAAATTCATTCATAGCCACCCCCAGATGTGAAATATATTCGGCTGGCTCTGTGAGACTACAGGGAACTTGAGCTAATCCCAGCAGCTAGGAGTGGGCATCATTTATTAAACTTCTTTTGAAAGATCTTTGATGACTTGTTATTTTTTTCACATGACACCTTTCAAATAAATACCACAAAATTTTAAAAGTACAGTGGTGCCTTGGTTTGCGAGTATGCTTGTAATCCAAAGCATTCGTACAGTATATCAAAGTGAATTTCCTCATAAGAAATAATGGAAACTCAAATGATTTGTTCCACAACCCAAATATTTTCATATAAAAATGATTAATACAAAATATAAAGTAAAAATACATAAAACAAATTACCGGTAACTTGCACTTTATCGCAGTGTGTGTGAGGGAGATGAGAGAGAGGGGAGGAGGAGGGTTATTGTGTAAGGCGACATTCACCATAACTAACGGAATCACTGTTGGCTCACTTGAATCTTTTTCTTTTTTGTGACTTTAACAAGGAACCTATCCAATGACAGTTGCTTTTGGCTCCTTTTGAGGATTTTGCAGAAATGCGACATTGCATTGTCGTAAAACAGATTCATCACTTGCACTACTACAGACTTATTCGGGTGGTGCTTTTCTGTAAAATTTTTCACTCTTTCCCACATTTTTTTCCCACATCTCCCTAATCTAGTACCATTACTAAAGAACAGTCACTACACAAAATTAAAAAATTCTTTACGTACTCACACATGGTCACAATGCTATAGTAAGCAGTATACACTCGTACAGATGATGACTAAACAAGAGAGGTACGCTGACTGAAACCGAGCATGGGAAACAATTACCCACAATCCCACAGCGAGAGAGAGAGAAGAACCATCGACTCAGTTGTAATCACGAGACGCTCAGTAGACAAAGCGTATACGTACGACTTGTATTGCAAGACCTCGCTCGTTTATCAAGTTAAAGTTTATTAAAAATTTTTGTTCGTCTTGCAAAACAGTTGCAGACCAAGTTACTCGCAATCCAAGGTTTTACTGGATTATTTCTGGACAGAAAATGAAACTACAGTTTGTCAGAAAATGCCCCATCATCTCCAAAGCACAGACCTCAAATTGAGACCTTTGTACACAAACAGGGAATGCTGTTTTTTTTTAATCAAAGAGTCATATACCTGGAATGGTTAAAAATAAGAGAGTGGGCACTTTTAATGATTTACAAGAAATTAATCAATACTACTCAAGGAGAGTCACTTAAACAAGCAGCTTAATACTCAGTGAGACGGAAATAGAAACAGCTTGTAAGTATTTAACTCTAAAACAAAAAACTGATCATAAAAATTGTTAGAATATGCTTAATTGTATTTTTAGTACCTTTTGGTTGTGTACCAGTTTTTATTCCTTGTTTTTTTCATCTTTATAATAAACCTATCTAAGGAAATGGAACAGTGGCTTTAAATTTACCACGTAATTGAATTACAACATTAGAACAATCTAAACGAGAACAGGCCATTCAGCCCAACAAAGCTCACCAGTCCTATCCACTTAATTCTATTAAAAAAATATCAAGTCGAGTTTTGATAGTAACTAAAGCAGGGGTCCCAACTCCAGTCCTGGAGGGACCCAGTGGCTGCAGGTTTTCATTCTAACCATCTTCTTAGTGATCTGTTTTTGCCAATTAACTTCTTTTGAATTAATTTTATTTGACTTGCTCTTGAAGACTTAGACCCCTTAATTGTTTCTTTTTCTTAATTAGCAGCCAAACAATAATGAGATACAAAATGAGCCAAAACAGGACCAGGAAACTGTGTCCATCATACAATATCTGAAAATAAATTAAGATCAACTTCTCAGGAATGCTAATCTGCTCAGGTCCCCAAACATTTTAATGGTGGTCTTAGAAAAGAGAGAATCAACAATTTCGAAAATGTTTGCCATTACACAATGAAAGCAGCAACAAGCAATGGAATTAAAAAACATGTTCAATTAACAACAAGACTTGGCACCTAATTAAACAACTGATTGGAATGAAATTGGTTGGAGTTTCAGGCCCTGACTTGTTGGTCTTCTGTTGGCTCACTCGCTTCACATTTCATTTCTGTTTGGGTGTCATTTAAGGAAAAAAATAACGCAATTCAGAGGAATGATGAAGAAATTCACGAGAACAAATCTTAAAAAAACAAGTCAATTAAAATGAAGAAAAAAGAATTAATTAGTGGAAAAAACAGGTCACTAATTAAGAAAAGGGTTAGAATGAAAACCTGTAGCCATTGAGGCTCTCCAGGACTGAAGCTGGGGACCCCTGCCCTAAAGTTTTACTGTGTACCATGCTACTTGGTAGCTTATTCCAAGTGTAGGTGTTTCTCTGTGTAAAGAAAAACTTCCTAATGTTTGCGCAAAATGTATCCTTAACAAGTTTCCAACTGTCCCCGTGTTCTTGTAATCATTTTAAAATCACAGTCTTGATCCACTGTACTAATTCACTTCATAATTTTATATAATCCAATCTAGCTACCACTTAATCATCTTTTGCTTAAACTGAAAAAGCTCAGCTCTTTTAATCTTTCTTCATAATTCATCCCCTGTAGCCCTGGAATCAGCCTAGTCGCTCCTCTCTGGACCTTTTCTAGTGCTGTTATGTCTTTTTTGTAGCCTGGAGACGAAAACTGCAAAACAGGACTCCAGATGAGGCCTCACCAGTGTGTTATAAAGCTTGAGCAGAACCTCCTTGGACTTGGACTCCACACATCAGGGCGCTATATAACCTAACATTCTGTTAGCCTTCTTAATGGCTTCTGAACACTGTCAGAAAGTCGATAGCTTAGAGTCCACTACGACTCCTAAATCCTTCTCATAAGGTGTACTCTCGATTTTTAGACCTCTCATTGTGTATTCAGACCTAACAATTTTACTTCCTATGTGTAATACTTTACATTTACTGACATTAAACTTGATCTTCCACCAATCTCCCCAAGCCTGTATGCTATCCAAGTCCTTCTGTAATGATATAACGGAGTCCAGATTATCTGTTAATCCACCTATTGGTATCATCTGCAGACTTAACCAGCTTGTTACTTACATCGGCCAATTCTGATGATGTTCCTTGCACCATCACCCTCTGCTTGACATGTCTGAGCCAATTCTGCACCCATCTACAAACATCACCCTGAACTCCCACTTCTTTTAACTTGATGCTCAACCTCTCATGTGGCACCTTATCAAATGCTTTCTGAAAGTCCAGATAAATAATATCATATGCTCCACTCTGATTGTATCCTTTTGTTGCCTACTCATAGAATTCCAGCATGTTAGTAAAATATGACCTCCCTCTTCTGAACCCATGCTGACTGTTCAGAATAACTCCTGTCCTTGTCATGTGTTGCTCAGTCTTATCCTTAATAATTCCTTCCATTAATTTTCCTGTGATGCATATTAAGCTTACTGGCCTATAGTTGCTTGGATCTGCTCATTAGTTAGGATATAGCGGGTTGGATGATGGATGGATGGATGGATGGGATAATATTTGCCATTTTCCAGTCCTTCAGAATCTCCCCAGTGTACAGTGACTTCCTAAAAATATGTGTCAGGGGTTTATGTGACGGGTGTCTGGTCACATTTACAGGTAATCTAACCCAGACACAGTTAAAATATTTGAATACGCCACCCAGTTTTATTAAGAGACTGTGAACTCTTTAGATTTACTCATAATAGCACCCAGGTTTCTTTAAATTGGCGGTGAGTAAACACACAATGCAAGTCACGGCAGCAATTTCAGGAAAAGCAACAGTAACTTGTATTACACATGACAAATATAAAGTATACCAAGAAGATAAAGAACATAAGAAACTAAAAATATCAGGAATGAAAACCTTTCTTGAAAAAAGAAAAGCATACAGTCCATACTCCAGAAGTCCGTTAAAGACATAAAAGTGGAGGACACCAATTAATTGTCTAACTGTCCACAGATACACTCAGTACGCTGGATGTTTGTTTCCCAAATTGTCGGATCCCTGTCAGCATCTCTTCCTCACAGAGTGAGTGTTCTTTTTTCACTTCTGGGCTCCATGGGATGCTACAATATCTTAGGCACACCTCGCTTTGCATCCGCCAGCTTCACCCGGATCCTTTTGTGAGTCTTTTTTGTCTCACTGGACCCACAACTAGCATCTCTCTGGTGGAACAATCTCTTCCTCCCTGGAGGTACTGTAGACATCACTGTTCATGTGCCACGCGTCTTGCCAGCCACGTACCCTTGACTGTCTGTGAGCCCATGTGCTCTATGCGAGTGGTCTTGGCAGTGTTCTCAGTGGACTGTCGCTTCCTTTATGCCATCTCCACACCACCAACTGTATATATCTGCTTCAGTCTCTGCCTAGATTAACATACGATTTATCAAACAATGGTACATACCAATTTGCTTTGATCAGCAGTAATGTAAACATAATCTCTTTTTTGTAAGCAACAGAATCAAAGCAGGTTAATATCTACATCCTGTGGACAGTAATTAGCAATAACGTTATTTTCCTTGCTTAAACAACGTAATTAAAGCAGGTAAATGTCTATGTCGTGTACACAGCCAGAAACAATAACCTGTACCACAAGTACTCAGGTAATTTGCCTTGCAACTTACCACCCCAGTCCCAACAATGGGTGCCTATTGTCCCTTCATCTACAGGCTTTTACATTTAATATTTACAGTACATGTTTCTTTGCCTAAGATAAAAGACGAAAACCACCCAGTGTACAAAAATCTTCCATTTACAGTATATATGTACTTGCTAATCTCCTTTGAAACCAGAGGGTAAATATTATCACATCCTGGTGATTTGTTTGATTTCAGCCTATTTAATCTAAGCAGCACTTCTCCCTCTACAATTTCCAAATCCTTCAGTTCCTCCTTAGTCCTATTTACCTCTGGGAGGTTATCCACTTCCTCACTTGTGAAGAGCTCAGAAAAATGCTTATTTAGAGCATCTGCTATTTCACTGTCTGTATTTTTTAATTCCCCTCTACTATTCCTAATGCGCTTCACCTCCTCCTTGACTGTTCTTTTACTGCTAAAATACTGAAAGAATCTCTTAGGATTGTCTTTTGTCTTATCTTCTTATCTATTATATTCCTCTCCAACTGTCTTTCAGCCTCCCTAATATCCTTCTTAATGGTTGCCCTCATGTTCTCATATGCCCTTTGATTCACATTGGAGTTATGAGTCTTATACGCCTTATACAGTGTGTTTTGTTTTTTTTTTTGTTTTTTTTGCAGCTTCTTTTTTAACTCTTTACTAACCCACGGCAGAGTTTTTTTTTTTACATTTCCTATTAATTCCAAATGTAGGTATGTACCTGTCGTGCATTACATATAAAGCATTTTTAAACCTGTTCCACTTCTCCTCAACTGTCCCAGAGTTAAATGCTTATCCCAGTCTATCCTACTTAGATTTTTCTCCATTTGCTCCAAATTTGTCCTACCAAAGTTAAACTTAACAGTTTAAGTCTTTGCATCTGCACTCTTTTAATGTGTTATTCCTGTTACATTTAAAGGTTGGGTTAAAATTTGCATTACTTTGTATTATTAATTTTAAACTATTGTTTGTTCCACTATATACAGTTCTAAACCTGGCCTGTCCTAAACTCCCTGCCATCTCATTCACAGTTTAAACCTCAACCTTTAAGTATTTGCGACCCAAGTTTTCATAACAGTTTTAATCGCTCCCCCCCCCCTAATGTTTTTTTAAAAGGAGTCCACTAATACCAGTTTGTTCTTTTTTAATTAATGATATATCATAGAGGGCGGCACGGTGCTAGGAGACTCGGGTTCACTTCCCAGGTACTCCCTGCGTGGAGTTTGCATGTTCTCTGCGTAAGTTTCCTCCCACAGCCCAAAGACATGCAGCTTAGGTGCATTAGCGATCCTAAATTGTCCCTAGTGTGTGCTTGGTGTGTGTGTGTTTGTGTGCCCTGCGGTGGGCTGGCACCCTGCCTGGGATTTATTCCCTGCCTTGCGCCCTATGTTGCTGGGATTGGCTCCAGCAGACCCCCGTGACCCTGTAGTTAGGATATAGTGGGTTGGTTAATGGATGGATGGATGGATATATCATAGATGCATATTTTATTTTACCTGCATAACTTTTATCAACATTTATGTAACTCTATATTTATTTTTCTAGTATCAGAATGTAGTTTAAGTTAATTTGTTTTGGTTCCAATAGATGTATTTTTCATATTTTTGATGCTTGTTTTCTTTTTCCACATCTTTGCACCCCGCTTTTTGTTACTTTGCTCCCCCCTAGGGGGGCCCGCCCCACAGTTTGAGAACCACTGATTTAAACAATCCTTGACTAACCTACTCATATGCCTCCCCAACACATTGGTGCCCCTCTGGTTCAGATGTAATACGTTACAGTGGCAAAGGTCCTGTTCCAAAAGGAGTCTCACTACTCCATAAATGTATACCATTCTATCCTGCACCAAGATATAAGCCATACGTTAAGCCTTCTAATCTATGGATCTATTCTAATCTTCTATGGTGGAGTGGTGGCTCTGAGGCTAGGGATCTGCACTGGCAATTGGAAGGTTGCTGGTTCGAATCTCGTAAATGCCAAAAGGGACTTGCTGAGCACTTTGAGTAGTAAGAAAGCGCTATATAAATGCAAAAAGTTTTTATTAATCGCCTCTTTCAAACTTGGACTACATAGGAGACCACCTTGTCATTTCTGCTCCTCAGCCCGCCACCTAACTCTTTAAATTTGGGTTGTAGAACTGACAGACTACCCTAATGTATTTAATTTGTTCCAACATGGACAGTGACAACTGGATCCATCCCTGCCCTGAAAGGCAACACACCATGCAAGACTCTCTTGTCTCTGGAGCAAACCTGCACTTCAATACCCCTAATGATTGAGTCCCCAACTACCACTACCTCTCTCTTTCTTGGGAATTGATTTTGAGGTGGCCTGTTGTCCCTGCTTACCAAGTCACAATCTTCAGAGATACCGTCCAGCTCCGCAAGGACCTGAAAACAGTTTGACACTTCCAATTCTGGGGTTGATGACCAAGGAGAGTGTGCAACCTTCACCTTACGCCTTGTGACCATGACCCTCTACCTGTCTGGCCTGGATTCTCCTCCCATGCCAACTTAGGGGTGCACACTATCTCTGTAAAGGACACCGGGGCCAGGTCCACCAATTCTCTACTACAACGCAGGCCAGCCAACTCCTCCTCCAGTTCAGCAACCCTGAGCTTGAGGTGCAGGATCAGCTGGCATCTCCTTCAGATGTAGTCCTCATACACAACTGTCTCCTCCAAGCCATCATCTAAAAAGTCCAACATCCAACAGGACTCACATTGCACTGGCCTTGTTGTTAAAATTTGATTTAAGATTACTTAAACTGCCTTTATTAAATGAAAATTAAATGATTTAACTTAAGTGTCTGTTCTCCTCGCTTAGCACTCTTCTTATTCCTTACTTACAAGCTCTCCACTCGCACCGTTTGTACTCCTTTATATTGATGAACTGTTACGCTTTTGCCCTTTTTGACTATTCTGCCTCCTGATAGCTAAGAACTGTTCAATCTAAAAAAAAAATTAAAACTTGCTTAGTGAATATCTGCTGTTAGCTAATTTCCTATTGTCTTATCTGCTCCTACAGCCCTTTGTGCCTGATTGGGTGTCTCTATAATGGCCACCTACCTACACCGTTGAGCCTTCTCCTTTATTACTTTGAAGACAGCAGGGGGCCTTTTTCTAAACCTAGAATTGCTGGATTTTCTTTAACTTATTACTAGGGGGCTCCGCCCCCTGCTTGCTTCGCTCACTCACCCCTGGGTTTGTTTTACCGGATATACAATTTAAAGAGATTGTTATTTTTATGGGAATTGTTACATATGCATTATTTTCACTTTTACCTTAAAACTTTTGTAAAAACAATACTTGTCCTTTATTTCCGGCCCTGGGCATGGTTAAACCTCTTTCTCGCAGGACATATAACGCTGCTCGCGTTGTGAAAGGGGGCGGCTGAATGCACGCTAAGGAGAGGTCATTGGATTATCTGCTGTCTTTCTACTGCTGCTGCTGGCAAGCTGCGTGTTCTTTTTGTCGCGCTGCATGTCGATCATTTCAAAGCCTGTACAGCAGCTGTCCTTTTGCCACTTCATGTCTCTGCCGCTCGCGTTGTGAAGGAGGGGCTGGACGCACACTAAGGAGTTGCCGTCGGATCATCTGCTGGGTTGTTGCTGCTGGTGAGCTGCGTATTCTGCTTGTCACGCTTTGCGTTGATCATTTCAAAGCCTGTACAGCAGCTGTCCTTTTGCCACTTCCCATCTCTGCCGCTCGCGTTGTGAAGTGGTGTCAGGGGGGCTTGGGCTGAACACACGCTAAGGAGAAGTGGTCGGATCATCTGCTGGCTTCCTGTTGCTGCTGTGCTGGTGAGCTGCATGTTCTGCTTCTCACTTGTCGTTTTAAGCTGGGAGCACATGATGTCTGTCTGCCAAAAGCATTCCAACAACTGCTAGGTTAGATGTCCGTGAACTTGTTTTAAATGTTGTCTCACTGCCTTGTCTCACGGGACGTCAAATTGTCTTCCGAGAAGATCACGTCTCGTCTCCCTAGTCTCCCTCCCAGGATTTTTTTTTATAATAGAGAGAAATATTTATTACTATGACACTGGTTATCTACTTACTTATTTGCTTACAGATGGCAGCGAACCTACCGCCGCTTTCTGCCGTGCCTCGTCGATGCTAATTCAAATACAAATAAAAAACGGGTACACTGGAAGAATCATGAGATCTAAAGATCTTTGGACTGTGGGAGGAAACCCACACAGAACATGCAAACTCCACGCATGGAGGACCTGGGAAGTGAACCCAGGACTCCTTACTGCAAGGCAGCAGCGCTACCATTACACCACCGTGCTGCCCTTATAATATCAGCCATTCCAGTATTAAGAGATTTGCACATTAACCTTTTCACTGTGTACAGCATTTTATGCTTATCAAATCAAGTGAATTGCAACCAAGCAAAGTTTTTTTTTTTTGGAGGTTTATCTTGTCTTCTTAGAGACTCAAGGTTGAGGGGTGCTGTCAAAAAAAATAGGACCTGTTAAAGCTCATTGAAGCATTCCTTGTGTGATTTTGACCAGTACACGATATACATTGTTGTTGGTGTAGTGTCTGTTCTGATAATCTATGATAATCAGCGATCATGGAAAAATATTTTTTGCTGTTTTCTAAATATGATAGCAACCCTGAAGTTATATCTGAATGTCTGATGAAATTAAAAACACAGAAATAAAAATAGGCACTAATTTGTGCCCAGGAGTAAAATGTAACAAATCCAGTCCTGTAAAATGTTTTCTCCTTTTCTGAGCTGGTGCCCACCAAAAGTCTTGCACAAGCCACTGAAGATGACTAATCAGAAAAAACAACAGTGTCTCACCACTCCAAAATGATGAGAGCTGCATTGCGATAGGTACGGTCAGAATGGGTCTCTAAGGTCTTCTGTCTGCAAAGTGATGAAATTTGTCAAATACGTCTGTAAGGTATGGAATTAAGTTCCAAACGTAAATTCGTAACTGTGAATGTAATACTGTCCCTGCTTCTAACACTGATGGATTTCTATTGTGTTTTATAATATGTCGAGGCAGTTTCCTGGTCCAGGTAGCTTTTTAGTACTTCCATGAATCAACATTTTTTGCAGAATAGAACATAATTAACGTCGTCGTAAATGTATTTTGTGCTGAGTCACATCTTTCATAACATTGTCCTGTTTACATAGTCTGTGTGTCTATGTAAATATGGTCCCCTGGAAACAAAGAAGGAAGGATAACACCGTGGAATTGTGGTCCCTCATGATAGTTTGTCCTGTCAATCTCATCATCTGCATCTGGGTCATTCACTATTTAAACAGGAGGACAAAAAGAAAAAAAAAAAAAAATCCTGTTTTACTATTCTGACACTTCATTGCATTGACAGGAGAAAACACTGATCCAGATCACTTACATCTTTTTCTGCTTGCCATAGTGAGACTGTTTCTTGTTGTTTAGGGAGAGGAGCAAGCCATCATTTTCATCCGTATATAATTGCCAAAGGACACTTTTCTAGCTGAACAAGGTTCACAAACATTATTCATCATCCATTTAATGTCCTGGACTTTTATGTGCATTTCATGTGTGTCACATTCATTTTATGTTCAGTGTGGGGTAACCTTTTTATTATTACATTCCATCAGTCACTTTTGGGGTTGAGT
>JANRMT010062840.1:11254207-11288666 GCA_026402145.1 Polypterus bichir lapradei | reverse complement strand
TTTCATTTCTTTTTTTATTAATATATACTCACTTTATTATTTTACATATTGATTGCCTTTTGGCTTATCTTTGATCATCGATTGGGGAAGTTTATTTGGAAGAAGTACGGCTTGTCGGGTCTAACATTTCTCAGCTTGCCTGGCTACGGGCTTACTTCAGAGTTTGTAAAAAGGAAAAAGGTCAGTTTTTAGTAAAGACAGATTACTTTTGTTATTTTAAGGATTGTTTCAGTGGAGTCTAGTGTTTCAGTTTCTCACAAAATCAGTGCATATTTTAAAATGCTTGATCATGCATTGGTGGGCGCAGGGCTTCAGTGGTTAGTGCTGCTGCCTCTCAGCTCCAGAATTCACATCCATTTTCTGCTGTGCCTCTTTGCAATCGTAGTAGGTGGGCTGAAGTGTTTATCTTGCTTGTGTTTTCTCAAGATGCATGACCAACGATGGAAGTTGCTCGACACTGTTGTGAAACATAGTAAATAAAGAAGAGTTGCAATCACAAGGGGCCAACGCCAAACCACAGACACAATAATGCCCAACAATGTTTCAGTTTCAAATAAAGGATTTTATTTCTTACAAACGCCTTCTTCATAAGAACACCAGCAAAATACACCAATACAAAATTCTCTTGTTCTACCTCCAAGAGTCTGACTTGTCTAAGTAAGGCGGCAGGCTCACTTTTAAATTTGACCCAGGAACAGCTTCCAGTCTCATGCCCAGGTCATCCAAAGTATTTCCAAGTAGTGCGGAAAGCCCCCACCAGGCAGCAACTCTGGCAGTATCAAAAGACCCCAACAGGGCTGTGCTTCTGGACTTCAACTCCCATGCCAACCTGTGTCTTAAACTGGTCCAGCCTTGAGGAACACTACCACCTGTCATGTGAGGGACTGAACTGCTCTCTGCATACCTGATAGCTTAGTCCACCCATCAAGGTCTCCTGGCCAAATAGGAACTCTTTCTTTATTCCAGCCAGGATGCCTGACCTTCCTTCATGGCACCTACAAAGTCTTGTACCATTGTTATTAATGAAGTTCAATGTGGACAACCTTTATTTACGCCAAATGTTGGCATCCCATGTGCTCTTGTTTAATGCAACATGGAAGACTGAAGAAATCTAACAGAATAGCTTCCTTTAATCAGTTAGGTTCATTTACAAGGGCTTGAGTGAAGGCAGTTCTGAGGCATGCTGGGATGTGGCAGAATGCACTGACTCTTTTTCTCCCTTTCCTGTAGACCATTCCCGGGAGATTCCACCTGGCTCTTGTGATGTCACTTCCGGGACTGAGCCAATGGAAGTAGACCTTACCAGCTCCGGCCCCTCTGATGTCACGTCCGGGCTTGATCCAATGATCGAAGAACACATGCCCGATCCTTATGACCTCACTTCCTGTCTTCCCCTTTAAAAGCCTGCCCTTTTTCCCTTTTCCCTCAGTCTTGGTTTGGACTCAATGGTATGCACATCAGTGCTGTTTATTGTAAGAAATAACGACTTTTGCAGCCAGGATACCAGAATATATGGATGGCTGCCCCAAACCTTCATCTGAGTATGTTTCATCTTTGTGACAACATATAATAATTCAATTACATCAATCAGCATACAAATAACTGGAATAGTCCAGAACCTCTCCCCTGCCTTTAAATATTATATAAAGTTCCACAACAGTTCATTATTTAGAGTTGTGGGTAAAAATTTGGTCAAAATAAATAAAAGTTATCAGAGAACAAAATATAAAGTTAAAATGTTATCTATATATATAAAAGCCAAATACCACTGACTCATCACGAAATCTCCCGAACCATGAGGACTTTGGACTTGAAATTTGGAATGCAGGTTACCCTTGGCCCATAGGTGCTCACTAAGAAACGGTTTTAAAAATTTTGCGGTTCAAGCGTGAAATTTCTGATAGTTTTTTAGAAAACTAAAAAAGTCTGTCCGCTTTTCACGAGAGATCTACTTAACGAATTTAGATCAGGCTTTTTTTCTATACTTTGCTTGAACATTGCGTTGATTTTGCAACTTTCTCATCGCACTAAGTATAATAGTTCGCCTTTCGGTACTGATTTATTATCACGAATCCCAGAGAAACTCATCAGGCTGCGGGGAGTGGGGCGGGTTTCCTCTTCACTCACCCGTCTACCTCGGGGTGTAACCTTAACTCTGCTTAGTTAGCGAACAAGAGAACTGCTTAATGGATTTAGATCTTTATTTTTCTATAATTTACCTGAACATTCCGGTTGATTTTGCATCTTCTCTCATTTCGCTAAAAATCATAGTTCACTTGCAGAAGCGATATATTCACGTTAATCCGAGACAGAGGCTGCTGGCCGAGGGGAGGGGGAAGATTGACGTCAGGAGTAGAGAGCTGGGCTGGGCCCTCCTTACTGTCCTGTTTCACTAATACGCGGGCGAAGCCGTGGGGGATGGCTGGTCATATCTAAGCTCATTTTCTCATTTGAATGTGCTGGTACAAATGTCAGGATCTCTGCGTTAAACAGACAAGCACTATTTTTTTTCCCTTACACCAACTTCTAGTTTTCTGTTATTATTTTTATTAATAAAAACACACAAGCATTAAGTTATGTAATAATTACCAGATACTAAATAATTTCCGTCCAAAATCCTTCAGTTATAGCAGGGAAGAGAAAAGTAATTTAAGGGAAAATACTAGAAAAATATTAGATCTATATCATTGAAAAGTTAACACAAAATAAAATGAATTCGTATGTAAAGAATAAACTTATATTTTTTTTTCAGTCACAATTGATCTAATTAGACTAACATAAAGGAGTCCCGTGGTCAGGTGAGATGTGCAAGTGATGACTTCATGGCAGCCATTTTCTGCTGCTGTGTCGGTACAACTTGACTTGTTAGCCTTTGAAGCATCAAACTCCATGTAGATTCTGATGTTCCCCTTGATGGATTGTCACCTCTGCAGTGGATGCAGAGCTGGTTAACAGCTGAGGTATAGCACAGCACAGCAAGCAGAAGTAAGACAGGAGGATTTAGAAGAATCAAAAGATTCAGACATGGTGAGAGAAAGTGATAGACTTCATGCCAAAAGGAGAGAATCAGAAGGTAGTGCCAAAACATACATGGATGACTCTTGGGGATGGAGATTGCATTACGTCCAGATGATAATTCCATTATGTGCCAATAGAGGGGGAGAGGCATAATTTGTGTAGAGTTTACAGCAGACCACATTGGTAAAAAATTTATTTTTTTCTGGCCATTTTATAATTGATCCCACTATTAAATACTAGATTGCCTAAGAAACTTTAATTAATTCATTCACATAAGATTCATACTGTATGCATATAATAACTTACAATTACTTCAGTATTCTGCTAGTCAGTTTCACAAAGGAGAGTGAAAATTTTTGTGAAGAATTATTATTTTTTTAAGTGTCACATGATACTGGAAAAAGCAGCATCACAATATATACAGTATGGCCGAACCCATTCATTTGTAGATCTGTCCATAACGAAGCAAAAACTAGAGGATAGATGGAAAGAACAAAGTTTATAGGTTTGTAGGGCTTATAAGGCATCCTTATTGTTGCAAGTACGCCATACACTGAAATTCTTACTTGCATGTGCTAATCAACATGCAACACATCACCACTCTCGGGAACCGTGATCAGTGAGTAATCACCTCGAAATGATCGTTATCCTAATTTGAAATAACCATCTTGCCTCGAAACTTATGTCTTCTTTACATGAGAAATTTCTGAACAATATGTTGCTGTGTACATGGGGCATTACAATGTGGCATATACGGTATACTAGTAAACATTCTGATTGTCAGTAACAAGTTTTCTGCAGGCACTGCCATTTTGTGTGTCGACCAGTGGTTGTGTTGCGTGAAATCAGCAGGTTGATGCAATTTTATATGGTGGTGCACCACGCCTGTTTGTCCAAGATTTGGGTTCCTAAAGGCTGTTTTTACTGTTTTTTGAGTATTTTCCTTTGACATTTTAGTGTTTTTGGATAACACACTGGGTTAATATTATTTGATGTTCTGTTATTAGGCCTTTGCCAGTTTTAAAGACAGTGATTGCTTCTTGCTGTAGAAAAAAATGTTTCTCTGTCTTCAGTGAAGGCACTCACAGAGCCCAGATGAAAATGCAGGATGTTTCTTTATTTACACAGATAATGCATAAATGTCTCAGTCCGTGAAATGAGCAATTAATTAAACAATCCATCTGCTTTTATACTTTTCTGTTACTATTACCTCATCTAATACATCTTGTCATCTGACTCTTAATATGCATAATATGCAGAACTGTATTATACCATACAATCAACTAACACCACCAGTATTTTCTGACTCAGGTTGATTCTTCTGTTATTCTAATCACCACTTCATTAAGATGGGTGTTTTGCGGAATGTCCTATTGATCGTTGTGCCTCTTAATAGGAGTGTATGGGCTCTCCCATTAGTTTATTCCCTCTTTCTAGAGGGATGTTTGTTACTCATTTACCTCATTCTAACTTGGAAAGTCAAACTCTAAGGTGAGTCAGCTACATTTAGTTAACCTTTGAGTTACCTTCAGTCCTTTTCTTTATGTTTTAATACTTCATTGTTACAACTTTATTTAAGATTATATATTAACTAAAAATTCCATGTCTTCTGGTCCTTAATTTAAAATTCTGCCTCTTACTACACTGGCAGTACACAAAGATAGTACTGATCAGGTCAATTAACTGCTTAAGCTGTAATTATTTTTAAAAAATAACTTAAGATTGATTTATAAAGTCAAAACCAATACAAAAAAAATCAAGATTGTTTGCTGAATTTATTTTAAGGTGTTGCAATTGTTTCATCTCCGGTGTCAATACTTTTTTTAATTATTTTTGTTGTTTTTTTATAAATATTATTTTAAAAATTTGATGATCAAATTTTTGTTTTTTGTGTCACCATTCTTTGTGCATTTTAGCCATTAGGCTAAACACCATGTTTGATTAAACTGAAAATGTTCAACTCTTTCAGTCTTTCCTCGTAAATTACACCACTCAGTCCCAGGATCAGCCTGGTCACTGTTTTATGGACTTTCTCCAGTGTTGTTATGTCCTTATTATGACATGGAGAACAAAAATGTATGCAGTACCCCAGGTGAGACCTCACTAGTGTATTATATAGTTTAAGTATAATCTCCCTGGACTTTTACTCCACACACTGAGCTTAATAACTTAACATCTAACTAGCCTTCTTCATCGTACCTATGCACAGTCTGAAGGAAGATAGTGATGAGTCCACTATAACTAGCAGGTCCTTCTCATAACTGGTATTTCATGTTTCAGATAAGACCTTTTCTAGCGCTGCTATGTCCTTTTTGTGGCCTGGAGACCAAAACTGCACACAGTACTCCAGATGAGGCCTCACAAGTGTGTTATAAAGCTTGAGCAGAACCTCCTTGGACTTGTACTCCACACATCAGGGCGCTATATAAACCAACATTCTGTTTGCCTTCTTAATGGCTTCTAAATCCTTCTCATAAGGCATACTTTCGATTTTCAGACATCCCACTGTGTATTCAGATCTAACATTTCTACTTCTTATCTGTACATTTACTTACATTAAATTTCACCTGGCACTATTCTGTACAAGCATGTATCCTGTTCAAGTCCCTCTGTAATAACTTACCTGATTCTACCCTATCTTTGCTTTGACCGAGTTTGGTATCATCTGCAAACTTTGCCTGCTTACTGATTATATTATTTTTGGAGATCGTTTATGTATATTTCAAAAACAGTGGCCCCAAAACCAGTCCCTGAAAGAGACCACTTTTAACAGCAACTAATTCTGAAAAAGTTATCGTCACCATAACCTCTTGCTTCCTCTGTTTGAGCCAACTTTCTACCTACCCACACACCACACCCTGAATTCTAACTTCTTTTGGTCTGGTCCTTAGTCTTTCATGTGGTACTCTTATCAAAAGCCTTCTGACAAATCAAGGCAAATAATATTACATGCATCTTTCTGATTGGATGCTTTCGTTACTTCCTCATGAAAGTCCAGCATATCAGTGAATCACAACCTTCCCCATCTGTATCCATGTCCCAGCACTGAAACAATTTTGGAAAGTTGTAAGAGGCATAGCGTATTGTGTCTAGGTGTGCTGCCTCACAGTTTCAGACAGCCATGTTTGATTTTGAGCCTGGTCAGTGTTTTGCTGGACTTTGGACATTAACCTTTTGCCAATCCTGTGTGTACCCAGGGTGTGCCCTCTAAAGGACTGACCTACTATTCAGGACTGCTTTGTTTTCCAGCCTGGTGTCTTTCTTTGTCTTTGGTCTTTCTCTTTATGACAAAATGTCTTCAGTTAACAATCGAAGAATGATTTGGCTCAGGATCGTGCCTGATCATATCTTCTAGAGTGTGAGCCAGGACTTGCTCTGCAGCAGATGGGCAAGATGTCTTATTAAAATTAAATAACAGCCATGCCAGAATTTTGTCTCTAGGCTGTACTCTTACATTAACCCTCAGCTCATACACAATGGTGTTTCCTCTTCTTCCAGTCCTCCAGACTTCTGCAGCCATTTTCTCCTACATGTCCCTAAATGTTGAACATCAGCAAAACAAAACCTTCCCAAACTACAATTTCCGAGTTTGAACATGGCTTGATGAAAGCCATGTCATTTTTTGATTTTTGATGTATTCATTTTTTCTTCTCCTTGTCCTACTAAACCTTTCAGAGTGTTTCAAATGAACAGCTTGCAGTATTTTGTCAATCAGACCTGCAGGGTAGTTCTTTAAGCTCTCTAGCAGCTGTTCTATTGAGAGCGAAAGAGAGAGAAGGGGGATGTTTGTGATTTATAGAAACATTTATTCAGCTTTTGTGGACCATGTGAATAGAGGAGGACATCTGTGCCGCTTTGCATGCTTAGTTGTTGGCATTTGAAACATTCAAGAATTATACAGAAAGCGATCATGGTAACTTGGCCAAATATGTCATTTATTTTCAGACTCACGGAGAAGTGTGCACACTGCAGAAAGCAATTTACTGGAGAGTCAGAGATGAGTTATTAACAAATAACGAATCTAGGGGCCCAAGAAAATTGTTTGTGTAAAAAAAAAATAATAATAATGAAAGGCACTTACGTCTGAAGAAAATACACAAAGCTTCAAAGTCAAAGGTTGTTTGGTCACTTTAGTTCAAAACATTGAGGATGACAAAGATGGCTGCTTTAGTTACCACATAGGCTTTAGGGTAAGGCTTGGGACTTCAGACTCATCGTGTGCTCATCTTGTCAGGGCACAGAAGTGACAAACCGGTTGGTGAGATGTGGTGGCTGTGAGTCACGGGAGGTCACTCTGACTAAGCCGTTCAGCACATTTGTGAGTTCTCATCTGCAATATTGTGAGTAGTTTTGTAAATAGTAAATACTTTATTAACATAATAATGTCAGTTGTATGAAATTTGACTTGGTGAAACTAATGCAAATACATAGATAGACACAACATTATTTGTCGCCAGGGGTAATTTAGGCTTTTATGGAAGCTGTTTAAATAAATACAGACATAAATAGATACATAAATATATATACACACACACACACTATGGTATGAACACACACCAGAATGTCTAAAGCGAAGGAAAAGAAAATGTCTGACTTGGCAGTCCCAGGGAGGCATTATGCAGACGTATTGCTGTTGGTATACAGAAGCCCCCCAGTCGTGTTTGTTGACACAATTCTGCTGAATGATGAGTTGGCTGAAAGTCCTCAGTTTTGTTGTGTCAGAGAGAGGATGTGTAGCATTCTTCAAAATGGCACTCTGTTTTGTTTTAAATCTCTCCTTAGCTACAACTGTTAGGGGGTCTAGAGTGTGTCCTATAACTGAGGTTACCCTTTTAATTAGCTTGTTGATTTGGTGGGCCTCTCTTGAAGTGATGATAGCAGCTCAGCACACCACAGTGTAGAAAATCACACTGGCCATCACAGAGTTGTAGAAGATATGAAGGATGTCACACACTGATTAAAGGGAACAGTCTCTTAAGGACGAAGAGCCTGCTCTGCCCTTTGCTATATAGTTCCTCTGATGTTTGTTGTATCATAAATGTTGTACGTTGCCACTGATAAAGGCGTAAATGTAAATGTGGACCCCTAAGTACTTGTAGGAGTGCACCACCTCTACATCCACTCCAACATGAACATACAGTATAAGACAACAGTTTACTTAGCAACCATACCACCTGCACTTCAGAACCTGAAGCTAAGCATGTTGGGGGCCCAGCAAGTACTTGGGTGGGAGACCAACTAGAAAAAGCTTGGGTTGTTGCTGGAAGATGTGTTAGTGAGACCGTAGGAGGGGGGTCTTATTACCCTGTAGTCTGTGTGTGGATTCCAATACCCCAATGAATTGATAGGGACACCATTGGGAGTACTGGCGCCATCCATCAGATGAGATGTAAAACCGAAACTCACAGGATCAGCCGCGCAATTTGAACATTAGAAAACTGTGACGAGAACAGGCCATTTAGCCCCTTAATCTTGTCCTTCCCATTCAGCTAGATTGTTCAAAATAACATCAAGTGGAGAACTGAAGGTCCCTAATGCCTGGCTCTCTGCCGTACTTCGTAATTCATTCCATGTGTCTATTGTTCTTTGCATGAAGAAAAACTTCCTAACATTTCTGAATGTCTGTCTGTAACGAGTTTCCATCCATGTCCCCGTGTTCTTGTTGCAGAATTTATTTTGTGTTACCGAGTTCCTGTCTCTCTATGGTCACAAAGGATCCCTGGGCATCTTTCAGAAAGAGTAATGTACTTCCTGATGTCCTGGCTAAAATTGCCCATCATGGCCTAGTGATTCTGGCCCCCTACTCATCCTCTGTCCCTTACTGGCTAACTGTTCTGCATCACCCCTTAGCCACCTAATAGGTAATTTGTGATGAACGTACTGACACAACAATGGCAGCCGTTGCATCATCCAAGGGGATGCTATACATTGGCGGTGGTTGAAATGGTTCTCCTACTGTCTATGTAAAGTGCCTTAAGAAAGTGAAAAAATGACTTTTTTAATGTAATTACTTAATATGAGTATTAACAGTAACCTTCATCACCAACAGCCTGTAAATAATTAATGTTAGAAAAGCACAGATCCAGACTCTGGGGTTTAAATCACATGTCTGCGTGGAGTTTGCACATTTTCTCCATGTCCATGGTGATTTTCTTCCAGGTACTTTGGTTTTATTCTTGCATCTCCAAAGACATGCTGGATGCTTATAAAAGGCATTATTTCCCACTTAGAAGTTTTCTTATTTTATTTTTGTGAGTGAGGAGGGCCCTGCCCAGCTCCCCAATCCTGACGTCACGCTTCCCCCTCCCGTCGGCCTGCAGCCTCTGCCTCGGATTAGCGTGAATATATCGCTCGTGCAAACAAACTATAACTCTTCTTAGCACGATGAGAGAAATCACAAAATCAACTGAAATGTTTAAGCAAATTACAGATGGAAGAGCCATTTGCTAGTTGTTTAAGTTATATAAATATTAGTGCATAGTCTACAGGAGGTTCCTACAACCTCCATAAGTTGAATAGAATTGGTATTTTCCAATAATTTCTAGCTTCTCTCTCTATACATTATACTCAGTTAGTGACCTGCCTTGCCAGGCATAAAGCGTTGAGGGCACATGGTTTTAAACCGTGTCTTACGTGCCAAGTAACATGAAAGACAATGAGCTCTATTGAATGTGCAGTGCCATATGTTTAAAGCGTACAGAAGAAGAAGTAAAGCATCATTAAGTACAGAAACAACTAAAGTTTGACAAGAAAAAGAGAATTTTTCTAATATTTTTTCTTTTATTCTACATGTGTAACAACCATTTTTCTTTATTCTTGTGTGGACTATTTGCTTTGAATTTTCACTAAATATTTTAAAACAAACTTTTGGACTGAGAGATTACTTTCGGCACATATTTTACCCGTACTTGAACCCGCCTTACACACTCGCAATAGAAATAAACCCCGTTTAAATCTGTTAAATAGTTTTCTCGTTCGCTAGCTAAGCGGAGGTAAGGAACGCCCTGAGGCTGGCGTATGAGGGGGGAGGTCCCTGCCCCCCTCCCCTCGGCCCGCTGCGTCTCTCTTGGATTCGGTATCACAAGTGAACTATAATACTTAGCGCGATGAGAGAAGTCACAAAATCAACTGGAATGTTCAAGCAAATTATAGAAAAAAAAAACCCCATCTAAATCCGTTAAGTAGTTCTCTCGTGAAAAGCGGACAGACAGACAGATGTTGGACTTTATATATAGAGAGATTGAATCGTGGGGGATTTAATTTAGCTTCTTTGACACTGATGCACAGAAAAAGACTCTTTAACGTTAAAATGAAAACAGAGCTCTGCAAAATGGTCTAAATTAGTTAAAAGTATAGAACACAAAATAATTGACTGCATGAGAAATATTCACCTCCTGGACACCCCTAGATTCTCACTGGTGCGGCCAATTGGATTTAGAGGTGACAGAATTAGTTGAATGGAGATCACCTGTGTGGGGTTTCAGCTGATGTAAATGCACCTGATGTGGAAGGTCCAACTTGTGGTGAATCAGTATCAGTTAGCCTAGCCTACACAATGAAGACAAAATACTGTAGAAGACTCCAAGCAACTCTGTGGAAATGGCAATTGAAAGCACAAGTCAGGAGATGGAGACAAGAAGATATCCAAGTCACTGACTATCCCTTGGAGTCCATTTAAATCAGTCATTAAGAAATGGAAATAGTATGGCGGGGCTGTAAATCTGCTGAGAGCACAGGCCACGCACAAAAACTGAAGACGAGTGAGGGAGGCCACCAGGACACCTTTGAGACCTCTGAAGGACTGACAAGCTACAGAGGCTGAGTCTGTGCAGACAACAACTGTTGCCCAGGTGCTTCATTAGTCACAGCTTGATAGGAGTGTGGCAAAGAGAAAGCAGCTGTTAAAAATGTACAGAAGGAACATGGAAGACTCTGAAGTCATCTGGAAGAAGGTTCTATGGTCTGATAAGAGCAAAATTTAGCTTTTTGGCTGTCAGACTGAACAGCATGCTTGGCATAAGCTAAACATTAAACGTTTTTAAAAACACACCATCCCCACCGTGAAGCATGCTGGCTGTTGGGATGCCTCTCTGCAGCAGGCCCTGGAAGTGCTTCTGAGGGTAAAATGAATGCAGCAAAATTACAGGGAAATCCTGGAGGAAAACCTGATGCAATCTTCAAGTAACGTGTGCCTTGGGAGAAGATTTGTTTTACAGCAAGATGACAACCCCAAAAATAAAGCCACAGCTTAGAAACAATAATGTCCTGGAGTGGCCGAATCAGAGTCCACATGTCAGTTCAATTGAAAATCTGTGGCTGGACTTGAAAAGGCTGCTCACTCACAATCTCCATGCGGCCCGGCAGAGCTGAGCAGCTTTACAATGAAGAATGGGGTCGGTGTGCAGACGTACAAACACAGACTCAAGGCTGTCTTGGCTGCCATAGGTACGGCTACTAAACACTGACGTCAAGGAGGTCAATACGTATGGGATAAATTATGTTGTGTTTTATGGTTAATTTCAACCACTTTGCACAGATCTGTTTTCACCTTGACATTTAAGTCTTTTCCATTTGATCAGGTTCCAAAAAGCCAAATGCAATACATTACAATTGATTAGAACTGGGAAACACGTCCAAGGGGGTGAATACTTTTTATAGACACTGTAGGCCTTTTGATGATTGCAGACTGGCTCTGACTGGAGGTGCGCATGAGCGGATCCTGCATGGGCCAATGTCCTGTATGGGGCAGTTCCCTGCTTTGCACCCAGTGCTGCCAGGATAGGCCCCACGATCCTGAACTGGATTAGGCAGGCTTGAGAAAATGATTCTGTTTTATAAATCAGTTTTCCATTTGATCGTTCATTTTGAAATTAATTGTGAAATTAGCTGAGTACTTGCAGCTCCATAAATATTTCAGATAAGAGTTGTCAGATGATTAGGGCAGAGTTCAGAATGGCTGCCTTTGGGTAACGATTAACCTTTGCATTATGTCTTTTAAAAATATCACCAAGGTTCTCTGTTGAAATCAATTTCTTCAATTAGAGCCACTCATGCTCAAACAGTTTTAAAGACTTTTATGGCCTAGGCGCTTTATTTAGGTTGTCCTCAAGTGATTTTGGAAATGTTCAAATGCCAGTGTTATGGCACTTCAGGTCTCTATGCAGATATCATTTCATGAAGGACGCTGGGCTCTAACCCCAGTAAGGCCCACATGACCATGAGTTGATTTAATTGGGTTTGAAAATGAATGGACAAATGGCATTTCTTTTTAAGAACTGATATGGTGACCAATGAAACATCACCCTGCTGCTTTTTGAAGACTTGCTGGACTCGAGCTGACCTTACATTTTTAAAGTGAGTTACTGGTCTGGGAACCTTAAAGGTCAAACCAAAAACTGTTTTGCATTGAGATTTTCAATTTCTGCTCTTTTTTATTCACCCTGAAGGTCATGCCCAGGGTGGCGCAGCTGTCTGGGGCTAAAGAGCCACGAGTTTACATCCCGGAAGACATTGTCTTTTTTGACAAATTTATCACTGGGGACAAATAAAGTTCTATCTGTGCTGCATTTTGACCAATGGCACCTTTAGAGTTGTAATGTTACCACATTTAGGTCGTTATTAACCTTATTAACTCCAATGTATAATAGATAACTTCACATCTTTTCAACTTTTAATAATTTTTGCTTTTTCCTTATATGGTATTCCAGCTTGAAAGTGATTGGCGAACACCAAAGAAACCACATGGGAATGAATTAGAACATCTAATATCGATCTGTCCTCCAGGAACCCCAATCATCAGCAAACGCAGTAAATTGTCCATCGCTTGTATCTTACCCTGTGTAAATGTCTTGCAGCGGGTTTTTCCACTGATCTATTAAGTTCTTCCTCTTCTGGCATCTTCCTCCCCATGTTCTGAGACTCTCCTACTGTCATTCAATATTTGGTTTGCAATTCAATTCTTCTTCTTCAGTCCTCTTGGTAAAAACTCATCTCTCATCACATATTTTCCTTCTCCTGGACCTTTCTCAGGCTAATCCCGCAAGGATTATTCTATAACTATCATACTGACAATGGCCTCTCACTGGAAATTCCCCACTTCTGTTTTTGTTGACTCTTGGAAATCTTCTTTCCATAACCTAACTGTTCAAGAGCTCTCAGTATCGAGGATCAATGAAGCGTTTGGCCCCAACACCAGGGAATGGCTTTGAGTCACCATGCGTGTGTGTAATTGGTTATGCTCTGATTAGTAATGGTGGGAACTCACCTTCTTTGTTGTCTTTCTCATTCAGTCCGGCTGTGAACTGCTGCTCTTTTTGATTAGTCACACAGGCTCTTTTTAGTTACATTTCTCCTTTTATGTTTACAGTTGTTCCTCATGGGGTTGGGATGGGCATGGCTGGAGGGTTATCTCGTAATTTCACACATCCTGTTTATTTTGGTATTTCTTTTGTTTTTCTTTGTGAGAGTTATTAGAGGAAGGCTACCAGATAGTGCTAGGACTTTGGGCTTTTCTCTTTTGTCCTTATTTTAACGATCAGTTGTTTTCTGGTGGTCTGACCTGGCTTTCAATGAATGATGTAAATTTCCTCTTATTAATTAAAAATAATGTCATTTGGGATTGATATTTTTACTTTAACACCACACTTTCCATTTGTTTTTATTATATTACTAATTTTAGATCATCTTTTGTTTATAAAGTGTAATACGTGACAATATCAGTCTTTTTATCAATGTAGTGGTCAACTGGGACTTGATAATGATAATTTCTGGGAGCCCATGTACACATTGGATGAGAATCAATGCCACCTCAGCTAATTTATAAACTGTCAAGATTTACACTATGTAACAGAGTTGAATGACACTTTGTTAAAAGATGTTATTCCACAGTTTATGACCCAACAGGAAGACATCAAACAGACCCTGATGCTATAGGCTATACTGGGGGTGAGCAGATGCTGTTCTACCCTACAGTTACTCTCCATTTAATTGTAGTTTTCTAGCTGGGTCTCCAACTATTATGAAACAGCTAGACTTTGTTCCCTGGCTTGTTTTCAAATTGTTATTTTATTGCTGCTTTTGAATTATTCTTTTTCAATTTTTTTTGTTATTTTGTTAATCAAAACAAATAAGGCGAATGAACTGAACCGGCTCTTTAACAGGCCTGACTCACACTTGTCTGTCCAGAATCCCCAGCACCACCAATCACTGTATGCAAATTGAGGAGGAGTCGGCTCCGCCTATCTCAACCTTTGTACCTCCATGTGACCTCCCTTCAAATGACACAGCCTATGACCAACCCCACTGCCACATTCTAGTTATTTGGACTTCATGGCTAGGTTTTGGTCCTAATAATAATGGGTATAGGCAGGGTTTGTCACAAATAGTAATAATAATAATAATAATGCATGTAATCAAAATTACACACTTAAAGTAGATAATAGAATTAGAAAGCATAACGAATATACTCGTGGATAAGTTCTCCCACGGATAAGTCAGGGTTTGATTTTACTGTATAATTTCCGGTATTTTACAATGCCGGTCATATAAGTCGAATGCAGAAAACTCACACTATTGGTCCAAGAGATTATGATATGCTAATGCCCACCTGAGAGAGTAACCACGGAGCACACTGCTTTTTTTTTCTATGTATTGTGCCTACATGACCACATGGTAATACTCAAAATATTCTGAAGCAACACTTGCACTGATTTGTGTTTTTTGTATCTCACACCCTCATACACCTTTATCGTAAGAGCATCTGTTATCTACGATGGAGTGTTCGATCAGAAGAAAATATGAAGCTGGCTTTAACTTAAAAGTCGTTGAAGTGGCAAAAGAAATTGGCAACTGCACTGCTGCAACAAAATTTGATGCGTCTAAGAAACCGGTGCGAGATTGGAGAAGGCAAGAAGATGTAAAAAAAAAAAAAAAAGTGTTGCATTTTTGAACGGGCGTATAAGTCGGGGTCTGATTTTATGATCGATTTTTCAGGTTTCAAGACCTGACTTATACGTGAGTATATACAGTAATTTATTCATGAAAATGTGTTCAACAAAAAGTACATCAATAATGTAAAAAAATCATAATCTAGAAAACATAAGTAAAATGGCAGAAAAAAGTAATGAAGAAATATAGCAATAGTATGCAAATACAAGCAACACCAAGTTTATATTGATTTTCTTCAGTATTGAATTACGATTTGTATACTCAATTTATGTACTTTTCCTTGAACACATTTTCTTAAATATATATATTATGTTTGTAACAATTTCTACTTCTTCTATGTACTTTAAATATTTCATTTTGATTCATACAGTATTATTACTGAAAATGCTAAACCCTGCTTATACCCTGTCACGCATGCACATCAGAGGATCTCCTCATTGGCTCATCCGAGGTATGTAATAACCCACTGGGACAAGAGAGGGCGCTGTCGCTAACAGGCTTTTCTCCTTCTCTCCCTGCAGCTCTGAGAATTCACCGACTGAGGGCCCCAAGCCTTGCCTCTTCCAGTCCACGCGACATAAGAAACTCAGCAGCCCAGAAGGAGACATCTTTTGTGAATAGAGCAGACCACTGGATGGAGCACCCTGAAAGACCCAAATCCCAACGACCAAAAAACATCTTATTTCTTTGGTTTTTTGACTTTCCCACCAGTATTTTGAAGCCATAAAAACATATGTTTAAGTTGACTGTTTAAGTAAATGGGATGTCCCGATTGGTGGCCCAAATATTCTTCCATTTTTGCGTCCTGTCATTCCGTTACTCAGTTAATTTCACTGTAAGCAGTCCTTTATCTGTTTTTGATGGTTGTGGTCGAGTGAAAAATGACATGCTAAAGAGCATTTGATTATCAAGGCTTTGTGGGGATAGGCAAAAATAAACAGGTGCTCTGTGGTGCAAATGAAGTTAAAAGAAAAAGCAGGTCGATCACATTTTAGGGCTCTAGGTGAAGGCTATTCATGGTGATAGATCACAGAATTAGGAGCTCCATCCTACGCGTTGGAATGCATGGGTGGTGGAACTGAAGGGGCAGAGTTTGTTGCCCTCACTGGGAGTCTTTTTGGCAGTGTGGCAAAAAGGGAAGAGGTCAGGATTAGTGCCAACACCCCCTCTGTGTTATTATGTATCTTAGATGAGCCTAGAGGGTGACCCTCGGATACACATGCGTGACACAGTTTAGTTTGGTTCTTGTCCTGACATGTCATGTGAATTGTGGAACCTTACATACACAGGTGTGTGCCTTTCTAAACATTGTCCAATCAGATCAATTTGACTCCAGTCAAGTGTTTGAAGTGCATCTCTGTGCAACTTCTGTGTAGAGTTCCGACACCATTTGTTAGCATACTGCCGCAACATTCAAAGTTCAAACCTTCATGAGATTCTCCCATCCTCATTCTTCAGCTGAATGTCAGTAATTAGAGTACGCAAGATAAACCACATGGGAATGAATTAGAACATTTTGATGGGTGTTGTGGCACTGGGGTCTTACTTAGAGTACATGCACCTTTTCCTAACATGGAAGCTTCACGGGGTCATCCCCCACCACTCTTCAATTGAATGTTATTGTATCACCATAAACAGTGTTTCGGCAGTAATTTAGTTCCACTTCAAGTACTTCTTGTAAACACAGCTCTGTGCTTTTCTAAACAATGTCCAATTTCAGTTTGCCACTGGTAGACTCCAATCAAGTTCTTGACACATCTCAAGGAGAATTAAAATAAACAGGAGGCACCTGAGCACAATTTGGAGTCTGTGGACACCAGGGGGTATTTCAGCTCCAACAACACACAACACAAGCAGGCTTAGGCACAAGTTAAAAGGCTAAAGAGCCTTTTATTGTGGGAAACTCTTTAAAGCAAGCATTTCCCACCATAGCTACAAGTACAATAAGCACAATTTAGCACACAAGTCTTTTCTTCCTTCACTTTGTCTTTCACTGCCTTTTCCACTCCGCCTCACTAGCATTGTCCTCTTCATCCCGACTCCGGCACCCTGACGAAAGGCAGGCAGCTCCCTTTGTCTAATTCCTGGGAGTGCTTCCGGTGATATTCTGCATGTATGCAGCTCTGAAGCACTTCCAAGTGAGGTTGGAGCTCTGTGGAGAAAGGGACTCCCAAATCCTGCAGTTCCCTCTGGCGGACCCAACAATACCAACAAGGCAGTCCTCTGGAGCTACAATACCCAGCATGCCTTGTGGACACTCATGCAGGGAACCCAGACTGTGCTAGCTGCTATCTAGCATCCTGAGGGAGACAAAGCCCTGTGTAAGCTGCCTCCTCTTGTCCTTCCATCCCAAGGCCATCTCGGCTGGGTTAGGATGCCAGCTGTCCCTCACAAGTGCCACAATGGGTATGAATACTTATAGAAATGAGAAATTTCAGTTTTTGGTTTTTAATAAATTTGCAAACCTTTCTGAAAACATGTTTTCACTTTGTCATTATGGGTTATTGGGTTATAAAAGGCAGATTTATCCACTTAAAATTAAATAAATCTACAACACTATAAATTGTGCAGAAAGTCAAGGGGTCTGAATACTTTCCGAATCCACGGTAAATGTGTGTGACAAGTGCTAACCTCATTACTCAGACTATGCTTATCTCTATATAAATATATAGCTACATATTGAAACCCCTATAAAATATGCAACTTTGATATTTTAAATATTTCTGAGATAAAAGTACTTATTTGCATTAAAGTCAGTACACCAAACGTAAAGCTGTTGTGACCCTCTGAATTCTTGACCAGATGATTTTCCAGCTTTTTTTGCATAAATGCTGAGGCGGGAGATTCTCGGGAATTGTGCCACGTCTTGATCTAAAGAGAGTGGCTTTTGTTCACATATACTTTAGACTTGATCATTTCCACTTAAATTCCAGGTATACTCTGCACTTATAAAATTGCGAACTACTAAATACCAGTCACACTTCATCAAATTAGAAAGCCTGAAATTCAGAGGTGAAAGCATTAGAAGCAAATTGTTTTAGACCTGCATGTTTTTTTTTCAGAAAAGGAATGAAATGAGGATGTCAATAAACTGTAAGCCTGCTGTCAGCACACTTTCCTAATTAGAGATTAGTTATTATTGATGTTATTGTTAAAGTGAACCAAATGAACAGATCAAATGGCCGGAGTCACTGGATTAGAAATGAGTGCCTGACAATTTCACTTGTAAATCACCACCTGCTCCTGTGGACAAAGGAACGGCACTGCTGAGGCGGCTCAGTTCAAAGATGGGTGCAAGTTTAATGATTGAATGCAAAAATAGTAACTTCCCTGCCGAAGGCAGCCTTACTGGACTCCCTCATTCAGTAATTGGCCTTTTTTGGTATTATTCCAGATGGAAGGTTGTCTCCATGCAGGATTTTCTCACATTGCTAGCTTGCTGTCTGACCTTGTTAAGTTGGAAATGTCTTGCAACACCCATCATTCTGCAATGGTTAAAGGCCTGGAAACTGGAAAAAGGAGCAAGGTTTACATACCAGGGATGTATCCAGGATCAGTTGGCCTTTCTTTGATACGACTCCTCCTTTCAAATCTCAAAAGGCGTTTTCCCATTTCAAGTCCTTTTACTTTGTTTCAGCTCAGGAGGTGATTAACTACTATGTATTTCACACATAAAACTTTGAAGTGACAATTAACACACTGTGGGTTTGTTGGGTACTTCTTCACACTGGGTAAGATCAGTTTCCTACTGGTGTTGGACTGTTTTCCTCTAGCGGGAGCTAGCTCCCTGTTTGGAATAAGTTCTTTTTAATTGCTGCGTTTTAAGCAACCTGAACCCAAATAGATATATTATAACGAGGTGATACCCCTCCCATAGTGATACACCGGTAAGAAATCACATAAGAGAAAATAACTTAGCGTTCTTTAATGACGATTTACGCGGCATAACAGACGGAAAGAATTGACAAGACCTTTGTGTGGAGTCTGCCATTTTCGTCACTGCGCTAGAAGGACTTTCAGGATCGGATGACATTATCTCCCATCTGTCCATTGGCTTCAAAGGTGTGCCGGGTAATGTTCCAAGGCTTTATACTCTTTCTCCATGTGCAGGCCCTTACTTAGGTAAATTATGCCATTCCAAACAAGGCAAAGAGAAGATCCAATGTCATGCTGACTCTGTCACACAGAAACAGGGCACGTTGCCCATTTGTCTTTGTCTATCTTATCCTATGCTTGGCCTAGCACTTCTAAATGCTGAGCCCCTTTATACTAAATCTGGCTCAGCTGTGCATGTAGAAAGAAAAGAAAAAACAGATTTAAAATATTTGTACAGAGCACAGTGACATATTAAACATATAAACTTATTACATGGACAAACATGACAAGACATTACGAACTGTTGGAGTCTCACAGAGATGCCTGCTTATTAGTCACTAGTCTGATAACAAAAGTAAATTGATTTCTTTACTGTGATTTATTCACATTTACTGTGCTTCTGCAGGCTTTTAAAGCTCCAGCAATCACAGGTACCAAAATGAATGTCGACTTCTGGCCATTGTGGTTGTTATATAAGCCTCACGCCGGAAAGAGTGGGATTTCCAGGGGCCTCCAGAGGTGGTGTCTGGTGTCTTCCTAGCACTCCACCTCCACTATTAAGCATTTAATACATGCACATTTACATAACCCACTCTCGTTGTGTTGTCTTGCACTAAGCCTGCAACACACTCCCATAGTACATGTGTGTGACATTGGTAAAAATCATCATGAGTTTAACTACACTGCATGATGTTGTGCGTTAACTCCCTTAGAGCCTACTCTATGAGCGCAACCTCAACTCACATACCTACTGACTTTATTCCTGTAAATATGTTAAGAATTTTCATTTTGGAATGTGTGTAGTAAATGCCAATTGCAGTGTCAAAGATAATTGCTTTCAATCTCTACATTGTGAACGAAGAATGATTGTATTGACCATCTGTACCCAGCATATTACCAAGAGAATAATGAGGTAATAACAACTGATACCTTTTTATTTTGTTCTTACTAAGAATTTATATACAGGTGCCGGTCATAAAATAAGAATATCATGACAAAGTTGATTTATTTCAGTAATTCCATTCAAAAAGTGAAACTTGTATATTAGATTCATTCATTACACACAGACTGATGTATTTCAAATGTTTATTTCTTTTAATTTTGATGATTATAACTGACAACTAATGAAAGTCCCAAATTCAGTATCTCGGAAAATTAGAATATCAATTAAGACCAATGCAAAAAAAGGATTTTTAGAAATGTTGGCCAACTGAAAGGTATGAACATGAAAAGTATGAGCATGTACAGCACTCAATATTTAGTTGGGGCTCCTTTGGCCTGGATTACTGCAGCAATGCGGCGTGGCATGGAGTCGATCAGTCTGTGGCACTGCTCAGGTGTTATGAGAGCCCATGTTGCTCTGATAGTGGCCTTCAGCTCTTCTGAATTGTTGGATCTGGCGTATTGCATCTTCCTCTTCACAATACCCCATACATTTTCTATGGGGTTAACGTCAGACGAGTTTGCTGGCCAATCAAGAACAGGGATACCATGGTCCTTAAACCAGGTACTGGTAGTTTTGGCACTTTGTGCAGCTGCCAGGTCCCGTTGGAAAATGAAATCTGCATCTCCATAAAGTTCATCAGCAGCAGGAAGCATGAAGTGCTTTAAAACTTCCTGGTAGATGGCTGCATTGACCTTGGACCTCAGAAAACACAATGGACCAACACCAGCAGATGACATGGCACCCCAAACCATCACTGACTGTGGCAACTTTACACTGGACCTCAAGCAACGTGGATTCTGTGCCTCTCCTCTCTTCCTCCAGACTCTGGGACCTTGATTTCCAAAGGAAATGCAAAATTTACTTTCATCAGAGAACATAACTTTGGACCACTCAGCAGCAGTCCAGTCCTTTTTGTCTTTAGCCCAGGCGAGACGCTTCTGACGCTGTCTCTTGTTCAAGAGTGGCTTGACACAAGGAATGCGACAGCTGAAACCCATGTCTTGCATACGTCTGTGCGTGGTGGTTCTTGAAGCACTGACTCCAGCTGCAGTCCACTCTTTGTGAATCTCCCCCACAGTTTTGAATGGGTTTTGTTTCACAATCCTCTCCAGGGTGCGGTTATACCTATTGCTTGTACACTTTTTTCTACCACATCTTGTCCTTCCCTTCACCTCTCTATTAATGTGATAGGACACAGAGCTCTGTGAACAGCCAGCCTCTTTAGCAATGACCTTTTGTGTCTTGCCCTCCTTGTGCAAGGTGTCAATGGTCGTCTTTTGGACAACTGTCAAGTCAGCAGTCTTCCCCATGATTGTGTAGCCTACAGAACTAGACTGAGAGACCATTTAAAGGCTTTTGCAGGTGTTTTGAGTTAATTAGCTGATTAGAGTGTGGCACCAGGTGTCTTCAATATTGAACCTTTTCACAATATTCTAATTTTCCGAGATACTGAATTTGAGATTTCATTAGTTGTCAGTTATAATCATCAAAATTAAAAGAAATAAACATTTGAAATACATCAGTCTGTGTGTAATGAATTAATCCAATATATAAGTTTCACTTTCTGAATGGAATTACTGAAATAAATCAACTTTGTCATGATATTCTAATTTTATGACCGGCACCTGTATAAGAAGTTCCTCTTTTGATATAAATGTGTGCCAATGACTCTTAATCTGTTTAACCATTTTGGGACCTTTAGATAATATTAAGATAAAGGTGTGTGTAAAAGTGTCTCGATGCATGCTCAATAACCCAGGTAAGGAAATTCTAAAATGTTGATTCTGTTCATCTAGACATAGTTTTTTTTCCGATACGTTTCATCCCTCATCCAAGTGACTTCCTCAGTCTCAGATGACTGCAGGTTTCTCCGACCTTATAAACAGTACCTTGGCCTAATGACCGAACTAGCACTATTGACTAACAATGGGCCATGTGATCAATGATATATAAATTGTCCATTGATCAACGGCCATGAGTACCATTCACAGAGAGTTGGGAAATGGCTGCAATCACCACATTGTAAGATAGTGAAAGATGTACCCTTAGGCCCCCTCCTCGGTTCAGAGATGGTCGTTCCTTTTTCACATAAATGGCACAACACAGAAGAGCTACCTCGTCAGGCCAGGGCTCTGCAGTCTATTTACATCTACAGGACAGTGGTCACTCTTTCAGTGATTAAGATGTGCATATCCTGGACAAGGAGGAACGCTGGTTTGAACGAGGAGTCAATGATGCCATTTACATGAAAAAGGAACGACCGTCTCTGAACTGAGGAGGGGGCCTAAGGGTACATCTTTCACCATCTTACAATGCGGTGATTGCAGCCATTCCCCAACTGCCTGTGAATGGTACTGGACAATTTGCATATCATTGATCACATGGCCCATTCTTAGTTAATGGTGCTAGTTCGGTCATTAGGCCAAGGTACTGTTTATAAGGTTGGAGAAACCTGCAGTCAACTAAGACTGAGGATGTCACTTGGATGAGTGATGAAACGTATCGGAAAAAAACTCTGTCCAGATGAACAGAATCAACTTTCTGGAAAGTGTGTTAAAAGGTATACCATGTATCAGTATGCTGATTTGTGCAGACTAATGTGGCTATTGACTCTTTTATGCAAAGGAACCTAACTTACTCATTTATAAGTCTTTTCATGTGGCTCTGGTTGGATCACATGACAAGGCTCCCTCAAGCTTGTTGTGATAAAGAATAAATTTGTGGTTGTAATGGTGATCTTGACTATTCTTAATTTTAAAAATTAATAATTGCCCGTCTACTCTGCAACCCCTTTTTGTTCAGCTTGGTTCATTATTGCTGATACCTGCTAAGCTGGTATGCAATCCTGGGGTGGTAATTGATGACCAGCTATCCTTCAGGAACCATGATTCTATGGTCTTATAGATTCACCCTGTACCATATCCACAAGATCAGACAATACCTAACAGAGTATGCAGTGCAACTTCTGGTCTAGGCTTTGGTCTTTCCATGTCTGGACTACTGCAACTCTTACGAAATTTGTAGTTAATATATAATAATCTTTAAAAATGTGAAGCCATAATTGAAGGAATTATTAAACACAAGGAAAAGGATTGAATGTAACCATGGGTGTCGCAGTAGGGGTTTGGGTGTTGCAAAGCATAATAATTACTCAGACACAATGGAGGGGGCCATGAAGCCTGGAATGAAAACTTTGTTTTTCAGTGGAAGGGGTCCACAAGCACTGCTTATGTATAGAACCCAGAGTTCTGTGCTAGACCCCTAAATGTAAGTGAAGTGTTAACTACATGTAAATTAAGGGTAGGAGTGGGTGGTTTAGTTTCCTTTGTATGTTATGGCCGTTTCTTGACTTTGTCTTTATTTAATAGAAGGTTGATTACAGCTTCTTCTTTCGGCAGCTCCCGTTAGGGGTTGCCACAGCGGATCATCATCTTCCATATCTTTCTGTCCCCTGCATCTTGTTCTGTTACACCCATCACCTGCATGTCCTCTCTCACCACATCCATAAACCTTCGCTTAGGTCTTCCTCTTTTTCTCTTCCTTGGCAGCTCTATCCATGGCATCCTTCTCCCAATATACCCAGCATCTCTCCTCTGCACATGCCCACACCAACATAATCTCGCCTCTCTGACTTTGTCTCTCAACCGTCCAACTTGAGCTGACCCTCTAATGTCCTCATTTCTAATCCTGTCTGTCCTCGTCACACCCAATGCAAATCTTAGCATCTTTAACTCTGCCACCTCCAGCTCTGTCTCCTGCTTTCTGGTCAGTGCCACCGTCTCCAACCAATATAACATAGCAGGTCTCACTACCGTCCTGTAGACCTTCCCTTTCACTCTTGCTGATACCCGTCTGTCACAAATTACCCCTGACACTCTTCTCCACCCATTCCACCCTGCCTGCACTCTCTTTTTCACCTCTCTTCCACAATCACCATTACTCTGTACTGTTGATCCCAAGTATTTAACACTAGAATTACCAGAGCCTACGAAAAAACTCGTAAATCTGTCCCACCTTAAAGTGCTTCTTAAAACAGTTCACAGCTCTCCACCAGCGTCTTTTGTCATCTAAATGTGCTGATAAAACTCAATCTGCAATCAGCAGGCTATTCCATCCCCCCACCGACGAACGTGCACAGACTTCTCCCAGCTCATGCCTTGATTGATTTTCTGGGAGTGAAGTGGAGTTTTAGAGTGGAAATAATAGATCGCTGTTTGGAACAGACGCATTTCATGTCTGTTCCGTTTCTACAGTAATCTGTGTAAACACATTGTTAAAACAGAAACGTTTTTTATATTCTACTAGTAGATGACAAAATGTAGGCATAAACTATATAATGTATGAAGCCTGAAGTATCCAAAAATACTTTCACAAAAAGTACAAATCTAACACAACAATTGCGCTTTTATTCAAAAATATAACTGCAGAAACAAAAAGCCGCCTTAACATGCGACATTGACAGCTGTTTGTTATGACTGCCTCCGTGGCGCAATAGAATCAGCTGCTGACTGGGAATCAAAAGGTCACGAGTTCGATCCTACACCACTCTATTTTGAGAAGTAAACTGCTCTTAGTCTTACTATTTTAGAATAAAAACATACATTTGATTTCAGTCTGTAACAGTCGGTGTAATTTATGATACTTGTAATGGTTAGCTTTGTTTTTTTTTTTTAGACAGTTTTATTATCTCAGCCGCCTTCACAATCCCAAACACACCCCACCCCTGCATCTGACACTGCTGTTTTCACATAGACGCGCTGTAACAGAGGTAAACTCAGCTCCCTTCTACATCGGAAGCAAGAATGCACATACCATTGCTTGCATACTAAAGCGTCAGCAGGCACTTTTCGTGGCATTACACACGTCTGCATGTCCGTGCCAAATAAATAATATTCAACGTTTTGAAGAGATCATTTTATGACACGATTTACCTTTATTTATTTACTTACTTCCTAAAGCCTAAAGTCACAAGTAGTGTGCAGAGGGCATGCTCAAAAATGTTTTATGTGATGTGTGTTACATTTGTATGTACTGAATGTGTGCTTTATTTTCATCCCTGATTACCAGCAGTAACGGCGTAGCTTGACTATCGCAGCATACATTTCCTGCAACTAGATTGGTCCCATTACATTCATCCCTCACACGAACTGCTCCAGGGTTTTGCCTGGTACTGTGTCATGACTGCTGTTTCTGTCTGATCAGTTTGGTCCACAGTAGAATCAGATTGGTATGTTCACATCAACATAAACAAACCGAACTATTGGGGGAAATATGAAAAACTAAAGTTTCAAATTAATTAGGGATGAAAAAGACTTTAAATCTCAGCTCTTATCTTTCTATTAAATGCTTGTTCTAAATCACTTTATTTTAGTTATGCATTCATTAAATTTCCAAACCCACTTAATCAAGCTCTGGGTTGCAGTAGGCAAAAACTTTCAAGGCAGCAGGAACCAAGCCTGGAAATCACTTTTCAATCACAGGGTGCCCCCCACACAAACACCAACGCTCTCAGTCTGTGTGTCACAAATAAACCTGACCTGCAAACCTTTGGGAGGAACACGAGAAACGAGAAGCTTCCTCCGGGACAGCAAACGGACTAGAATTACAGCGGCTCTGGAGATGTGTGGCAGCAGCGCTTATCTGTGCACAACATGCCAGCTTCACAAATTCTATATATGATCACTATTTGATATCGGGTGCATTAGATATATGAAAATGTTTTGGAATTTGTTAGATCTTGACCCTTTTCAGGTTTACCTGGTACATCATGGTGACAATTCAAACCTTAATTAAGATGTAAATATATTAAACCATTGAGATTACCTGGTGACGTTTTCAATAATACTATCTCATACATGCCTTCTGTTCACGATCCACATACTGTAATAAAGTGCATTATTTACACTAAATGGCATTAAGCAGATGTGTCTTCACTACGGCTTTTGAGCTCATTTTATACTCTGTATAATAAGCAACACTCACAGCAGCTTCAAATTCATTCAGATCATATTTTGGTTTTAGAATCGCTGTGTATTTATTTTGTATTTTCTTGGTTTATTTAATTACTGATAAAAGGGGTGGCTCAGTTATTGGGGAGGGGGACTCACACCCTAAGAACCTTTTTTGTACCCTTTTCATGTGTCTGCATGATTAATTCCATACCCTCATCCTGGATATGTGCATGTCAGGAGGTGAGCCTGGAGCATTTTATATCTATGGAGATGAAAACCTGCCTGACTGCCCTCCTCCTCCACCATTCACAACACACTGGGCTCAGCTGCCATGCAGAAAGAGGTGAAAAGGCTTTGAAACCTGAGCAAGCCATGGTGCCTAGTGATTGCTAGCAATCATCATCTCAGTCTGGGTAGGGGGATGACCCATCATTATCAAGCATTCAGGATAACGACTCCCTACTTTAGCCTATGGCTATGTCCACACTTGCATATTTTCATTTAAGAAAGGTTGGGAGAATGCGCTGATAGCACGTTGCCGTACCCACCATACGCTGAACTACCTGGATCGGGATCCGAGTGCAGCGGGTGACACCAGTTTTTAATCAAAAAAGATCTCCGTCCACACTGGAATTTTCACATAGTTTACAAAAGTATCCCTGCTCATACGGAAACCCCTGAAAACGCAGTTGGTCCATCACCTACACTGGACATGCACACATGAGCGGCAAACTCTGCAAAGGGACTGTGTAGTGAAAAATTCAGAGCTCTGTGATGATCTGATTGTCATGTGCTCTATGCATTTTCAAAACTGTCAGTGCATACAGGACTCTGATAGCGCGTTCACAGCATGGAAAAAGAAACCAACTCTTTAAGGAGCTGTGGCACCAGGCCCCTGTGCCATGCTAATGCAATGTCTGGAGTTGAAAGTAACAGTCTTCAGAACTGATGGTCGTTGTCTCGTCATTAAATGAAAACGCCACAAATATTGAAGCGACACTTAAAAAATAAAAGTTTAATTGCGAGAGCATTGATTATAGGCAGTCAACAGCAATCTGAGTGTAATCCAAAACTAACTCAATAGAGAAAATAAATAAATAAATACACAAATAAATAAATGTGTCTGTGTCTATGTCTATGTGTCTTTGCCGACTGTGCTGTCATGTCTCTCTCTGTCCTGTAATATTGTGAGCTCGGCTGTACTCTACACTCATCCACTTTGTGAAGTGCCTTGTTATTAATTTTACTGCGTAATGCACTCCTCGTTAATGAACAAATTAAGTTTCAGTAATAAATGCTGATTAGAGGCTGAGTTATTTGGTTTTCATGGGGTTTTGAATTTTTAACTACAATGGGAACACTGCCAGGCACAGGATTTATCGTAATCTGAAGCGACCAGTAAAAATTTGCCTTTCACACATGTATAAAGCATTCAAACTTTACAAAATGCAATTTAGATGCATGCAGGTATGCAACACAACAAGCGCTATTGAAAGCAACTCTTTCATAGCCACTATGTTGGAAAATGTTTTTCCTTCCAAGAAGGGTAAGCAAAAAGGATGTTGTGATGAGCAGAATCCAATCCGGGATGGACCCTGAAATAAGCACGAACCAATCAGAGTGCAATAAGGAGATTGTTTTTGAAAAACTCAGTTTTCACTCGCCCACACCACAATGACGAAACTGCATTTATGAAAGTAGTGGAAGCGTCCAACTGCAAGTCTGCCCCTACACCAGAATTTTCATGGTGGAAGTGATGTCACCGCACAGTTATACTACACACTAACCCTTAATTTAAATTACACCTAATCTTAAACGTTTATACTACACTAGCTGTGTAAGCCCGTGCCGTAAAAAGCCCGGGGTCCTAGAAACTATTGAAATCATCAGAAAAAAAAAACTGAAACGTAGAGATGTCAGGTCATTGAAAGGAACTACTCTAGGCGTCTCTCTCCTAGGAGGATTTGTTTTGCCGACATGCTTGCATTGCTTGTGCATTAGCGGCGGGAGGAAAAGTAAAAGAGGTACCGTTTTGCCGATGTTAGCGGCTAAGCGCCTTTGTCTTTCTTCTGAGGTTTCGTTTTGCCGATATGCACTCCTTGTTTGTGTTATTAGCGGCTAAGTGAGTTTTCTGTTTCCTCAGAGGCGAAGCCCTTACCCAGACCCCACTTCTTACTTCCGGGCCGGACAGACACACACACACTTCCACGTGTAGATGTTTATGTATAAGATGATAACCACACTAACCCGTAACCTTAACATCACTATCCTCTAACCTTAAGTTACCCCTAACTTTAACCATTTATACTACCTGATGACCACATGATAACCACACTAACCCCTAACCTCAACCTCTGCTGTGAAACTGTTGGTGTAGACCTGCGGTGACGTATGGTGTTACAACTCTGCAGTTGGACGTTGGATGGTTTTTAAAAAGTCTTTGTTTTCAGGGCTCAAAAACAATGGGGTAGTGTGGATATAAGGCAGAAAACACAGACAAAAGTACGCGTTTTTAAATGAAAATATAGTAGTGTGGACGGGGCCTAACTTAAACCTGTTAATGAGGCCATTCATGTTGCTGTTAGTCATTTGTATGTAAATACAAGTGTGATAATCATGATGACCGGTTGCTGACCTTCCTCTCTTCTGTTGTTCTTTTTTTTTTTTTCTTGATATCATGCTGTGATCCTTTGTGTCAGGGACTCCTGGCCAAGCTATTGCTCTGGCCAATGCAAACTGATACCAGAGATTTAGCAGATATCAAAGATTTTGTTTTGCTTCTTATTAGGCTTTTAATATTTTTAGTATTCACACCTTTGGGAATGTTTTCACATTTAGTGTTACACAACGTTTGATAACAGTGGATTCAGTTTGGCTTTTTGAAAATCAATCAGCAGAAAAAGGCTTTTTTAATGTCAAAGTGAAAACAAATGGCTGAAAAGTGGTCTTAATTAAGTACAAATAGAAAACACTAAATAATGGATCACATAAGTGCTTGTCCCCTTCAGGTCAGTACTTAGTAGATGCACCTTTGGAAGCCATGATAGCCCCTGAGTCTATGTGCTCAGGTCTCCATCAGCTTTGTACATCTGCACACTGCCATTGTCTCGCATTATTCTTTTCAGATCTGCTCAGGCCCTGTCAGGTTGAATTTTGAGGGAACAATCTTTATAAAGTCCAGTCACAAATTCTCAGTTGGATTGAGATCTGAACTCTGACTCGGCCACTCCAGGACATTCATGTAGTTGTTGTGTTTAAGCCATTCCTCTATAACTTTGGCTTTATGCTTGGGGTTGTTGTCTTGTCATCCTCACCCAAGGTGCAGGTTTCTTCCATGCTTTATCAGGTTATCCTCCAGGATTTCCCTATATTTTGCTGCATTTCACAATTAAAAGACGTCTAGGACCCTCTGCAGAGAAGCACCTCCATAGCCTGATGCTGTCACCACCATGCTTCACAGTGTGACATCCCCTGCTGCATAGCCACAGACCCACTATTCCTCCCCCCTTAAGCCACCCATTGCATGGGAAGGCTTCATATCGCAACCACCCCAGAACGACTGGAGACACACGTCCGTGGCGTGGCCCTATTACTGCACTAAAAAACAATAAAAGCACTAAAAACAACCTGTTCATAAAACAAAACCCAAGCCCCCTTTGTAAAATCGGGTCATAAAAAGAATGAGAACTTTAAAGTGACAATAAAAGCAGCAATATAAATACATGTCCATTAAAAAACTAGAATATGCAACATCTTGTCATAGTTTAAGACATCTGTGGTGGATAACTGACGCAAAGTGTGCATTTTTGTTTAGTGCGTTACAATACTGAAGAAACATTTTCACTAATCTGGTTAACAATTGTAAAAGATGCCTGGACACAGACAGACACCGATACAGCCAGATGTCCAAAAAGCACACACGTTTATTCTTCCTTTTATATTCAACGCACAGCACAATACCACCACAATGAACTCACACGGCTCAGTCCTTTCTTTACTTTCATTTCTTCTGCCGCCTCCTCTTCTCTCTTGCGTCCCCTTCCACCCAACTCCGGCTCCTTGAATGGAGTGAGGAGACCCCTTTTATAGTTCACCTGGATGTCCTCCAGGTGCTCTCTGATGACCTTCTTGCAGCACTTCCTGGTATGGCGGAAGTACTGCATGGGCACCCGGAAGCACTCTGGGTGTGGCTGCTTCCTTGTCTGGCAGCACTTCCTGGTATGGCAGAAGTGCTGCGGTCTAAGGCTCCATAGTCCTTCAGTTGCCCCCTGGCGGTGGCCACAGATCCCCACAGAGTTGATCCTTCCAGCTCTGTGGCCTCCACACCATCCAAGGTGGCTGCCGTCTTGCGACCTGGGGAAGGAATTGCCCCTCTCTCGGTCCCCTGCTTCTCCAGGTCTCCCAGTGGGGTAAGGTCCCCGGCCATCCATCACACAATGTAACGACTTGCAACATTAGCTTATCTAGTGGTGATTCACGATGTATGATATGAGACTGGGAACTGAGGGTCTAGGGCAGGGCTATTCAATTACGATTCCAGTTGAGCCAGATTTTCAAACCAAGAAATTTAGCTGGGCCAGACATTTTCAGCGGCCGGTAAGCAGCAGGTAATGACAAATTTTAAATCAACACAAATGAATGCATTTAAAAACAAGTGATGTTTATTCATTGTTTCCCTTTTACATTTGGTCACATCTGACACACGCACATCAACAATGTACTGTATGTATAAAAAAGAACAAAAAAACTATAACTGAAGAGAATCCACTTCATTTGTTCATGATTCTGGTACCAGCGTAACCAGCCTCTCATTGAAATTCACCGTTGGGAATACACGGCCGTCTCAGCAGCGCCGTGTACTTAGAAATATTTTCCTGCACGTGTCACCAAGTTGAAATATGAGATCCTCCCCTAATTTAAATGGGTGGTCTTGAGAGGCAAGGTTATTTTTATTCTCATAGAACTTAATCTACGTATTTCATTCCCACGGTTTTAATCCCTTGTATGACGGAGGTTAAATTTGAGCCTTTCCTGTTGAAATTGTTTCCCCGACCCCCAGAAAAAAACTACCTTAGTAAATGTTTAAGAGAGAAGGCACCAGGCATGGCGTGAAAGTGGATTGGTGTATTTATTTTAATGATTTGTCTTTAAAATGTCTTTGTACACAGTTCTTGGGTGTCAAGTAATGAATTATTACTATTATTATTTTTTTTACTAAATCTTATTTTCCTTGTTTCTTTGTTGATGAGCTCCCGTTGAAGAATTTATTGGTAACAGGACATACAGTGCTCACGCCAAAATGACTGAAGTAACAATGGTATTTTTGATACCATTTTAACAAAGTTTACTGTCCATCATCAATCACAGAGCACCTCGATAAAACGACTGCAATAAACATTCAACCTTAAAACGCAGACTTCATCACTTTGCTGTGCGTGACGAAACAGCGGGCAGGCGACTGCTCGTACATGTTTACTGCCGGACAGGCTGCCATTTTGCATGGAGTATGCGTTAAATCAAAAGAGAATCGGTATGCAAAGATGCGTGAACACAAGGAGATCGGTGACAATCGCATCTTAGTGTTCCTCACCAAATCAGAAGGGACAACCGAATTTCACAAGGCACAGATGATGGGCAGATGAATTTCAAATGTTTTGCATGCCTAACTTTTGTTTTGATGACCGGTTGCGCCACATTCAGTCCTTTGTTCATTATTCTGGTACAAGTGTAACCAGCCTCTCATTGAAATTCACCGTTTGGAATGCACGGCCATCTCATCAGCAGCGCCGTGTACTTAGAAATATTTTCCTGCATGTGTCTCCAAGTCTGACGTCGTTTTTGCCACGACTTCAAAGCGTGGGATATAAACCAGCCTTAATACAGCTCAGGAATATGCCAGGGAGAGCCCGTCCTGACACATATGTTAAAAACACACCCGCATAACAATAAACAAGTGGCCTTTTGCATCTGTTACAATATACAGTAAAGTTTTGATGATTTCAATCGCAACTGGCAAACTAAGTAGAAATGATAATTGCCAAAGCCTATTTTTGGTTGCATTTGAGACCATTTTAGTTGCAGTCTGGGGCCCTGGTGGGACCACGGCCTGGGCCACTCAGAGGTTGCTTCGGGGTTGGATGTGGCTGGCGGGTCGCCATTTCAATAGGCCTGGTCTAGGATTTCCATCAATAGTGTTCTCTATCCTATTATACATGTGACTGATGCAGCATTGTTTTATGTGATATATTCACTCTACCCTTTCACCTTAACTCCGTTAGTCCTTTGGCCACACAATTAGGTGGCAGTTCAAACCTCTCCAGCTCAGTTCTATGATGATTCAAAGTGTCTGTACCAATGACTTTTGGTCTACTGCACATAGTAGTTGGTGAAGGTAAGATAGCTGACAGATCAAGACACGGGTCTCTCACCTCACACACGAGGCAAGCTGACTGACAGAGGGGGCAGATTCGCTAGGTCAGCAATATGATAAGAAGATAAGCAACAAGGAACTGTTCCCTCCCTGCCAAGGCAGGATATTCAGGGAAAGAAGGAGTGTGCAGTGACCCAAAAGTGCCTGTTCTATCGTCTGTTAGTGATGAACTAGCAAACCAGAATGTTCCTGTGTTTGGAGCTTCCATGATTGCGTTTCAGACTCCTAAACTGTAGGAGTTGTGTAACTGCTTAGACATTGCACAGAACAGCAGAGCTCAACTATGGAAGGATAGAAGACTTCGCTCCTGCCCCTGCCTAAGACAACATGCTCCTCACACTCTGTCTCAAAGTTGGACAAGCGCCGATCACAGGAAACCACGACTGTATCGTCATTCGAGTGTTATATATTCTTGTGAGTGTTAAGCTTATATTAAACAGAAGCTAGTAGAATTTTCCTCTAGTGTTGCTGATTCTTTATTCCATTTAGAATCACTGCCGTACCGCTAGGGAAAGATACATCTTCATGTATACCGTTGGGTTAGTAAAGGCTGCAATCTCTAACGAACCTCTTCTGAGGGTGCATCCATCTCATTAGGCTGGAGTCTCACAGGTTCTTAGAAAGTCTGGTACCACACCCACTTGCTGTTTCTCCTTCTGTTCTTCATTTCCCACCGCCATGACTCATCCCACCACTGCCACCAAATGTGACACCCCATGCTGCTTAGCCACAGATCCACTGTTTCAGAGTTGTAGTGTTCAAACATGGAATCTAGTCTGATGGGAAAAATCTCAATTTTGGTCTCAGACAATAGAACATCTTCTAGCTGACTTTGCAGTGCCTTCTGCCGTGATGTTGGGTTAATTTTTTGTTTTATTTTTAACAGTACTTTGCCACTGCCACTCTCCAATAAAGCTGAAACTAGTGAAGCTCCCATGCAGCAGTTGTTATCTGCACTGTCTCTCCAAACTCAGCTGCTGTAGCTTGCAGCTCCTTCAGAGTTCACACAGGTCTCCTGGTGGCCTGTCTCACTTGTCTTCTTCTTCTTGCCCGATCTCCCAGCTTCTGTGGACAGCTTGCTGTAGGTAGATTTACAGCTGTGTCATACTCTTTCCCATTCTCAATGACTGAATCAATAAGCTAATCAAAAGGACAAGCTCAGTTATGGGACACATTCTGGACCCACCTGGAGGTCATAGCAACAGCAATACAGCTTTACAATGTCAGAGGTTTTCTTTCCTTTTAATATTCTTGTTTTTTAGTCATTCTGGAGTGGGTTCAGATCATAGTGTGTGAGTGTATTTATTTATGTATGGATTTATTTGAAGAGCTTCTGTAAAAAGAACAATTTTGCCCCTGGGAACAAATCAAGTTCTATCTATGTATTTGTATTAGCTTCACCAAGTCAGATTTCATACAACTGACATTATTATGTCAATAAAGTATTTACTATTTATAAAACTACTCACAATATTGCAGATGAGGGCTCACAAAAGTGCTGAACGGCTTAGTCAGATTGACCTCCCGTGACTCACAGCCACCACATCTCAACTCCTGTTTGTCACTTCTGTGCCCTGACAGGATGAGCACACGGTGAGTCTGAAGTCCCAGTTTTACCTCGTAAACTGGGTACCTAAAGCAGCCATCTTTGTCATCCTCAATGTTTTGAACTAAAGTGACCAAACAACCTTTGACTTTGAAGCTTTGTGTATTTTCTTCATAAGTAAGTGCCTTTCATTATTATAATTATTTTTTTTTTTACACACACAATTTCTTGGGCCCATAGATTTGTTATTTGTTAATAACTCATCTCTGACTCTCCAGCAAATCACTTTCTGCAGTGTGCACACTTCTCTGTGAGTCTGAAAATAAATGACATATTTAGCCAAGTTACCATTATGATCAATCAATCTATTGAATATATTATCTATTTATCTATCTATCTATTACAGAGCCTTTCATTATCCATCTATCTATTATAGAGCCTTTCTCTATCAATCTATCTGATAGATAGATAGATAGATAGATAGATAGATAGATAGATAGATAGATAGATAGATAGATAGATAGATA
>JANRMT010062840.1:11229867-11247450 GCA_026402145.1 Polypterus bichir lapradei | reverse complement strand
GGAAAGTATTCACAGCGCATCACTTTTTCCACATTTAGTTATGTTACCGTCTTATTCCAAAATGGATTAAATTCAATTTTTTTCCTCAGAATTCTACACACAACACCCCATAATGACAACGTGAAAAAAGGTTTACTTGAGATTTTTGCAAATTTATTAAAAATAAAAAAATTGAGAAATCACATGAACATAAGTATTCACAGCCTTTGCCATGAAGCTCAAAATTGAGCTCAGGTGCCTCCTGTTTACCCTGATCATCCTTGAGATGTTTCTGCAGATTAATTGGAGTCCACCTGTGGTAAATTCAGTTGATTGGACATGATTTGGAAAGGCACACACCTGTCTATATAAGGTCCCACAGTAGACAGTTCACGTCAGAGCACAAACCAAGCATGAAGTCAAAGGAATTGTCTGTAGACCTCCGAGACAGGATTGTCTTGAGGCACAAATATGGGGAAGGTTACAGAAAAATGTCTGTTGCTTTGAAGGTCCCAATGAGCACAGTGGCCTCCATCATCCGTAAGTGGAAGAAGTTTGAAACCACCAGGACTCTTCCTAGAGCTGGCCCGCCATCTAAACGTAGCGATCAGGGGAAAAGGGCCTTAGTCAGGGAGGTGACCGAGAACCCGATGGTCACTCTGTCAGAGCTCCAGGAGGTCCACTGTGGAGAAAGGAGAACCTTCCAGAAGGTCAACCATCTCTGCAGCAATCCACCAATCAGGCCTGTATGGTAGTAAAAGGCACATGGCAGCCCGCCTGGAGTTTGCCAAAAGGCAACTGAAGGACTCTCAGACCATGAGAAACAAAATTCTCTGGTCTGATGAGACAAAGATTGAACACTTTGGTGTGAATGGAAGGCGTCACGTTTGGAGGAAACCAGGCACCGCTCATCACCAGGCCAATACCATCACTACAGTGAAGCATGGTGGTGACAGCATCATGCCGTGGGGATGTTTTTCAGCGGCAGGAACTGGGAGACTAGTCAGGATAAAGGGAAAGATGACTGCAGCAATGTACAGAGACATCCTGGATGAAAACCTGCTCCAGAGCGCTCTTGACCTCAGACTGGGGCGACAGTTCATCTTTCAGTAGGACAACAACCCTAAGCACACAACCAAGATATCAAAGGAGTGGCTTCAGGACAACTCGGTGAATGTCCTTGAGTGGCCCAGCCAGAGCCCAGACTTGAATCCGATTGAACATCTCTAAAGAGATCTTAAAATGGCTGTGCACCGACGCTTCCTATCCAACCTGATGGAGCTTGAGAGGTGCTGCAAAGATGAATGGGCGAAACTGGCCAAGGATAGGTGTGCCAAGCTTGTGGCATCATATTCAAAAAGACTTGAGGCTGTAATTGCTGCCAAAGGTGCATCGACAAAGTATTGAGCAAAGGCTGTGAATACTTATGTACATGTGATTTCTCAGTTTTTTTTAGTTTTAATAAATTTGCAAAAATCTCAAGTAAACTTTTTTCACGTTGTCATTATGGGGTGTTGTGTGTAGAATTCCGAGGAAAAAAATGAATTTAATCCATTTTGGAGTAAGGCTTAACATAACATGGAAAAAGTGATGCACTGAGAATACTTTGCGCATGCACTGTATCTGTGTGTACACACATATACATATATATATATATATATATATATATATATATATATATATATATATACACACACATACACATACATACATATACACACACACACACACACATACATAACATGAAATAAATTAATACAAGTGGTCTTTGGATAGCAAACTCATGTATTCTTTAAAGAACTTTTTTTCTGGTTGAGTTTTCTACTGCTTAAACAGTGCAGATCATAATTACCCTATTTATTGGGAAGCTCAAACAAATATTATTGACAAAATCTTAAAAAAAAATAAAATAAAATAAATTAGGACATAAACAATATAATACAACTGGTGGTGAATAAAATGCAAATAGAAATGTAACACTTCTAGCTTGAAAATACACTTTAAAAATATTTCCTTGCAGCAGCATTTACCAAATAAATATCTTTTATTTTTTGGCCAAAATTGGAAAAAAAAAGAAAAAAAATTCGATGACATTGACTGCCTTGGCCTTTGATGGAAACCATCATTTACTTTACAATGATAATGCATGCGCATGTTTGTCTGGAAAAATGAACTACTCCTGTAAGCTAATTTTGCATTTTACTATTTATAACTGATTTTCAAGCAATAAGTGCTAACTACATACATTTAAGAAAGATTATTACTAACCTTGCTTTACCTGATGAAAAATGTACTAAACTACCTTTTGCAATTTAAGTAATAACAGTTAGACCTCATAAAGAGCCATAAATATACTACATTGTGCAGAAGGAATAAGCTGTAGTGGAAAATAAAATAAATCAATCATGGCTAACTAATTTCTATAAGTCCACACAATTAATAAAAAAAAATAAAAAATAAAAAAAAAAGAAATCCTAAGAGAAGAAAGCACAGGCCAGAACTAGCATGACACTGTTCAATATATAACCACCATGCTTCAGGCACATTTTAAACAGATGAACAACACTTAAATATGGATTTCAACCAAGATGGCACCAACAGAAGGAACGCCCTTAAAAAGAAAGGAAAAACAATTATAGCTTGTTACGAATAGAAATCTTACCCTAAAAAAAGAATATTTCTGCTCCCTATTAAAAATACATTATCGATGGATACTGCATAGTAAAAAGATGACATGGCTTATCTATCATTTAACATTTTGATCCTTTACAATGGGAATTCAAAAAAAGAAAAAAAAAAGATCACAGTGCAATATATTACAAAGTCCAAGGTTTACTTTTTAACTTCACGTGAAGTCTTCTAAACATCTATGCAAAAACTGCACCATTTTAAAGTAGCAGGGGTGAATAAGTTTTAGAAGGAGAAAAAAATATATATATATGTATATATTTATGCAGACAACAAAAATGACCTCCAGCAGTTCAGTCAGACTTTTCTGGAGACCACTGTTATGCCTTCAAGAACCTCTTTTAGTTGCCAAAAGTACATGAAGTGAGTCTCTTGCTGCCCCTGCACGGCCATTCTTAGTCACACTCAAGCAAACATCCAGCCAAGATGGCTCCCCTTAACCAGCCATTTGCTTGAATACTGAGGCTGACCTGCATTGGGATTTGTGAAAACAAGCGTTCCCCCTGCCAGGAGTCTCAGTAAGTGGAATACGATACCAGAGGTCTTATTTCTATTACCGGAGAAAGGTTGACCATCAAGATCTTCTGGGCTTTCCGTCTAACGTCTTCATCTGAAGAAGAGTCATCTACCTTGATTACCTTGGATCTCAGGCTGTTTTTGCTTAGGTCTGCTTTATCTTGACTATAATCTGTTATCACTGTAGCTTTGCCCTTTTTTCTTGGATGTGTTTCTGCAGATTCTTCTGGCCGTTTCCTCTTTATGATATCATGTTCCTGCTGGCCATTCAACACCTTCACAGATTTAGCCCGCCACACATTTGATCTAATTGGAGTGGCTGTGCTTGAAACTTTGCAGTTTTTCACTAACGTGGTTTTGCAGTTGTTGCTTTCCCTCAACACTCTTCCATTCTGACATACTGGTGGGGAGCCGCCAACCAGTTTCACAGTCATTTTAACTGGGCATGAGTTCACTCTCGTTCTCTCCAGTTTCAGTCCATTTGGGGCCTTTTCCAATGGCTCGCCTGGTACAATACGGGAACTAGGCCTGGAAATTCCTAGTGATCCAAAATCTGAATGTATCTGTAGCTTGGCTGTAGGGCTCCCTGTTGGCACTGCTATTTTTGTTAACTTCAAGCAGGGCTGCATTCTTTGATCATCTCTGATGCAAGACGTGGAGGACGACTGACTGGCAAGGACTGCTACGGTGCGTCTGAGGGACTCCTTCGAAAGGTTTGTTAACATTATTTTAGGCTGCCTCTTCAGAATGATTTCAGCAGTTGCATTTAGCAAAGTACAGTCATTATCCTTTTTCTTGGATGTTTTTCGGGCACGCTTTTTCACTGGCTTTAATCCCTTTGTAGCTTTGGTGCTGGCGTCTATAGGCTTAGAGACCTTCTCTAGTGGTGGCGTCTTAGCCATGCAGGACTCATAACCATAAACGTCTTTACTTCTTAAAATTGTTGCCTTGTGGCCCTCCTCTTTTAGACCTTGAAGAAATGATACCAGCTGTGTTTCAGTGTCAAGAAGGTCTTTGGACATTGGGCTAAATACCCTTAGTGCTTCTAGCAACGCAGTTTCTCCCGCTGATGAAATTCTAGACCATGAATGGACTGCCTTCTTCTCTGCAGTGTCTTCTTTACAACTCATGGCATAAGCCAAAGACTAAGCAGCAAGTCCTTAAAGTAAGTTGTGAGCAGAAGGCCCCTGTGGATAGACAAATAATAAATCAGATCAGAGACAATGTACGGCAGATTCTCCAACTAACTACACAACTGCAGCACATTCATGTATTTCTTTTTAAACGGCAAAGCATTGTTTAATGGAGAATTTCCTCATTCCATGTGCTTACTTTTACATCCACCATGTATTTCATGACTAGCAAGGCAAATGCATATTTTTCTAATGGTTGGCCAGTAAAAGTCCCCCCATATAAACATTTGATTCCAGACACTTATGTTGTCATTGAACTTTTTTTTTTTTTTTTTTTTATACAGTTGGTTAATACTTTTCTGATTAGCAGCTCAAGGCATTCTCTTTGATTTCCAATCTGTTTGACAGATGTTCTCAAGAGCTGTAATCGGCCCTCAAGTCACTAAAAAGCAAAAATAAAACAAATGTTTTCAAGGCATCAAAGCAAATGTACCTCATGATTTTTGTCTTTCATTCAGTGAATATTTCAAATATGTTTAAATTTGAATTTCTGTTTTCTTATCCAGTATTATATTTATAAAAGACAAGAGTTATAAAAATATTAACCTAAAACTTTTTTTTTTTTTTTTTTTTAAACAAACATCCAGTGTAGAGAAAATGACAACTACTTAATCCAACACATCACAATTAATGCAATGTGAACGGACTTGGGTACCCTAGGAAAGCATCAGATGTACATTTGATACATTTTTGTTTCTAAAGATTTTTTAAATAGTTTTGTGCAAACACAATAATTATAATCAGAAGTTCCAAATATCAAAATGTTACACACATGGTCATTTGTAACAATACATTTAGTGAATAATTCAAGAAAACAATCCCCTTATTGCACAGGATGGCAAACTATGGACACACTTGATGTAACCTGTCAATTTGGCACTTTTTCATCCCAACAAAATGTTAAAAGTTAAATCCCCCAAACATCACCAAGAAAGTACATAGTATGAGAATTTAATAAGTGAACGAAAGAGCACTAGTTATTATATTTAGAAAAAAGTGACTTTAACTCATCCACTACTGGTTCCTTTTTTTAACCAAAATAAATTATGGGTTTGTTACACTCAACTGGTTTAATACAGAATGGAATGATAAAAGAAAAAAGTCACTGCTATTTGTATAGCTAGCTACTGTAGAAACATTTAGTACCAAATATGAAGGAAGTGTGACTAAATTCTAACTAAGTAAGCTTCTTTTGTCAAATAAAAGCAAATGATTATACTTTTGACTAAAATTAATGCATATGGTATGATTAAATAAAAGATTTATATAAAATAGGCAGTACAGTGGCACAGTGATTGAGACCAAGGTTCATGTCCCGGTCCTCCCTGCCTGGAGTCTGCAAGTTCTCCCTCCCACTTTGCAAAGAAATGCAGGTTAGGTGGATTGGCAATACTAAATTGGCCCTAGCGTGTGGTTGGATTGTAGGCGTGTGTTTGCCCTGTGATGGACTTGTGCCATGTTTGGCGCCCTGTGCTAGCTGGGATAGGCTCTGGCAAATCCCTGTGACCCTGTTCAGGACTAAGCAGGTTAGAAAATGACTGACTGATTTCTATAAAATAAAACTGCACTTTTCATTGTTATAAGAGGCAAATTACTAAGCAATTAACATCAGGTAGACCCAGGAGGCAAAGCAACGACTGCATGTTTTAATTTATCACAGAATGCGCCACAGAATGACCCACTGGTTAAAGCGCTGGAATGAAAACCACAGTGGTTGACATTAAAGGGGAAGTTCATATTGATAGTGTATGCTCTTAAATTTATTTTATCATCATTATTGTAACACATATTGAGGAAAGTTGAACACAATTAATGGTGTGTGAATTAGAGCTGCTTTCTAAAGTTTAGAAACATGTTTCGTTTATTTAAAATATAAATAAAAAATAAAAACAAAATCCCCTTGAGACAGAGGTACTTTTCTTCACCACAGAAAGCTCATTGAAAAGCTTAAAAACAGCACTTTTAAGGGCACTGGCCTTTTTAAAAATATTTTTAGTTATTAATAAAATGAAGGGATTGGATTATACATTTCATATTACATATTATTTCTGAGCTCTGAAAAGTAGATGAAACTTTCATGTTAAATTCATGTTAAGTTTCATCAATATCAAAATTGGTGTTGCAAAAAATAATTACTTGAATTACAATGAAATAAACCTGCCTGTAAACTTCTTTTTACTTGTTCTGTTAGTCTTGTAATACGTAATGTAGCTGTTAACATAACTTGGTTCAAGCAGTGTAGCCACACAGTAAAGCAACCCAGTCTGGATAAAATCTTTTTTTTTTCTTCAGTTTCCACTATTTGATTTGTGTCAGCACTTTTCCTAGTAGTTTCAATGTATCTTGGCATTGGGAAAATTTGTAATGGTTGCTAAAGAAGATATGGTTTCTCTCTTGAAAGTGCTTCAAAAAGGCTGAAATGTTTTCAATGAGTCCTCACTGGTTCACAGTGATGTGATTGTAGATTTCTGATTCTACATTTTTTTGTAATTCAGTGTGTATTTACCTCATGGATTTATGCACTTATTTTGTGATTACATGTTTTAATGTTAGATGCGTTTAATCCCAATTAATTACATACAATGATATGATTAGTTAATTTTTTAATCAATTCTCAGAATTAATACATTTTGGTAATCTATATATTTAAAGGTACATGGGTACAGAAACTGAAGTTACCAATAATTCCACATCAGCTTTAATGCAGAGAGATGAGGGATATAAAAACATAGCACTGTCCTGACTGTAGAAATTGTGGAAGCTTATCAACTTCCATAACAGAGCTGCAGTTTTATTATATACACCTAAAAATCTTTACATGACCTATTCACATATACATAGTAAACACCTTAAACAGTCACTTTGAGCCTAATAATATATTGTAATAATAGTTTCTTAATACATATCTCTAAACAGTTTTTAAACTTATAATTAAAAATGACAAATGTAATTGTGTAATTTTTGTAATAGAAAATCCTCTAGTCCTGCCCTGGTTACGTTAAAAAGAGCATCTTGTCACACTTTTTGCCATTATAACTCACTGCATTGCTCATTCTCACCATCTTGAAACCATCTACTATTAACTCTCCATGTAAATGATGGGTGTTGACCTTCCTGCATGACACACATATAGGGATGCATTGTTTAAACGTAAACTGCTGAAATTTCTAAATCTGGAGAATTCTGAGCTAAGGTAAACTAAACAGTTTGCTCTCAGTCCTTACTGTACACTTCATCATTCTGGTGTGCTCAGCCCCAGGCCCCCCCCATTAGTCATTGATTACTTTTCAGTCTTACATCTAAAATTTTGTCTTTCTTTAACCCTGAGCACCACAATGCCCTCCACCCCATGACTAAGCTATTTACAAGTAATCCTTTTCTCCCTCCACTGTGGTAGTTATTTTCCTGCCTTCCACACTATAGCTTGTCTTACCATACCAAATGATACTGAAGTGTAAGATTCTACATTGCTTTATAAGTTTTCAACTGCCATTTGAATGTTAAATAAGTGCTGTAGGGGCGACGTCATCAGATAGTAAAAGTAATATGAAAACAAAGCTAATTACAATTAAAATATTAAAACAATGTTTCATATGATGAACCATATTAGGTGTACATTTATTTTGTTACTGCTGTAAACAGTACATCCTGTAGAAAAATGCCTCTTTGTTATTCAACAATAATAATTACCACTGCATTGGCTGCAAACACTAGATTTAACTTGAGATGGCTTATCAATTACATTTACCAGAAACCTTATCAGTATTATGTTAATATAATGATTAGGAGTGCCTAGCTAAATACGCAAGTAGCTTTCCTACTGGAAAAGGTGATTCCTTATCCCTCTGTTAGGCTGTACATCGCTACCAGAAGACTAAAACATTGTTGCTGCATGGTAAGAAGAAAAAAAAAAAAAAAACAAATGTTATAATACGAGTTGATACGTACTATTAAAATTTTGAATCACACCTGAACGTGCAAAAATACACACTACATTTTTGGAGGATTACCAAAACAATGTATTACACAGAATTTTACCTCAGATAGTGCCATATTTGAAGAGAATTGCCAGCTTGGTAGAGTGTATCATGCATTAAACTGATGAATCAAACTATGGGAACTCACACTACAACATAAAAGAGTTGATCATCTCAAACAGTGAACCCCATTTTTTCAATTAATGCCATTTGATTTTTTGCTGTTATGATCATATTTCTGTTTCTTTTCAAACAATGTCGTTACAGATGGCTGAGACAAAGCTGCTGCGGTTACCAGTTTTGCTGCTCTCACAGCATTTTTAAAGTCAGCGTGCTCAGCAGAGTGATGTACCTACAAGGGTCTTATCAAATTAGTCATATCAAACAAGAAAACACTAGGACTAACTTTCCATTACAAATGGCACAGGTAGATATTCTGTCACATTCAGATATATCCACACTGCAAACACTTTCATCAACATTATCACTCAGCTTAACATATTCTGCATCAAGATATCATCAGAATTACAAACCACAGTCTGTTTTAACCTTTTATTGTAAAATCTGCTTATTTTGACTGTGGGCCAATTTATTCACACACCACTATATGGTATGTATCTTTACTAGAAAGCCACTGAAAGAAGGCAGCCTGTTACACATGGCATTCTTAAGAGTTGGCACAATGTCACATGGAGTACCTCCCTGTTCAGGGCTTCACGCAATAGAATAGGCACTTCAGTACAGGATCACGCTAAAAAATTGCGAGACTTGATCGATATCCACAATAAATAATATAAAAAGAGAGAAATCCTATTGTATCTGGCTTCATGCTGGTATGGGTATAAGTGTGCAGGTTTCAGGGCAGAGACTGATTTGTCAGTGCTCCAAAATTTGAATGCAGGTCTTGCCCTAGACAACCTGATATACTGTGCAACCAAAGCATTTTTTTTTTCATAAAAAAGTATTTTAACGAACATAAAAACAAAAAATTCACTGTGATAGATATGGAGGTGATTCTTAAATGGCCAATTTTAACGTATAGTTAGGTCCGTAAGTATTTGGACAGGGACACAACTTTCATAATTTTGGCTCTATATACCAAATGGATTTGATCTGAGGAAATAATTACATGATTTTAGTGTCCCCCATTTTCAGAGGCTCGAAAGTATTTGGACAATTGACTAACAACCTGTTAGCTAGGTGTGAGCAGGTCCCTCACTATTTCATTAACTACTAAGCAAGCGGAAAGTCTGGAACTGATTCCAAGTGTGGAATTTGCAATGGAAGCTGATGCTGTGAACTCTCAATACGAGGTTCAAAGAGCTGTCCATGTAAGTAAAAACAGGCAAAGATTGGGCAAAGAAAATAAAACAAACTCATCCAAGTGATAGTAGAAACATGAGGAGTCAAATCAACCATCTGGTACATCCTTAAAGGAACGCACTGGTGAGCTCTGCAACACCAGAAGGCCTGAACAACCATGCAAGACAACTGTGCTGGATGACTACAGAATTCTTTCCTCGGTGAAGAAAAAAAAACAAACAATTCATGACATTTACTCAAACCAAAAACACTCGCTGGGAGGTAGGCCTATCACTGCCAAAGTCTACAATCAAGAGAAGATCAAGAAAGTAAAAACAGAGGGTTTACCACAAGGTCCAAACCACCGGTAATCCTCAAATATTGGAAAAACAGACTTTGCCAGAAAAGAAAAAAGTCCAGTTTTGGAACAGTTGTCTTTGGACTAATTAAGATTATTATGTACAAGAATGAAGGATAGAGGAGAAAAGGAATGGCTTATGATTTGCAGCATACCACATCATCTGTGAAACATGGTGGAGGAGGCAGTGTTATGGCATGGGCATGCGTGACTGCCAATGGATGATTTCTGAAGTATACAGAGGCAAAGACGTGGATTATTCTTCAATGACCAAGTCAATCAACTGACCTCAACCCAATTGGACATGCATTTCACTTGCTGAAGACAAATATGATGGCAGAAAGTCCAACAAACAAGCAGCACCTGAAGACAGCAGCAGTAAAGGCCTGGCAAAGCATCACTAGGGTGGAAACCCAGCAGTTGGAGAAGGCCATAAGTTCCAGGCTTCAGGCAGTCAATGACTGTAAAGGATTTAAAACCAAGTATTGAAAATAATCGTTATATTCATGATTGTTAGTTTGTCCAAATACTTTTCAGCATCTGAAAATGAGGGGATCATGTATAAAAATAGCAGTCTTTCCTAAATGGCTCATACAATGGTTTTGTTAAAAGCCTTAAATTAAAACTGCAAGTCTACATTTCAATCACATAATAATCCATTATGGTATCGCACAGTGCCAAAATGATGAAAACTGTATCACTCTTCAAATACTTACGGATCTAACCATAAGTCATACTGGTTAATTCCTGAATGTGGTCTTGTTGGAGTTTTATTAATTTGTAGTTTATTTTTCAGTAAATTACTAGAAATATTATCACTAACTGTACATTTAAGTACATATTACGCAATGGGGACAGTAGGACAGAACTGCTGCCTCTTGGATCAGGGGTCCTGGGTATGAATCAAACTTCAGGTTGTTGTTTCTGTGGAGTCTGTACAGTCTGTATCTGTGAAGGGTTTTCTTGCACATTTACAAAGATATGTATTTTTTTTTTTTTTTTTTTTTTTTTAATGTGGATCGCAAACTCTAAATTGCTCCAATGGTGAGAAAATTGGGTGTGCATGTGTGTACCATGCAATAGATTTGTACGCTATAATGGTAGTTCCTACCTTGTATACTGTAGTACATGCTGGGATAGTCACCAGCTCCCGGCAACCCAGAATTAGATTAAGCAGGTTTGACAATATACTGTACGCTTTGCATGGTGTTTTTATGTTCAGCATTGAATATTTTGTAGCTTGTAATTTTCTATCCAAGCATGTAGGAAAAGAAACACCAGGAACAGGAGAACCATCTGTGCAGACTTTACTGTTTTAAAGAGTTAGTTTAAAAATTCAGTTTGAATCTTTCAAGGTCCTGCAGAGTCATCTTTTCATGTAAAATCCTAATGCCCAATTCTGGTTAATACGGACAATATTTTTGGACAGACCGTGCCATGTGTGACGCAAGTGCTTTTTTTTTGTTGTAGTAAATAATGACCTGTACTGAAGTTCTCCCATTAAGCCGAATATTGTTATAACTGTACAAAATTGTGGCAAAACAGTGAGTGCAGGCAAGTCTTTTGTATAAATTCGACTTGTTTGATTCAATAAATATCCTGGATCCAACACAGCTGGAACTAGGCACAAGCATTGCTAAGATGAGTAATAGCCTCCACTCTATATTCTAAACAGAAGGAAAGACTAAATGTAATCTTTTTAAGTGGATGTGCGTCCTGAAATAATAAAAAAATGGAACTCCTTTCTACAGGATAAACCTACGTTTGGTGTATTGATTTACTGCTTACTGAAATTAACTACTAAAAGTAACTGTTGAACTCACTCCTCTTGTAAACACTTCTAATGTAAAGCAAACTTGATTTCTGTGCTATTAAAGGAGTATCAATACAACAGTTAAAATCTTATACTTTGCTATTGTGCAACTAACAAATGCTTGCTCTGTGATTTTTTTTTAATATGAAGCACACTAGATAGTACTATAAAGAGGCTACACAATAGGAAAAGCCTGGCAGATAAAAAAGAATAGAATACTACATTCATTTTTATAAAGGCATTTATGACAATCCTGAATAGCAATACATAAAAAGTGAAAAAAGGCAAGATAAACAAAAGAAATTGAGAGAGGAAAATTATATTTACAAAAGACTCCCGGGTTTGGAGAATCATAATGATATTACTGAATTTAGTACTGGTAGATACAAAGAGAATGGTAGGATTAAACCAGTCTTAATGTTTTAGCAGTTCTTTTATATGCTACTATATTGAGCACCATGAATTATTTTTCTACTTAACACTGAACAAATTTTACAAAGAAATGAGAAGCATCTTGGTCATCCATTTCTGAATTCTCCTATCCATTTCAGGTCAATAAAAAGATAATGGATAGTTACAAGTGTTACAAATAAATTTAACCAATTCAAATTTATTAAAAAAATATAAATATATATTTAAAAGCAAAAACATTTATTTGACTGTATAAAAACTGCTTGCAGTAACTTGACTATTTTCAAAAATCCAGATGCCATTTTTTTACAGTACTCAACCAATACACATGTAAAAGGGTTACAGTTGTGGATCACAGATACAAACATGAAGGAATCTGGTGAGGGTGTAGATGTTCTCCATTAAATTTATGTGTGAAAAGGTACATGGACTGTCTATGAAAGCAGCAGTAATAACAGGCTTTTTTAAATAAGTTTATTGATGTTAAATAGAAATAGTACATTACAATGTGTAAAATGCAATTCATTCCAAAAATATAATCATCACAAAATTCTAATAAATAAAGTCAGAAAATGTACTCATGGTATAATATTCAAGTGCACTCAGGGACTTGGTTAACTGATTTGAAAGCGTAAGTATTTGACATTTAGATGAAGTAAATTAAAATAGAGTCAGATGTCAAATTATGGATTACTAAATGTTTTAGTAACAATTGGTCATTCAAAAATAGACAAAAATAAAATGCAGTTACCTTCACTTAGGCTTGTGGTGGCTCAACAGTGTTCCTTGACAGTGAGTGAGATTATATATATATATATATATATATATATCTATACTAATAAAAGGCAAAGCCCTCACTGACTCACTCACTGACTCACTCACTCACTCTCCAACTTCCCGTGTAGATAGAAGGCTGAAATTTGGCAGGGTTATTCCTTACAGCTTACTTACAAAAGTTAAGCAGGTTTCATTTCGAAATTCTACACGTAATGGTCATAACGGTCGATAACGGTCGACAACGTCCGCCATGTTGAACTTTCTTATTTATGGCATCATCTTCACGAAATTTGGTAGGCGGCTTCCCTGCGCTAACCAAAACCGATGTATGTACTTATTTCGATGGTATGACGCCACTGTCGGCCGCCATATTGAACTTTTCAACGTCACTAATTTTCCAACTTCCCGTGTAGGTAGAAGGCTGACCCCATCTTCACGAAATTTGGTAGGTGGCTTCCCTGCGCTAACCAAAACCGATGTACGTACTTATTTCGGTGGTATGACGCCACTGTCAGCCGCCATATTGAATTTTCCAAACATCACTAATTCTCCAACTTCCCGTGTAGGTAGAAGGCTAAAATTTGGCAGGGTCATTCCTTATAGCTTTCTTACAAAAGTTAAGCAGGATTCATTTCGAAATTCTACGTGTAATGGTCAACAATGTCCGCCATGTTGAACTTTCTTATTCATGGCCCCATCTTCACGGAATTTGGTAGGTGGCTTCCCTGCGCTAACCGAAACCAATGTACATATTTATTTCGGTGGTATGACACCACTGTCAGCCGCCATATTGAACTTTCCAATGTCACTAATTCTCCAACTTCCCATCTATGTAGAAGGCTGAAATTTGGCAGGCTCATTCCTTACAGCTTACTTACAAAAGTTAAGCAGGTTTCATTTCGAAATTCTACATGTAACGGTCATAACGGTTGATAACGGTCGACAACGTCCGCCATGTTGAACTTTCTTATATATGGCCCCATCTTCACGAAATTTGGTTGGCGGATTCCCTGCGCTAACCGAAACTGACGTATGTACTTATTTCGATGGTATGACGCCACTGTCAGCCGCCATATTGAACTTTCCAACGTCACTAATTTTCACAATGTCCGCCATGTTGAACTTTCTTATTCATGGCCCCATCTTCACGAAATTTGGTAGGCGGCTCCCCTGCGTTAACCGAAACCAATGTACATACTTATTTCGGTGGTATGACTCCACTGTCAGCCGCCATATTGAACTTTACAACGTCACTAATTCTCCAACTTCCCGTGTAGGTAGAACGCTGAAATTTGGCAGGCTCATTCCTTACAGCTTACTTACAAAAGTTAAGCAGGTTTCATTTCGAAATTTTACACATAACAGTCGATAACGGTCAACAACATCCGCCATGTTGAACTTTCTTATTTATGGCCCCATCTTCACGAAATTTGGTAGGCGGCTTCCCTTTGCTAACCGAAACCGATGTACGTACTTATTTCGATGGTATGACGCCACTGTCGGCCACTATATTGAACTTTCCAACGTCACTAATTTTCCAACTTCCCGTGTAGGTAGAAGGCTGACCCCATCTTCAAGAAATTTGGTAGGTGGCTTCCCTATGTTAACCAAAACCGATGTACGTACTTATTTCGGTGGTATGACGCCACTGTCGGCCGCCATACTGAATTTTCCAAACATCACTAATTCTCCAACTTCCCGTGTAGGTAGAAGGCTGAAATTTGGCAGGGTCATTCCTTACAGCTTACTTACAAAAGTTAAGCAGGTTTCATTTCGAAATTCTACGCGTAACGGTCATAACAATCAACAGCGTCCGCCATCTTAAACTTTCTTATTCATGGCCCCATCTTCACGAAATTTGGTAGGCGGCTTCCCTGCGTTAACCGAAACCAATGTACGTACTTATTTCGGTGGTGTGACGCCACTGTCAGCTGCCATATTGAACTTTCCAACGTCACTAATTCTCCAACTTCCCGTGTAGGTAGAAGGCTGAAATTTGGTACTTATTTCGGTGATATGATGCCACTGTCGGAACTTTTCAACGGTCTTTGTTACTTATGGGCCCATCTTCAAGAAATTTGGTACACAGGTTCCCAACGCTAACTGAATCCTACTTACGTACATATATACGTCCATAGCCTGCAGCTCGCTCACCGTGTGAGGCGGCGTTGGGTCCCCCATCCCAACGCCTCCCACGTTGTTGGCTGCCTGCCTATATAAGGCCGTCTGTCGCTCCAGTCTCTACATTCCCTTCCTTGCTTCGCCACGGTATTCACGTCTCCCTGCTGATAACTACAGCCTTTTTATTTAATCCAATCCAATAAATTGTTCATTTATTACGATTATAGTTATTGTGTAGGTATTTTACACTTACTTTACATTGTTCAGGTACCCATTTCCTTTATCATTCCAACCATACCCCCATTAACATGTCTATCGAGGTGATCACCATCGATCAAAGAACTGTCACTTACCAAGTGGTTTCCATGCCCGGAGATGGCACCTGCCTTTTCCATTCTCTTTGTTACATATTGCACGGCCATATCAGGCTCACTCTTGATATCCGGAGAAACATTGTGTCTTTTGTATTGAATGACTGGGACAGGTTCAAGGTGTGGACTGATGACAGTACAGGAGATAATTATACTACACAGGAGCACTAGAAGAGTGAAATGCTTAAGTGTACCGAAATGGCCAAATATTTTACACCTTTGGACAACCGCCAATGCCTCTTAAACATCTTAGATTCACAGGTGACGATTTCAGTAGTGGACACTTTGATGTTTAGAAATGTTTAAACTCTCAAAAGCTGGATGTGAAGTTATCAATCAAACTGGTTGTATACTTACAACGCTTGACAGATGCCGATTGTCTCTTCAACACAAGTCCTACAAATACTGTCGTAATTGAAACAAACCATGAAACTCAAACCGATTATGACAGCAGCAATCCAAGCTGTGAGATTTGAAACAAGATTACTGTTCACATGGCCAACTGTACGTTGCATGCTCAAGAGTAAGCTCAGCGCACAGCTACAGCTTGGTCATATTACAACTGGAGGGCCGAACTGACAACGTGGCATACAAAGAGATCCTTAACAAATAATTATTGGTATATTTTCCCTCAGTTTTAAAAAGGTTTAATTGTCTTCTTAATAAAAATTTTAAGGCAGTACTTCGCCGCTGCGAAGCGCGGGTATTTTGCTAGTATATTATATTATATTATATATAGATATAGATATATACACACACACACACACATAGTGGAACCTCGGTTCATGAACGTCTCGCTTTACAGCCAAAAAGTTCGCCAAACTTTTGCCTCGGTTCATGACCACACACTCGGTATATGAACAAGCCAGTTTCCCTTTCGGTTTGTGCGCGCTGATGATTTCCGAACGTGTTGCATTGTTCTCGGTCAGACATGCATGCTTGCACGTGTGTGCATGCTTTCGCTGTGAACTCTTTGTGCTCCATTTTCCTTCCGGTTCGTACACGCTGATTACTGTATTTAAGCACATGTTGAGCCGCTTCCTGTTCATTGTTCTCAGTCAGACATGTGTGTTTTACCTGTGATCTCTTTGTGCTCTACAGTATTTCGTGTGCTTTTGCAGCTAACCATGGCTTCTAAGCAAGTGAAAAGTGGTGAGAAGAAAGTTTTGCAGGAAATTGAAATCACAGTATAGAAAGAAATTTAAAAGTATGATCGTGGCGTTTGTGTTACTGATCTTGCCGCCGAGTACAAGAAGTCAAAACCTACGATTTCGACTATTCTAAAGCAGAAAGAATCTATTAAAGCAGCTGATGTTGCAAAAGGAGTTACAGCGTTAACCAGGCAGAGGTTTCAAGTGTTGGAAGAGGTTGAAAAACTGTTCACCAGTTTACTCATTTACCAATTTGAGAACCCTCGTGCTTTCAAGCAGCACAATGTAAACAAAGCCAGACTGTCAGTAATGTGGTGGGCAAACACGAAGGGTTGGGTCACAAGGACTTTATTTTTGGAATGGCTGTATGAGGCTTTCGCTCCCACCAGCTAAACAGCTAAAAACACCAGAAACCCAAGAAATCACAAGAGAGAAAACACCTGAAGGAAAACATCCCTCCATCATGGAGCCAGACTCTCCCTCAAAACTGTAACCTCCTCTCCACCCAGTTCCTCCTCACTTCATGCCAGAACTCGACTCATGCAAGGTTAGTTTTCGTGGTGTTTTATGGTTTTTGTATTTTTCAAATGTTCATTTTTCGGTTTGTAGCGTGAATTGTTGCAGTGTTACTTTTCACTTTTTTCAAATGTTCATTTTTTCCCCCCCGTGCTTAAAACTTACTAAAAAAAAAAAGTGTTTATACAGTGATCGGTTGCAAGGCTTTAGTGTGAACTCCTGTAATGTTACTTTCTCGGTTGCTTGTGCAAATGTTCCTTCCCCCCCCCACCCCCGTGCTTAAAAGTCATTAAAAAAAGTGTGTGTACAACGCGCGGCGTGCAAGGGGATAGCGTGAAATGCTGCAAAGTTACAGAGAGACAGAGAGAGAGAGAGAGAGAGGGCGAGCGAGCCTGCGCGTGCACCTGAGC
>JANRMT010062840.1:11209867-11229467 GCA_026402145.1 Polypterus bichir lapradei | reverse complement strand
ATGGGGGCATTGATCACTGTCCTGTAGGTTGTGAAGGGTCTGTGAATAACTGTAGTTTACATTTCATAAACATAACATTTATGAAAGAAATGCAGAAGTGGAATTTCAAAGTGAAATTGTTGGCTGATTCAGACCACGATGGAGAGCAGGTCTGGAGCTTTGTCAGAGAAATATTAAGTCATTATAATATGCAGAAAATATACCCCCGTGGTTGTTTCTAGTATAAATATTGAATACAGTATATACTGTACTTGATCACTCTGAGCTTAAAGAGTGAGACTTGCAGAATTCCTTCTATGAGAATACAGTTATTCTACGATACAATACATACTGGATTCTGGTTTCATGATACAATATTCCACAATATGAAATTTTCTAAAAAAATAAAAGTAATGCATGTGTAGTGTTAAAAGGAAATATTTTAAATTCCAAAATGTTTCACTTATTAAACATTTATACATTAAAGCACAGCAAAATAAACTCCAGTCTGTACATAATTTATACAAGTTTTAACATTTGACAAGTTTTAATAGCTTTTAGTTTTTGTAAGCTTTTTTATTTACTAAAATAACATTTTTGAAAATTAAACACAAAATATTTCTAAAGCAGTAACATAATACAGAGTTACTGCAGTACAACACCTTTCAAATTTAAAATGTCATCTTTATTTTCTGAGTTAATATCAAACATTGCTCCAAAGGTGGCTGTCTTTTTACTTCCTTCTTGTATGACTTATTGATCTATTAAGCACTTATGTTGTATTTCTTTTTTTTTTTTTTTTTTTTTTTTTTTAAATGACAGGTTCAACACACTGAGTGAAGCAGATACTGTTCTGCTGCGTTGATAGCTCCCGCATTTTCTCACTGGGTAAAGACATATCAGGGACAGAAGTGCAATTTGATCATAAAAGTGAGTACTGGGAATTTGGTTACATTTTTTTCCTCCAACATGCTAGACGACCACTCTTGACAGCAATGCAAGATCCACTGCTGTATAACTCCTCCATGCTACAATCAACCCATTTCTGAATCAGCATAGGGTGCATCGATGTATCAAGCAATCATTCTCACATTTATGACTCAAGAAAGGTAGAGTGACTGCATCTTGCTGTTGCAAAAAGCATGCTAGCATATGTGGTATAGCGGATCCGCGGCTTCAAAAAAAAAAAAAAAAAAAAAGGGCCAGTTTTAAATCCATAGAGCCATGTCACTCTCCATGGACATGACTGCACGACCGCAGGGAGTTAATGAGGTAATTGGAGCGAGTCGCACCTACACGTGTGGGTACAATCGTTCCCAATTGCTTCATTGGCTTCCTGTGGCGTGTGATTAAGGAGCTGTGCCCACGGAGATGCGAGTATATAGACTGGCTGGCATAAAAAGAGGGGGATGGATCGAGGAAAAGAAGAAAAAAGGAGGTTAAAGGACACGAAAGGTAGTCTTGGAAGGTATGATCTGGCCACCTGGAAGGAGGAGACAGCATGAGCTGGGGCCACGCAAAGGAGTGTTTGGCTATGGTGCTCTAGGGGATAGTCCAACCCACTGAATGTTTGGGTGGAATGGGATGAGCAAGGCAGGTGTCTTCCCAATGGATCTGAGGAGCGACTACATGAGTGCGAAGGAAGAAGGGAGGAGAGACGACCTCGGACGGTCTGGCCGTGATGCCTGGAAGCAGCCAAGACAGAGGTCAGCCGAAAGGAGCTCGTCGTTGTTGGGTCTCCCCTGGATATGGGACCAATGGGTGAGCCAGGGAGAATGAGAGACGGAGGTGGGCTTAGATCATGATGAGAGAGACTGCATTTTAACGGATTTATTTATTGCTTTTCTATCCCAGTTTTTCACTGTTTTTATGGATTTATTTATTGGAACTATGGAGCAACTGTTTGTTTTAACTAAAAGCACGTTGGCACTTTTTGCACTATCTCCTGGCTTCATTTGAGAATTGTCTTTATTTGTCAGCTTATCTCGGTCATAACTATCAATGGTGTTGGTTCTGCAGTTCTCCCATGTTGGAAGAGGGAGTCTGTAGCGGACCGGCAGCGTCACAGCATATCATGAGAAAAGTTCCAATAGGACACGTTTGTGTAAACTTTGGTCGCAGCCTTCATTCATGAACAATGATGCCCATGTTGTGCACAGACAATATACAGACTAAATAATGGTTTTTCAAAGTGCTGTCAGTTAGTTCTAGTTTTTCAATCAGATTTTTAAATCTCATTTTCAGTTAAAGAACTTCCCTTTGTTTCATTTTAGTCTTGTAGTCATATCATACAATACATGTTGCATAGCCAGATTTCATATTATTTATATACAGTATTATGCACACACTCTTGTTTGGGTTGTCACAATACCAAACTTTCCAACTCTTTCACAATATTTTCTAATATATTGATATTAAATACTATTTTTTGGTATTAGCAGATAGGGAGAGGGGAAGGCAAACAGGTATGATATGTAACCTGAAAATGGATAGTCCAGGAGCAAAACAAGAGAAAGCAGATGAGTGTGCACTTTCCTGACAGCACAAACAAAAGAGAAACCATCACATCTTAATTGACTAAATCAGACGGGCACAGAATTCCACAGAACACCGATATCTTCCAAACACCCCATTCTGTTTTGTCTTTTGATATTAGTGTATGCGCATAGAAACTGACGATTTTGTGAAGGGCCATGTTTTCAAGTGTTTGATGGCTAGAGTTAACCTGCATCTTTGAAGCAAATGCTCACTGGTCAGTAAATAAGCACTTCATCCTGCTTCTATTTAGCCATTGACAAACATCTGTAATAAGTGAATAATTGTGAAGAAGCAGAAGGCTTTAACATAGCTAGGACCAGTTTCTATTTTATGTTGCGATTTACTATTGTAAAATCAGTATTTGTGCTTCTGTCTCTCTTTTCCTCCCAGATCTGATTCTCTCATTTTATTTTCTCAGCTTGATGGTTACAAATTACCAACATAAAATATATACAAAAAAACGTAATGTATATCTCAAGACACGTGGGGGTGGGGTGGGGGTTAATTGAGACATTCATGTTTATTGTCAACTATGAAGTTTCATTCAGTTCATATTTTTTCTAAAAAGTAAAAAAGTGCATCAGGCAACTTTCAAAGCTTTTGAAATTATGAATTTCATATAACTAACATATTTCACGTAAAACTCAAGAGCCACATATAATATATATTATATAAAATAGTATATAAAAATTGCAGCTTTTTGTGGTTTAATAATCGGTCATGCCCAAACTGTATCTCAGTTTCTAATATAATTTGAATAATGGTGCGGACTTAAGTTATAACACTGCAACTCCATCTTAGAGATATCCATTTCCATACTTCTTCCAAAAAAAAAAAAAAAAGTAACAATATCTCAGTTGTTGCTATTTAATTTTAGAGTAAACTTTTTTATTTCTAATTGTCCAGGTCACAAGTGTGACATGAAATGCTAACATAATCTAGTCTTCCTTGGATGCTTACTGGCATGCTTGTTTAGTCAACAAAATATCAATCACTTCTTAAAGCCTTTTGTGGTTTGTTTTTTTGCTCCATGTTCAAGCTTACCAAAATTCTAAAAAACTTACTTTAATCTAGTTTATAGTTTGGCTTCCTATATCATATTTCACTTAAAAAAAGGCATGTTTGAGGTTTTTTTTTTTTTTTTTGCAGTTGTGTTTGTTGTCATACATACAAACCCCCCCACCTTTATTCCATGAGAAAATGGAAACTGACAATTCGATTTGTTGAGATTTCCCACCAGCAATTATGTTTTAAAGCCAATTCTAACTTGGCCTTGAATTACTTCAGGAAAATGAGGTTGTTGTCATAAACCTAATTCACTTGAAATGCAGTAGTGGCAACAGTACAAGAAAAATAAGATTGGATGCTTCACTTTTCCCATTTGAAGAATGCAGAGATAGAGTTGCAGTATTAATATTGAAAATCTATATCCCTATACCTTTATTAATTAACTTTATAACTTACAAATTTAACTAAATTTTAATTATTGGGTGTGTTGCTCTTTAAGTAAACTTTAAAGATAGTAAACATAAATGTAAACTACCAAAAAAAAAAAAAAATGAAAAGCCCCAAGCAGTACGCCATATACTAAAGACATTTTATAAACAAAACAAGTTGGCCTATTATATATTGTTACTTTAAAATATTTCTGCACTTTGTTAAGTTAATTTCTTTTATTGACAATACAGGTTAGATTGTCTACTTTACAATATCAAAATAGAGAAATTGTTCACTTACAAATATGATACAATAACGACCTTTAACTTTGTGACAGAACAGTCTGAATGCTTAGAAAATAGTTTAATCTTCTTTCGGCTGCTCCCGTTAGGGGTCGCCACGGCGGATCATCTTTTTCCATATCTTACTGTTGCAAGTTTTCCCAATTTGGTGAAATGTGCTTCTTATGTTTTCCACCAAATAGAGTTACATCACTGTCCACCTTGGGTATCATCAAGTAGCTCTTGATCTCTTTTTCAATGGCAGTGTGCAGAGACTTGCCTTCTCTGACTTCCTGTGTCTTTCTGAAATGGCTGCCAAAAGGCTTTTTGTTTTTCTTTTCACCTAACCATGGTTGGTTCAGATGTATAGATTGGTTTGAATAGAACAGTTGGGATTTATGGGCAGGCACAGCATCTCCATTCTGTGTCACTGCAGCTTTAACATTGTTGTCATCATTTTACATACTTTATACACAAATCAGGATGGGGTGGAGCGGAGTGAGAAGGTGGGGATCTGTGCAAGTGTTTAAAATAATGAAAGAAAAAAGTGCTTTGGAATCAAGAGCCCCCATCTAAGACGGCTTAATAAAACGTGTCCGATAAGCATATGCTTCTTATGGAAATAAAAGTAAACAGTTTGAACAAATTACATAATTCACCTGAACTGATTTTTTTTTTTTTTGTCTGACACCTACAAGGCTCTGTACTTCTTGTGCGCTGACCGTCCATGCCTATGTGCTAGCTTTGTGAATATACAGTAATCTATTCTGTTAGGCTACATAAGACTATGGACGTGTGGACTCTGAAGGCGAGTTATTGATTGTTTTTTGCAAAGTGAGCGACATACTTGATAATTTCAACTTGCACATGGTTAAATCAATTAAGATATTATCATAGACGATACATATCAAACACTCCTACATGAGTAATGCTTTCCAAGATTCAATGTAGGTGAATGGAATGAGATTGCATGACACACTGAAGAGACAAAGTTTTTAAGGCTCCATGCAAAAGGACGGAACGAGACTGGACTATTGCAGTTTCCTGAAATGTCACCGAATACTCAAAACAATCTCTGACCAATTTAAACAAATATTTCAGTAAACAGTGAGAGTAAGTAGTTTAATTTTCAGTAGAATGTGCTGGAATGCCATAACATGATGAAATAAAAAATGTGTGTGCCCTTTTATTGTATAAAATTAAATTCTGAACCATATTATTATATTACTAGCCACATTACCTGTCAAAGACATATCAAATAATTTAAAATTTATTTTATTGTCTGTTGCCCTAACTGTACCTTCAATGCCTTTCCTTAGTATTCTCGTGTGTTTGATCCTCTCTTGACAGGTGCTCCCTCTGTCGAGCTTGTTCTCGTAAAGTCTGCTTCTCAGATTCTGTCATTTCGAGATGCCATGTTTGTTTCCGGTCTGCTTTTATACTTCCCGTCTTTGATGGCGACACTCAGTGTGCCTCCTTATGCCTTTGCTCTTCCTTGTGCGTCTCACACTTGCACTTGCGGACACACTTAAAGACCTTAGTGCTATATTATATACATAGAGACAAAGAGGGAGGGAAGGAGAGAGAGAGAAAAATAGATATTTAACTTTCATTGCTACTGTTATTTAACTGTTTACTGGTGCTAATACACTCAACCTATGACTGAATGATTTTAAACTTACAAATAAATGGGTCAATAAAAACAAAGTACATCTTGAATCAGGACTAACCAGAAGCATAGAATCTACTCTGTCAATTTCCATAATCTTGGACTATTCTGAAGAAAAAAGCATTCTGGCAAAATTAATGACACATAAAAAGTAAAAATTGTCCAGCTGGGGTTAGAAAACTTTCAAAAACACTTTTTCAATTTGTTTTATATGGCAAGTATTTTCAAAAATATTTTCATACCCAATTCCTGCAAACATGAATTCAGACTGCCAACAAGTAATACTGTAGTTACAATGTGTATTATGCACTCAAAATTACATGACTTCAACTTGGAGAGCATGTCTCACTTGAGGCTGGGAAATATTGATTTTAATATTCTCATTATTTTAACCCAAAAATGATATTTGATATTTCTTGATATGTTCTTTAAACACCTTGAAGATCAATACCATGTAGGTTATGTACATGCATATTTTCTATAGAGTCCAAAACCTGGCATAATTTCTCACAATAATAATATGAAATACAGGTCCAATTCTGTTAGAACAAGGTGCTCGGGACTGAAAGAATAATTTGTTGTTAACAGTCATTTAATCATAATGGAATCAGAACATAAGATCTTTCAGTACAAATAGTTGACAACGTCTATTTTGTTCTTGCTAAAAAAAGAGGCCACCCCCCTGGGTGGGTAGGGAGTTCCCCTTGGTGTCCAGAGCACACGCTACTTGAGTTATGTAAATGCCGCCAGTCAGCATTCGTAACGTGTGCCCTTAGCTGTTATAAATGCCCCTTAGATGAAATCGACTAATGGATTGACTGTGTTTCTCTGGCTGCCATCTATTATTTTGTGAGGTTTTTTTTTTTTTTTTTAATTCCTGGAAAAGTTTTACTTAAAAAGATCATGATAAAAAAGATCGAGGAAATGAAGGTCACATCCATAAGTAAGAATCATTTAATGTATAAATTTGTAAGCACAAAATTAAATGACACATTCAAATATAAAAATTAAAAAAAAAAAAAACTATAGCATACAGGTGTTCATAAGGTAAAATCTCAGAGAATTTATTAAATATATTGAATATGGGTTGAGAAGCATTAATATGAGGGAAGCTCAGCAGTCAGCGCTTTTGCTGAAGGGCAAGTCAAAAATGAACCCTCAATCTGATTAATGTGCTCAGCGAAGTCAAAAACCTCGAAAAAAAAATAGCAATAAATGAGAAGATTCTAGCTGCAGCAAACGTCTTGGCTCCAAATGCACAGCGGAAATAAAATTTGACTGACGTTCAACCCACTACTAGATATACCCACAATGCCTCCGGTCTGCAGAAACCCTTCTCAAGCTCCACTCTGCTGCAAGAGTATGACAACTATAAGTAAGCCATGTGACATAAATGTGCAATCTAAATGGCTGTTTAATGGAGCTCCTGAATTATGATTTTTGGGCCAAGTACAGAAGAAATACACGTTTTGTTGTTTTTTTTTTATTATTAAATCAAAAATTACTTCACTGTAATGAATTCTGCAGATAAAATGGACTTCACTGAAATGAGTTTTTAAAAATATTATTTATTTTTTTTAAACATTAGGGGGCTTCACCCTGCTCTCCAACTCCTGGGTTTAGGCATGCAGGCACCTGCTATCTCGTAGCTGAGCCACTCGAAGGGCATCAGAGCATTCCTCCATTAGAGAAAGTGATTGTATTTAAAGAAATTATATATAGAAGAGTATGCACGGTGTAGGATGAAGACGGTATTATACAGAGAAAATCAGTTACTTGAGTATTTTTACAACTGCATTTTAAATACCAACAAATAATAAAATGTAGTAAAAAGTAAAGAAGTAAAATGTAATAAAAAGTAAATAAAAAATTAAATTACATCAGCACTTCTTCAAAAACAACATTGTAATGTCCCTTTCAGAGAGGAGAAATAAACCACAGAGGCAAGTGGTTGTAGCTGTCCAAAACAAAGGGTTTATTGCTTTTCTTGTCTTTTGTCTTGGACAATGCAAACTAAAAGGAGAAAAAATGGATGAAGAACAACCACCTCTCAAAATCATTATTTTCCCCCCCCTTTTTTTTTAAAAAAAAAAAAAAAAAAAAACACCAAACAGAACTTCCTTAACAATTTCCACATCCCAGTGGCTGCTTTATTTAAGAGTGGCAGATGTGGCAACCCCAGTTGCATGGCTTTTTACGACACACTGCCTTGGTGATAATTTCTTTTCCAGACTGTTACACTATTATAAATTGCTTAATCCTCTAACTTACATTCTATAAACAATGCTGTTTGGCATTTGTTTGTATATTGTTCGGGATATTTTTCTCTTTTATATGTTGAGTTTTATTATATGCTGCTCTTTTTTGCTCATTTTCTTTTTCTCGACGTTCATTATCAGCTCTTGCATCTTTTTCTATAGCAATCTAAAATTCAACGTTCTTGAATAGAAGAGTTGCTTTTCTGCCTTGCCATTATAACTGACTGCATTGAAGGGCAAGTTAGCACTGAGAGCACTGACGGACAGAGGATGTGCGCAGCAGAAGTAATGACTGGGCAAGTGGTGTGGAGGGGAGTGGTCAAGTCCGAATAACACAGACACGACAGAAACCTTTAATATAATAGAAAGATTAGTTACATAGGAAATTGGCCAAGACCCCAAAAAAAAAAAAAGTTAAAATAAGTTTTGTGTTAAAACATTTTTTCTAATCATACCTGTAATAACAAAGGAAATTTTTTTTTCTCCTTTTAAAATTTAACAATTACATGAATAGCTGTGCCTCAAAGAAACATATCAAATAACAGTATCCCCAAATATTTTTGTTTATACAAGAATATCCTTTACTTATATTTGAGTTTCTATTGTATGTAATGTACTTGTGTCTATCAGCCAGTAAACACTGCTCACACTCTCTCTCTCTGACTGTTTAATAGAAGAAAAGACAGCTATTAATTCTTGCTAAAGATAATACATGTATGAACTTATATTAAACATATATCATTTTATGATTTACATCATTAGAAATGGTTGCAAATTATGATTTTATTATTTTCTTGTCTGCAACAGTCTCTATGTATGCTTGTATTTTATAAATATTGCCAGTAAAGTATGTATGATGGGGCGGTTACCAGTTTTTATAATTAACCGCCAGAAAATTCAACAGTTACTACACTGCTTCATATTTTAATCAATGTAACTGTTGTCGACTACTGCGTTTTTATACAATGCGTTATGCGTAAAATCACTATCAGGCCTTCATTATAAAGCATGTAATCATGCATGCAAATTAGGCATCTAGCGTTCTATGACCAAAGACAGTGACAGTGATTCCTGAGCTCTTTTTCCTATCAAAGAGGATTAGGTCTGAAGTATGGTCCTAATTTGTTTTTTTGAAAAGTTTTGAGAAGAAAATTAATTGTAGAAGCCTCCCAAATCTGAAGAACATTCAGAAAGAAATTTGCAGCAAAAAGGGGAAATGCATCACATTTACTGAGTCATGTTCAAGACTATCACAAACTGCTATACAGCCATTAAAAGCAAGGCAATCTTTAAACCAATGCTGTTTAACTTGCTAATCACTTATTAGTACACATACCTTAATGTTATATTTTGCAGAAAGTACTGGACTATGCATACATTGTTCTGATGTTTATGTGACCCATGTCCCTGCACTGTTTATTGAACAGGTTGATCCATCCAGTATATATTGTTCATTCAAACTACGAGTCTTAAAACAGGCTACATTTACATCCAGCCTTATGAATCCACCAAAGGTTAAATGTCAATTAAAAACATTCACATAAACACAAAGATTTAAATACACTGATTTGACTGAACAAAAATGGTGAACATTTTAAGTATTATTCAGTGCTTAAAATTTATTGTGCTGTTGTGGTTATATCACACAGATGTACAAAAATCCCGCAAATTTGGATTTTTTAACGTGTGAATTTCAAGGACATATTAAGCAATTTCTAATACCAATTTTTTTTTTTAAATTGCTACTTTAAAGTAATACTTAAGTAACAAGGCACAATTACACACAAATTACGTTTTGTAAAGCCTAAAAGCATAGGGTATCACTATGTGTTGTAGCTGCGTTCAATCATGCAGCTACAACCTTGGCAATGACTTTTCAGTGGAGCTGTGCAAGTGCACAGTAGGAATTAAACACGTGAGGCGTGTGGTGCTCTTTGTTGAAAACGGTCTTTAGTAAATATTTGACTAAACTTTCTTAATGAGAAGGATAAAATAAGGCTTAGGTATGTTCTTGTGCTAAAACTAATATAAATATTGAGGAAATTGAATTGGATTGTTTAGTAAATTTGTATTCAGTTTTGTTCCTTTTTATCTGACGAACTGATTGTTGCAAGAAAATAAAATTATTAATGACTGTGGCAAACCAAGAGCCTTTAAAACTGAAAGGTGAAATCAGTGACACAGACAATTATATGAACAATGTTCAAGAATAACTTCAAGAAAATTGGATGGCATGGTTAAGGCCGACAACCTCACTAACTCTAAAGGGAGGAAAATGAAGACTTTATAGAATGCCTTTCATCAGTCTTAAAAATGCCCTTTAGTTTTGGCAAATGTTCATGCTAATTTCAAAGAAAATACGTTCATTGGCAAGCTAATCAAGTCCTAATCATTCTTAAACACACTCCAATTCAGAGGAGCATGGATAAACAATAGTGTTGAAAGAACTATCTGAACAAACGCCACTGAAATTAAACGTTGTGCTAAATGGAATTATGTAAGTGTAATTAATAGCTGCACTAACAGAAGTTTTGCTTGCTTTGCAAGTCTCATACATTTAAGTTATCGTTCATTGCCATCCATTCAAACGGAAGAGGAACGAGTGATGAGGCAGAAGGGCCATGCATCAGAATTACCTCACCATGCCAAGGTTGCCAGCAAGATATATGTATTCCTGCAACCATTGTGCCATCAAAGAGACTGTTCAGTGGCAGTGGGCACAACCGAAAAAAATAAATATGCTGGCAACTTACAAAAAGCAACCTGAAAATATACATATGAGATTTGGCCAGAAGCACTTTATTTATTTATTTATTTATTTATTAGGAAATGCTGAGACTGTGTGTGCTCAGAGAAAGATGGATCATGCACTTCTTATGAATCACAGCACCCCAGGTCACTCTGGAAAGTCTGTTGCCATTTCGTTCATGCCCAAATTGCATATGTAACTATCTTTTGTGCTCAGAGTGTATTACTGGTGTTTGTGATGAAAACAATTGCTCAGCATGTGTAATATGCTTCCCTGTTAGCAGATGTCAGTATAGTTCTTTTCCTGTCAGCCATGTTATGTGGCTATGCTTCCGCTTGACGTTAGAGGGACCCAAAGCTCAACTATGTGATGTAGGTAGCCCTCTATTCCAGTTCTTTGGTCATGTATAACTATCTTTTGTGCTTGGATTGTATCACTCACATTTGCAATGAAAACACTTGAATTTGTCTATGCAATGTGCTTCACTGTCCACAGATGTCACCATAATTCTATTTCTGTCAACAATGTGGTGTGCCGACACCACTGCTTGCCCTGAGAAGGTCATACCAAATTTTGAGTCATGTTACACATATAAAGTCATAAGCTCTTGATTAAGACCAAGATCAAGGTTTAAGTCCAGTGGTTTGCGTGTTTTTATGCGACAGACAGATTTAAAATCATTGCATTATTTAATTTGTTTACATTTGTGATCTTTTAATTTTAGCTGTTGCATATCTGAGTGGTTTATGTAGGTGTTTTGATATTGTTGAATCTGCATTTTGTGTGTGTACTTTTAAGTACAGTACACCCCCAAAATTCACAGTAGTTACGTTCCTAGAGCACACGCGAATTGTGAAAAACCGAGAATTTTGGATGTGGTTAAAAAAATGCCTATTATAGTTTAAACCCTAAATATGCCCCCAAAACACTTCAATTTAATTTCAAACTCAGCTTAATACATTACCTAAAAAAAGAATGTAAAGGTAAACCTGTATACTGTACTGCTGTGTCTTCCATAGTGCTAGAATGTAAAATAATGACGTTACCGCTATATGTACTGTAGTTCATGCAAGCGCGTTTTCATTGCCAGAAGCCTTAGAAGGTGCAGGGCATTTCAACGGCATCTTGGGGCTTTAACCCTTAAACTGCCACATAATTGGGGGTTAATGCATCCCTGAACGGCAAATACTTTTTTTGCAGCACTTTAAGTAAACGTCACAACTCACAAAGAAAAAGTGAAATTTTAATAGAACATATTTTTTTCCATGCAAAGAGCATCACAATTACTGGAACACTGATCATTTTACACACTGCTAAAGAACTGTAAAAACTATTTAAAAAACTACTGGAACAATATGTACAAAGTGGAACTGACACCATGGATGAAATTAAGTAAATCACCGAGCCAACTGCGCTTGAACTGGCAGCATGCAAACACACAGAGGTAAACGCTGACACTGTCTCAATCCCAGAGACAGTGAGGCTGCAGTGTGTCACGATTGGGTCACAGAATTGCACAGGAACACAGGGGATTGTAGAGACAGGAACTTTATTCAAACAAACAAACAAACATGTCTCTTTCAGAAGTAAAACGAGCTCAGTATGCAGTTAGTTATCGATTAAAGAATAGACAAACATTATAGGGGAGCACAACGGGAGAGGGACCCCCAACAGGAGCAGAGAATGTCTGGGGGAGGAGAAAGAAACAAAGCAATCAGCCAAAAAGGACAAGTGCTGTTCAGGCTTTTAAGTCAGCTCCTGCATGCTCGCAAATGGCACTGGGAAACAACTATAGCTGGTTGTGGCGGTTTAAGAGGAACAAAACGGGAAATGGCTAGCTGGAGATGCATCACAGTCAATCAGCAACAAGGAGAAATGAACAACGCTGTAGTGGTTCAGTGCCGCTAAGATTCACACCATCGAGAAGATGGTGATTTATTTATTCTTAGGGTGGAGATTCCAGGGATGCACCCAGCCTTGACCCAACTTGCACACACTCAAAAACAGAGACAAAAACCAAAGCAATCCAGTAATCAAACAGCAAATAAAGAATGTAATGAAAAAAATGAAATAAATGAAAACGATACCACCCCTGTTCCCCTTACAGCGATTACACATTAAATACAACAAAGCACAAACAAAACACACACAGTAAATCATGAAAAACGGCAACGGGTGAAATGTAATGATGAAAATAGATAGTCCAGAGATCCGCACATTGAATGGGAATGTAAAAATAGCCCTACCGCTAGTTCACACAAAACACAAGAGAAACACAAATTACAAAAACTTTTTTTTTTGCTTTTGGTCACCAGCCCCCTTTGTAAAAGCTGCGCTGACATCCTTTGACCCCAATAGCCCCAGCACCCTCAGCAGAACACCAATCAGAGCCACTACAGGGACTGCTGAGAGTCACAGTTTCAAATTCTATTGGCTACTTTCACCATCCCAAATCGTGCTTTCTCTACAGTTGCTTCCTGTTCTCTCTACAGTATAGTACTGCCACGAAAAAAGCCATAAAAATTGCGGAGGATATTTGCAGTTTCCGCTAATAATTATTAGATAGGTTCTAAGGAAAAATCCACGAATGACTGAGGCCATGAACTCTGAACCTCAACTTTGTGGGGGTCTACTCTACTGGAAACTGGAAATAAATGCTGCTCATGCAAGTTATTTGTGTTTTATGCATGTCGAATATATTTTATTTATTTATTTAGCATCTGACACATGGTTTAAAATATTTGAGACAGTTCATTTTTGTTTTTTAAAAGACAATAATTTATGTTTCAATATAAAATGTGGTGAAATGATCTGAACGTGTGTTTTTTTAAATTACCTCATTTTCACAAAACAGTGGTGATACCAAAGAACTATAATTTTGATTACTATAATCATCATGTGCAATCTGAACAACATCAGATCACTATAATCATGATATGAAATTGTGATATAATACCAATCCTAACATATTGCAGTCTCAAAATGAGCAATTTTTTAAAAAAATCAGTGATGCAACACTTAAGCGTCCAAAACAGCTGCATGTAAATCACATGTCTTATTGTGAGAAGAATGCCTACTGCTGTTGTCTTTATAATAGTTTACATGCAATTACCAAGTTCCACAGATATTACAATTCAGTTCATTAATATTAAACTTTGCAGTACAATGAAAAGCATTTGTTGCTATTCTCCTACACCAGGCCCAGCAAATGAATTGACAAAATTAAAGACCTGATACAGCAACATAGTGTAACAAGCACACACCATTAAACGAAGAAAGGTTTGTAAAGACAAACTGTAAAGTAACTTTTACTGACAACGGTGGTTTATTTTACTGCTGGAAAATATGGGGTGACATAGGACACTAGTTCAGAAACTACAGTGGTCTTATGCCGCCCCCCCCCCCTTTAAGATATGTACATACTTACAGATAAACAGATACGCAGTTTATTTAACTCAGCCAGAGGCATTCTCTCCAATTATACAGCGTGGCATGTAGTGTACCCTTCACCTGTGTATGCCAATTCCTTAATGACAAGAAATATCCACGACACAGGAGGGTCTGCTGAGATACATTTAGTGATCATTCAAGTAGCACAGAAGTCTATCCCTAGTGAAGGCCACAGTGACAAAATGAAGAATTGAAGGCCTGTCAAGCCTCTGCAACAGTTTGTATGCAATCTAGGGAAATATCTAAGTATGCTTCAGCCCGCTAAGCGATATAATCTCTCCAGGCTGTCCCTGGTTTTCTCCAAGTGTTCCACACCAAGGGGGAATCCTTGCTTCATGCACAAACAACTCACATGCCTAAAGATATAACAGCTTCATTGCCATATAATTAAAATATTATTGACTTCACTTTAGAAATACATTTTGCCTTTGATTATCACATTTGAAAATTTCAATAAAAATCACCCTATAGTTAAATATATTCCCTGATACAGTTTCATGAGTAATGAAGATGGCATCTACCATCCTAATAGACATTAAGCCCAAACCATTCACAAAAACCCAACATAAAATGAAGACAAACCCACATATAAAATGCTAACGTGTATGCCATGATCATGCTGAGAGTTGGGATTTGACCTTTTTTTTTCTTCTCTATCGACAAGGACAATAACAAATGTTGAGTGATAAATCAATAAGCAATTTACACCGAGTGCCCACCATCAATTAGCAATTGATGACAGGGCATGCAATTAAATGCCAAGCTTTTTTGACAAAAGGTAAAGTTATGAAACAGTTGACCATTTTACAGTTTTTTGATTCTTGTTTTTACTTAAAGTTACAAAAGGTAAGATGCTGAATTCTGGATGGGCATGTTGTCTTAAAACAATTCTGCCCCAAAACATATAAAAGCAAATACTACCAAAGTTGAGGAACAGAATTTGGGGAACAACTGAAAAGTAATAATACTATCAACATGTTGTTGAAAGTCAAGTAAATTATGATCATGTATGGATTAATGTTGACACAAACTAAATAAGACTGGAACAGCAAAGACTATCATCAGTTAATTCATGGATAACACTGGCATTAAAACCGTTAAACAAGGCAAGGGCAGCAACTTCGTACAGTCCTGCGAAGTGACGATGCACCAGCTGGAACTCCTTGTCTTAACCCCGCCCAACTTATCTTATTTCTACGCTTATTACACAACAGGGAAGCCGTTTGACACGATCCTTCCGCCGGAAAAAAGAAGTCCCGACAATTGCAGCAGTCTAAGGAGTTCTAATCGCGAGAGGGAAAAAACCCGGCTGCTTATCGCTAACCGGCAAAACTGTTCCTCTGTCTACGAGCAACATGCTGTATGAAGTAATTATCATTAAGTTCTTCAGCACAAATTGAATTGAATCAGTGTTCCATTAGCAATTCCTTTTGAATTCTTTCAGTAACACAGGGGGCTAGCAATCTAAAAAGTTCTCAAAACTCAACGCAGACGTATTCTGGTCACTCAAACACAGTTAAAAAAAGTTAAATATAAAAAAAACGTTAAATTGTTACGACAAAGTTTTTTTTTTTGTTTTTTTTTTTAATCAAGCACTGCAAACAGTAAAGAAACTAAAAGGGACCTCGAACACGTCAAACTGAAGATGCACTACTTTAGAAACGACCCTGAATTAAAACCCGAAATAAAAGCTGTCATAAGTAAAATGGTATGAGACTAAGGCAGGGTGTGATTTCATACGGTCACTCACAACTGAAAGATAAAAATCAAAAGCACACACTTAAACCCGATCGCTAAAGCTGCACACAACAAAGGAACAGACGTGATTACCTGTCAATATGCTCCATTTCACTTAATAGCGCCACGCAATGCGTAAAATGTTCCGTTAAAACAAGAAAGTCCTAAAGTCGTCAAAATAAAAAATGACGAATCTTTGTTATTCTCCACACGTTCGGACTGTCAAGCATATGTTTATCATCCATACAGTAACTCTTACATGCACGCGACACACCAATCCGAGGTCACTGAAAAAGAACGCACAGAAAGTTCCACTTTGAAAAACACAACAAAACAATACTTCGCACCCAAACACGTGCGTCTTAAAAAAATTAAATCACACACGAACACGTGCATCTTAAAAAAACTGAAATACTGTCATTAAAGAGTTAACAAAAAAATTCAATATACGCAGACACCGGACTATTTTAAAATAGTCAGCTTCTCGTGCAGAGGAACTGTATACACAGTCGATGCAAGATAATGCACACACTCTTTCACGGAGTGCATTTAATCAGAATAAAATCTGCAGAAACCATTCCCTTCCCTATTTTAAATACAGTCTCTTCTACTCTCCCAGATTTTCTTGACCCGCCGTGCACATCTTTCAAAAACTTAGCATGCAATTAATAATAAATAACAGCGTTAAGAAAGAGATGAAATGCAGATTGGCACGGATCGATACATTACCTTTAATCCGGGTAAGGGAAAGGGGGGGTGAGCCAAATGCACAACAGTCTGGATAGTAAACGAAAACAGGCGTACTGTCAAGTTGGATGGGCTTTTCAAAACAATTACAAAAAACGGACACGGGATTTGGTGATAGAAGGAAAGGCAAAAAAAAAAACTCCAGATCCTCCTATCTTCCCCTCGACTGTCTTTTGTTAACACAAAGTCAGTGTCTCTAGCGGTTGCTATTTCCGAGCAGTCGAGAGAGAAGGCAACCAAATTAAAATGGCTGCCACCACACAGCAAGAGGAGTTTCCTTTAGAATTACAGATAGAGAAGGGAGGCGGGGCATGGTTAATAAAGGCGGCAAGGGTTAACTTACTATAAAAGGACATATAGTGGGCGGGCATCAACGCTGTAAGGAGCCACAGGGCGCCATATAGGCGGGCATTATGTCCTTTTATGGAGCAGATAGGGAGGGGATAGGCGGGACAAGAGTGACGTGGAACAGAAGAGAGACATGCGTCAGAAAATGGGCGGGGAAAGTGAAAATACCGCCCACAAAGGCGGAACAAGGGGGAGGAATAAGTGTGAGTGACAGGTAGACGGAACAAGGGGAGGAGGAGGAGCTTGAAACACCGGAAGAGGAAGAGGAGGAGTTAGGTGTCACAAACGTGATTTTTTTTTCTCTTTTGGGAATATTATTTTTTCTTATTCTTAAACATATATACTTAAATCTTACTTGCTAAATAACTCTAAAAGCGATTTCTAAGGCAAAAAAGTGTTGGGTCGTTCCATCAAGCCAATTTAAATAAAGTTGCAGCTTTATAGCTTTCAAAACATTTGAAACTTTGCCCATTCATTTGTATGGTTGATTGATGGCCAATAATATATATTTTTTCCCTTACCCTGATCCCAACTAGACTCCTTTAAAAATGGTGGCTATACCATTTTTAGCATTCAACAGCCTTTGCAAGGTGTTAGATATCTCCTGAACCAATAAAAATATTTAAATAATTCAGAATTTTTTTTTTCCATATAAACTGAGGATTTGTTTTCATTATCCAAACACTTTGACTTTTAATAAATAAAAGTTATGTAAACAAGGTTTTCTTGTGTTCTTGTGTTTTGTTTTAAGAAAAAAGACTGTTAATTTTTAACTTGTGATAAATATAATAAAAATGTCATTTGGTATTACTGGTATTACTGTTTAAAACCATATTATGTATATGCTGATAACTAATATTTTATCTAATCTCAAAAACTGGGCTAAACACAATAACCAATTTTGATGAGTGAACTACTATCATATAGATTAATATTACACAACAAAATACTGTGGTTTATATTGTCAAATGCTACACTCAGGCCTAGATGAACAAGCACAGATTAGCTATCAATGTCAGCATAGTCATTCACTACTTCATCTAGTACAGTTTCTTTCCTATGATTTGTTCTAAACCCTGTCTGAAACTTATCAAGAACAGAATGTTTTTTTCAAGTAGTCATTTAATTTCTGAAAAACTGCTTTTTCTAGAATTGTACTTGAGAAAGACAGGTTAGAAAAAGGTCTAAAGTTGTCAAAGACAGAAGAGTCTAGATTACTTTTCTTAAGCAGAGGTTCCAAGTCACATTTAACACAGTCAGTAAACGCGAGCACATGCTGTGAACACGTAATTACAAATAACCCATCACTAATGCCATCACAAAAAACTGCATTAAGTGAAAGAGTAAATACCAAAGCTTTTAACAGTTACCTTACAGTGATGTCAGCTCACTCAAAATAGCATTACCAGTGGAGAAATGATGTTACATTGTCTTTTATCATAAACCAAATCAAGCCTGAATTCATTTCAGTTCTTGACTGTTAAACGAAGCAAGCAGTTTGTGGATTATGCATACAATTGCAAGGGCAAAAGTACAGCTGAGGAAGCAACTGCTGAATGTACACCTTGCCTGTTCCAAGACTCCATACAAGTGGCTAGCAAATGAGAAGCTTGGAATTTGTGGCTGATTTGTAACAATGTGGTAAAAGTTGTTCACAAAATTCTGACTTATCCTATATTTACATTTAGCTTTTATTGTGACATTCAAGGAACTTGACTTTTGTAATTACTCCTTTGGTTTATCTGCATGTCTTTTTATGGTGGATCACTGAAGAAGATACTTTGAGTTAACATCATAACGAAAATCATCCATCCATTGTCTAACCCGTTGAATCCGAACACAGGGTCGGGGGTCTGCTGGAGCCAATCCCAGCCAACACAGGGTGCAAGGCAGGAACCAATCCCAGGCAGGGCACGCCAATCCACAGGGACAATTTAGAATCATCAATCCACCTAACCTGCATGTCTTTGGACTGTGGGGGGAAACCCACACAGACACAGGGAGAACATGCAAATTCCATGCAGGGAGGACCCAGGAAGCGAACCCAGGTCTCCTAACTGCAAGGCAGCATGCCGCCCTAATGAAAATCATTTATTTTTAAATACAATGCAGTAGATCTTAGAGTGTAGAGCCATAAGGTTCTAGAAGCAGTGGTGTAGTCAGAGCAGGATTTTGCATCATGTTTCAGATCTGCTGCACAAGTCAGGGTGATGCTGGGTGCATTTTTTCAGGAAATATGTGTTTTAATTTGTAATAAATTTCAATGTTTAGTGGTGTTGGAGTGTTTGTGTGCAATTCCTCAGGGATCTTCTTTCATCTAGGATTATGAATAGAAAATTTCACTGTGCAGACAGACAGATAGATAGATAGATAGATAGATAGATAGATAGATAGATAGATAGATAGA
>JANRMT010062840.1:11196794-11209524 GCA_026402145.1 Polypterus bichir lapradei | reverse complement strand
CACAACGCGAGCAGCAGAGACGCAAAGTGGCGAGCGTGAAGCGCGCCCCCGGAGAGAGGGGTTAGTGGGGTGGATGAGCAAAGCGAGTAGGGGGCAAAGCCCCCTAGTAATTTAATAAATAAATATATACACACACTTTGGTCTAAATGTACACCAGAATGACTATAAAGCAAGAAAATTTAAAAGACTAGGGGGCCTTGCCCCCTGCTCGCTTCACTCGCCAACTGCCCCGCCTGTGCTATGCACCAGGCACTTTATGTCTCTGCCACATGCGTATGTGGATTTCACTTTCACCAAACTACAAATCTTTTAATTCTCACGGATACGCCTGTTCATTGGGAAGAAACAATACTTTCCCTGATGGCAACATGAATTAGACGATCTACAAATCTCCGACTTAAAGTTTAAATCCAAACAATATCTACATACTTCTGTCATATCACCTATGTCCATATAGTCGATCTCTTTTCGCTTTTACCTTTTCGTCAATATCGCATTGAATTTTGATTCCGTGTTTGGAATTACATCGTGACAACGCAACTTATAACTGCTCGTGAGTGAATATCGTTTCTTTCTCTCTACAAGAAATGTGGCTGACAATATCATTCGCACAAATGAGAAATGATTGAACCGTGTGCAAGGTTATGTGGGCAGTACTTTTCCAAATTTCTTTGCAGAAGCTCTTGTCTCGCGGGGCTTGAAATTTTCTCTCGCAGGATTTACTTTCACCAAACAACAAATCTTTTAATTCTCGTGGATACACCTCGTCATTGGGAAGAAACACTACTTTTCCCTGATGGCAACACGATTTAGACGACCTACAAGGCTCCAACTTAAAGTTTAAATCTGAACAATATATTCAATCTCTTTTCACTGTTCCATTATTTCACCAAGTAATAATTTCTGTTTGTTTTCACTAATGCGATTTTTACCATCATTTTTTTGAGACTTTCGAATTTTCGTTTTTTCATTATCTCTAACCTGCTCTGCATGTGTTTCGTGCCGTTTTTGAATTCTTTACAATGTTCTACTTTGTCATCTACTCTTTGTCTTTTATTTCCGGCCCCAGTTGTGGTTAAATCTCTTGGCGCAACGTTTCGTCTCGCGGGACATGAAAGTGTCTCTCTGAAACAGTCTCAACTCGTCCCAAAATTTTTTTATATAATAGAGAGATATTTATTTTTTTATTTATATTCATGTAATAAATTGTAAAAATGTTATATATTAACTAAAAATTCCACGGAATTTGAACAACAAAAAAGTAAAATAGACCCATTAATTCATATTTAATTGAGTTTTTTAAACCAGTTTTATAATTCAAGTTTAATTCCAAATTAAATCCATCAGACTCAAGGTAGAGTAAATTCTAGACAGTGCCAGCTTAGTGCATAGTGCAATTACTAACACTACACCCCTGTACTGTGCCTACTTATACACACCTGAGGAAATTCACATGGAATAGAGAAGACCATTCTAGCTCCAAAACAAATTGACTTTGTGCCAGATTCAAACCCAGGATGTTGGATCAATGAGGCAGCAGTGCTAACCACTGTTTTGCCGTGCTCCTTTGTTTGGAGTGGAATATGTGAGTAAAAGCATACTTTTCTTTTAAAAAATACATTAAACTACTGTTTGTTTGTGCATGAAGGAAATCAAAAACTGTGAAACAATTATCTTTAATTAAATGACTTAAAATAATCTGAAACAAAGCTACCTAATTCTGCAATGTATTGTTTTTAGTGAGAAAGTTAGTACACCAACTTGTATTTTTTAATACATGTGAAAACATGAACATATTTAAAGACAATGAATTGACTGCCTCATTTAAGAAATAACTCTGAAATATTGCATTTTGGCAGAACATGCAGTGAGAATATGAAAATTCAATATAGACACTGGCTAGGCTTGAAATCAAATCTAGGGCCATGGGACTCTCACTTAATGTGAATAAGCTTCTCCAATTATTTAGTGGAGACCTAGCCTGGCAGCATCTTCTGAAGTCGTGTTGTTTTTTCATTTATTTTAATTAGTTTCTACTTTGTTTCTGATGAATTTGAACCAGTCAATACCCTTATATGTATGTGATAATTCTGTATTTACTGAGTGGTATAATATATTCTTGCATTTCGCCTTGTAGTTTCTACTATTGTATTTCTATTTCTGAGGTGGCAATGATAGATTGGCCATCTAGCTCTGTTAAGAGGATTACTTGTTTTCTGTTTTGTGTGTTGTAGTTACCCCAGTTTTTGACACCAATTGCACACCCAACCTACCTGGAAGGGGGTCTCTCTCTGAATTGCCTTTCCAAGAGGTCTTCCATTTTTTCCTTTACAAGGTTTTCCTTTGTGAGTTTTTTCTTGTTTTCTTAGGGAGTCAAGGCAAGGGGGCTGTCAAAGAACAGGGCTGGTTAAAGCCCATTGAGGCATTCCTTGTGTAATTTTGGGCTATACAAGAAATAAATTGCTGTTGTTGTTGAAGTCCAGTGACACAGATCACAATTCCTGTAATGTGCTGACACCCTGTCAGGGATTGTTCCTGCTAGTTACCTAATGCTTCCTGGGATAGGCTCCAGCTTCCCTGTGACTCTGCTCTGAATAAGCAGGTTTAGAAAATGGATAGATGGATGAAGATTGTCTGATTAAGAGCCGAAATAAAATAATATGAATGGACATACAGACACAAGCAATTTATACTACTCTGCCATAAGGAATATGTAAGAAATAGTTAAACAAAAGTACAACCATAAAACTGTTAAAGATGATTTTAAGAAAAGTGCATTGTACAGTATATGGCATGCACAGTAAGTGTTCTCCATTTCCTTATTATTAAATTATTTAAATTTGTTTATGCGAATGTTTGGTTTATATTTATTTCTTTTTTAACTTTCCTAGCATAGCTGCTCATCTAATTTCTGCCTTCTCCGTCTCTTGTTATTTATTGCTTATCTATTATTAATTCTATTACCAGTTATCTGCACACTATTGATTGATGGATTGATTGATTGATTGATTGATTGGCTGTATTATTTATCCTGTGAGTTTGAATCCTTGTTTTATTTCTGCTGCTGTATGCATTTGAATTTCCCTACAAAAGTTTATGTAATCAAATCTATTAGTTTTATTACTATAATTATTAATTTGATGATCTTATTCTGCTCATTACTTTTATTAATACTACTTTTGTTTCTGCTTTGCGTTATCATTCAATTTATCATTATCATTTATTAAAAATAGGGAAATGTAATTTGAATGTCAATACAGGTGGGTTACGGAGGAAAGAGAGAGAGAACAAGCCACATTTACCTTCTTCTCAGTCAATGTCATCATTCTCAGACATTACTGGTTGTACTGCTTGGCAGGTTAAACATTTCAAAAGTTCCAAGACAGACGGAAAAATGTAGAATTTACACGTTTTAAATGTTTTTAAGTGAAGATTGTTTTCTTTTACAACATATAAAAATGAACCCTTAAGGAAATTATATTGATTATTGTAATAAATTTTATAGGCTGGAACACTGAAAAATGACAGGGGAACGGAGTATATCTCAAGCTCCAGAGACCTCCACCTTGTAGACCTTCCTCAGTATGGCTCCCTATACGGCACAATATCTGCATCAAGCAGGACATGTGCACTCACACACACACACACAGAATGCTACAAATTGTATTCAGAATTTAGAAGACAACCCGTTTGTCTAAGTAAAACATTTAATCATTACATCATTAGGAATATAATATTAATGCAATATCATTACATTGTATTTATATTGTATGTGTGCTGTATATGCAATAGAGAAATTATTACTAAGGGGGGGTTTACCATACGTTAATGTTTAAACATCATCGAGAGGTTTTGTCGCGGCACATATTTCTTCCAGCTCACGTCTGTTGGCATGGTTTTGTCAGTACACCCATGACAGTACTTTTCCTCTTGAGGGGTGATTTTCAGACATGCCAAATCCACCAGATAGTTAAAAGCTGATGACAGAAGCTGTTTTTAGGATTTTATTTAAAAAGCCATAGGTAACTCATGCAAACAAGTTCTGCTCTGGTCGGGGACATCACCTTTTACACCAAAGACCTTTTGCAAAAGGGAAAAAAATATCAACAGCATGTTTATATAATATGCATAATATGGCCATATATTGAGGAACAACAGTAGTCTTATGCAGGACATCCACAGATTTTTTTGTTAGGCTCCAGTTTGTCATCCCCCAGATAAGATATAACTTTCAAAGGAGGAATATGTCAACTCGGGCACCTAAATCATTTCCTTCAATAAACTTGAGGCTAACCCCAACCAAAGATGGTGGGGTGGGGGGGGTAACATTAGTAAAAGATGAATCAAAAAGTGAATGGCTTTTATGTCAGTAATGATCTAAAGATATGTTTCTTGGAATGTAAGGAAATAAATCCCTCCAAATAATTCACAGCAGATTGCACAGTAACACCTTGCATTTTTTGTTCTTTCAGAAGCACGTTACACAGCTTGTATCCCATGCTGAATCACTATAAATTAGGATTTATTCAGATTATTGAAGGGAAGAGATTAAGGACTTGGACCAAGTTTTACAAAGCAGGCAGGACAGTGTCAGTACAGAAAAATACATGCAAAATAGCTAAAAGGCCCCTAAAAAAGACCCATAAACCAGGCCAGGCCCTTCCCTAACCTGCTCATAAACAGGCCTCACTGCAATCTATAGTGGCTTTCTTCAGCCTACATAAGCTTAAAAGATGTTCTGTCATCAAAAGTTCAAATTATCATAAATTTCCCAAAAATGACAAAAATACACAAAAGAAGAACCATTTACCATCTGGCAACAAAAGGCAAGTCCTAAACAAGCTATTTATAAATGATTATGTTTATTTCAATTAAACAAAATAAGAAGAAAAAAAAACATCGCATCAAGGCAAAAATGCAACAGCAAATAGGGCTTGCTAACCTGCTAGACAGTCTTGGAGTTACAATAATCCCTACACCTCTACCATTTCTGTTTGGGGCAATACCAAATGAGATGTTAATGCTTAATGATAACTTACCCTGCTTTTCTTTCTTGCTCAACTGGAAGAATGCTAATCTTCTCACCTATTATGTTACTAAAGGTGATGGTGATGAGCCACTAAAGCATGTGAAAGGACCATAAGATAAACAAGCCAACTTTGTATCCAGGAAAATCATTGATTCAATTGTCAAAACAATTCATAAGCCAAGAAGTAATTGTCGAAAAGAGCAAAGGCACACTTGAATTCTGAGAACTGTGTACCCAACAATGGCAGCACCCATTCAGGAAACAAAATAGTGATGCAATAAATAAAAAAAATCTACCATTAATACTTGGCTGCGGTGGGTTGGCGCCCTGCCCAGGGTTTGTTTCCTGCCTCGCGCCCTGTGTTGGCTGGGATTGGCTCCAGCAGACCCCCGTGACCCTGTAGTTGGGATATAGCGGGTTGGATAATGGATGGATGGATGGATTAATACTTGGTATTATGAGCAAAATAAATTCTCAGGATTTTTGTGAGAAGAAATAACCAGGAGAAACATGTGAAATAAAAGGCAGAAAAAAAAATAGACATAAATATTACCAGGCGTCAAAAAAGAAAGAGGAACCCAAAAGAGTGGTCCCAAAAAGGCAAACCTGACTACTTGAAAATTTCAAGCTATATTACTGTAAAACTGTATTATAGCTTTCTCTGAGGAGTACAGCAACAACAACAAGTTTTATTTATATAGCACATTTTCATACAAAAAAATGTAGCTCAAAGTGCTTTACAAAATGAAGAATAGAAAAATAAAAGGCACAGTAAAAAATAAAATAAGTCAACATTAATTAACATAGAATAAGTAAGGTCCGATGGCCAGGGTGGACAGAAAAAAAAAAAAAAAAAACTCCAGACAGCTGGAGAAAAAAAATAAAATCTGCAGGGATTCCAGACCATGAGACCGCCCAGTCCCCTTATGGGCAAAAGGGAGTAAGGGATATTGGTATCACCGTTTTTATTTGCATTCATACATAACATCATTGGCATGACAAATTGTAGTCAAATAACTTCAAGAGGATGCTGCATAAACAAAATGAAAAAAAGCTTAATGCCCAAAAATAAAATAACACAGAAATTCTTCATCAATAATTAATAAAAGAATAAATATGATAAATAAATGACCAGGAAGTTTGAAAATAATTTTAAGAGGATCACAATCATAGCACCTGCTAAATAATGTTATCACATAGTTCCTGACTAATGGAAAATGATATAAAGTGCAAAAAAAAAAAAAAAAAAAAAAACAATTAATATTGTCTAACTGATAACACCACCATAATACTACTGCACTCTGTACATGTGACAATAATGACCCTACGACATAGTGGATTGACACATGTGTGTACTTAATGTGGAATTAAGTTTAGCATCTATTTTTCCTATTAATAGGCAGCCTGGGCTTGTCAGATTTTCACAGGTTTGTCAAAATCAGGGTAGGTGAAGACAGTGTGGAGAGGAATATGTTTTAATTTGGTGGTAGTATATAGTATATATTTAGTATTTAGTAGTATATAGTTATATTAGTTTGCTCAAGGCATGACACACTGTTCTGCAATAGTGTGAGCTTTATTGTATTTGGCAATTCAGTGTGTAATGAGACGGGTTTGTTTTACAAACACGCCAGAATCTTCTTGATGGAAATTCAACATTTCCATTTAAAAAAGTCATTTGAGCTACTTCTGTAATTAGCTTGCTTTCTTTTCAACTGTCTTTAATTTGCTTTTATTTGCTGTTACAAACTGCAGATAATGCATTATGGCTGTTGCTTCATGGTAAAAGTACATCTACAGTATACCTCAGAAAGTCTGGGTTCTGTGTTCTTTAAACATTCCTGCATGTTTCAGGTTTCTTGGATGAATCTTGTGAGGCCGATATGGATTTGGAAGAGTTCAGAGTAGTTGATGCTATGGGGTGTTTGAGGCACTTCTCTATCTTTGTTGGCTGTCTTATGAAGCATACGTTGTATGAAAGGTTCTCATCTGCTTGTAACTGGACTTATATCTGTCATTTCATTGCCCCAGTATACAGGAGCAAACTGTCCCTTTGACTGGATGTAGAATAGGTGTAATCACCTATTTTATGATCAGAAAGATCAGCATGAGAGCGGTAAATAATTACTGAAATGTTATAGAATAGTCTGGGCAAACAAGGTCCTAGGGCTGAAAGCCTACTGATGCTCACATCCAAATTTTTTTTTAACTTAAGGTGATGCCCAGTGACCACATTTTGGTCATGACCCACTGGTTGAGAAACACTGATTTAGAGTTCAGATATTACTTTATCAATATTTTAAATCCATCTCTTTGTTTGAGCAGGCATAACGCAGGCTACCACAGCTATGCTAAAGACACACAACTGTATTTATCAATAGCGCCTGATGACCCCGACTCTCTTGTCTCACTGACACAATGTCTTATTTGTGTTTCTGAATGGAAGGGTAGTAATTTTCTCAAGCTAAATAAGGAGATATCGGAAATCTTAATAATTGGAAAAAATAGATATAGTGAGAGTATTAGAAATAAACTTATCCATTAGGCTTGAAAATTAAGACAGAGGTAAAGAATCTAAGGGTAATTATTGACTCTGACTTAAATTCTAATTCACATATTAATCAGATTACTAGGAGAGCATTTTTTTCACTTAAGAAATATAGCAAAAATTAGACCCCTTATATCTTTGCAAGATGCTGAAAAATTAGTTCAAGCTAATGCACCTAAAATCTGGAACAGTTTACCAATAGAAATTTGCTAGGCTAATATGGTGGAGCACTTTTAAAAAACTGCTAAAGGCTCATTATTTTAACATGGCTTTCTCACGGCTTTATTTTAGTGTAACCCTGATATTCTCTATCTGCATTGATTTATAATTTGTATCATATCTCCGCAATCCATACAAACCCCTACTTTCTCTGCTGTTCTATTTCTGGTTTTCTGTGGTGGTGATCTGCGCCACCACCACCTGATAAGGGCACCATGCAGTCCCTACATTGATGGATTGAAGGCCACAGGTCCACATGACCATCATCATCTAAATCTTCCATGTAAAGCCTGAAAACCATGAAGACTGATTGAGATCATTTATGTTAGGTAGAATACCTGATGCAGAGGTTGCCAACTCTGGTCCTAGAGGACCACCGTGGCTGCAGGTTTTCATTCTGACCCTTTTTTTAATGAGCGCCCTGTTTGTGCTGCCAATTAACTTTTTGTAAATTCTTTTTAATCGACTTCTCTTTTAAGTTGTTCCCCTGAATTTTTTCATCATTCCTATGAATTGCCTCATTTCTTTCCTTAAATGGCACCCAAACAGAAATGAAACGTGACGCGAGTGAGCCAACAGAAGACCAACTAAGTCAGGGCCTCAAACTCCAACCAGCTGCTTAATGAGGTGCCTATTTTTATCATTAATTAAACTCGTTCTTTGATTCTGTGGCTTGTTGCTGCTCTCATTGTGCATTAGCAGACATTTCCGAAACTGTTGATTTTCTCTTTTCTAAGAGCTCTGTTAAAATGTTTTGTGGAGCTGAGAAGATCGGCATTCCTGAGACCTTCATCTTTCTTTATTTTCAGATATTGTGTGATGGACACCAGTTGTTATGGCTCATTTTGTATCTCATTATTGTTTGGCTGCTAATTAAGGAAAAGAAACAATTAAGGGGTCTGAGTCTTCAAGAGCAAGTCAATTTAAATGAATTCAAAAGAAGTTAATTAGCAGCAAAAACAAGTCACTCATTAAGAAAAGGGTTAGAATGAAAACCTGCAACCACGGAGGTCCTCCAGGACCGGAGTTGGCAACCCCTGGCCTAGTGGGGGCTGGGCGGTCTCACGGCCTTGGAACCCCTGCAGATTTTGTTTTGTTCTCCAGCCGTCTGGAGTTTTGTTTTGTTTTTTTCTGTCCTCCCTGGCCATATGACCTTACTTCATTCTTTATTAATTAGCATTGCCAAATTTTTATATTTTTTTCTTTTTTTCTTCATCTTATAAAGCACTTTGAGCTGCATCATTTGTATGAAAACATGCTATATAAATAAATGTTGTTGTTGTTGACTTGTTATTGCCAAGAACTTTTTATCTTACTATGGCAGATCTGGGTTCTTTTAGGAGTTTAATTCTGGCCCGTTCCAGAATCTTTTCCAATATAATAAAACATCCTAATAACCTAAAAGCTTCCAGGCTAGAGTAGGAGCTGTGTCAGCTTCATATTGCATTGTACCCTTGAACCATATAATACATTGTTTTTAAAAATACGTTTAAAGTAGGTAAGAGATTTTGGAATCTTTGCCGGTGCCATTTTGTTTTTCGTGGTTGCTGCCATTTTGTATATCAGTTGATACAATGTTGCTAAAGGAGAGGATTGGAAATGCACAGTAATTGACATCATCACTGTGGTGGCTTAACGACAGTCCTGTGCACTTCCTGGTTATCCACGATTGCAAATACCCTTATGACACTTAAAGTGCAGGTTATTTCCAGTTATTTTTTCCCAGAGTACGAATTTAGTGCAATGTTTGGTGCAGTGTTTTTAACTTAAGATGAAAATCAGTGACTACATTTAGGCCAAGGCTTACTGGTTGAGAAACACTGACTTAGAATTCAAATATTACTTTATCGATATGTTAAATCCATCTCTCTCTCTCTCTTCGATTTGTTACTGCCAAGAACTGTTTATCTCACTGTGGTAGTGTTAGCCATTTGGGTTCTCTGAGGAGTTTTCTTCTGGCTCATTCCAGAATCTTTTCCAATATAAGTATTTTCCTCAAAAAATCTCAAGCTTCCAAGCTAGAGTAACCTGCATGTCAGCTTCAAATTGCATTGTACCCTTGAACCACAGAATATGCTTAAATGGCAGAGCACCATTTATTCATCCCAACCCTTGCTTTTCCTTACTTAGTTTTCTACTGCCCTCTAAAAACAGAGAAGAAAGTCAGGTAATTTCAGCATAGTCTCCACCTACAGCCGTCCCCCATTCTGTACTTATTACTATGTCTTAGGAGAAATCGCTTTCCTTTCTCACAGCGTGGCCTCCATCCCTGTTGAACCTTATTTACCTCTGCTGGGTTTAATAACGGCCGTTGGGCCTCTAATGTGCTACTTGTCAATATTTACTGAGAAAAAGTCCATCTCTGACTCTGACATCTATGTTTAACCTAGAGAAAAACTGCAGTCATTACAGAACATCAGAAAGGTTTCACACATATGTTAGCCCATTTCTTACCTTAATGTTAAATTGCACACTTACCCAATACACCATTGATTAATGTCAAACCAACACTTATTTTTGCTCTTTTTAGTCACATGTTTTAGTTTCTCTTGTTTCAGGTTTCTCTTCTTTCATGCAAATCCCTTTTGCATAATGAAAACTTCACACTTTATTATACAGGCTACTGATTTGGGTACTTCATTCACCCTGAATAATTATTTTAAATATTCATCATTTCATTCCATCAACCATGAAGTTATCTAATATCTTGGTCTTTCTTTCTCTTGGAACAGTGGAGCATCAGAGTATTAGAAAAATATCAACAAATACCCACCTCCACCTCCATTTTCTCAAGTTGCCTTTGATTACAAAGTCTTTATGGTGTGGACATGTATGCCAGTAGCTGGGACTGGACACTATACCAAATTACTGAAGGGCATACTCATACATGTATCCAATTACATGCATCTGAGACAAGTTAGAGTCACCAATTAATCTAAAAAACACATCCTTGGGATGTTTGAAATAAACAGTAGCCAAGAAAAAAATGTATAAGGAGAATGTGTGGTACCTGGGCCAGGGTTTGACGCCAGGACTCTGTTGCTGTCAGGGTGTGGCACTAACAAACATATTTTGCACAAGATCTGAAAACACTGATTAAAATGTAGAAAGTGATTGACCACTTTGGATTTAAGCAAGAGAAATTACTTGTGACACAGAGAACTGGATTTTCAAGCAATTCATTCAATGCACCTTAATAGTTAAAGAATGAAAGTATAAAGTATAATGGCACCTTGACTGCCATTAGATATCGGGATGAAATCCTTGGACCCATTGTCAGACCCTATGCTGGTGCAGAGGGCCCTGGGTTCCTCCTGGAGCACTACAATGCCCGGCCTCATGTGGTGAGAGTATGCAGGCAGTTTCTTGAGGATGAAGGAATTGACACCCTTGACAGCCCAAGGCACCCTCCACACCATCACTAACCACCCCACACGCCCACACTCGCCTGAGGTAAATCCAATAGAACACCTCTGGGACATTGTGTTTCGAGTCCATCTGACGCCGCCAGGTTGCACCTCAGACTGTCCAGGAGCTCAGTGATGCCCTGGTCCAGATCTGGGAGGAGATTCCCCAGGACACCATCCGTCGTCTCATTAGTAGCATGACCCCCCCAACGTTGTCAAGCATGCATACAAGCACATGGGGGCCATACAAACTACTACTGATGCTGGCTCAGAGGAAGGACTAGTGTGGGGAGACAGGGTCTGAGCAGAAGTGACATGGTGACCCTGCCTTGTGGGGTTCCACCCAAAAAACAGAAAGAATGAAGGAGCATTTAAAGAAACAGGACATAAATACTATACAATAAATAAGCATAACAATACTAAAACTACTTCATACACACAATGATAAAAATGAAAATAAACACAAGCCATTGAAAACAAACTCTGGCTGTAACACAACACTATCCATAATCTGGCTTGCACTGGTATCTGTTCTGGGAACAGAATCTACTCGAGATTGCATTATCTGATTATAATACATAAAACTGTACAGCAAGTTTTGTACTTCTAAAGCTCCTTAGGGTGGTGTTTCCTATAGAATGGCACTAGTTAAAATAGAATTAGTTTCATGTTTGACTATTCTTAGTGATCATGTATTTCAGGCTGGTCCATGCTGGGTTTGTTACCATACAGTATAATCTCTTAACATGAATGTTGTCATGACAGTCCTGGCACACTCTGCTCATAAATATACCGACCATATAGTCCCTGAAAAGCCACACAGTATGACTCCACAACCCACAAACTCCAGTTTTCAAAGCAATGCTTACAATGTGTGATACAGAATGGCTTTAAAAAAAGAATTATGTTTTCAGCATGGAACAATAAAAACAGCGCACTTTTTAATATTTGAATAGCACAGTTTGAAGACAGTGCTGGCGTCGGCTGCTATTTTATGATTTGGCTGCACATGACAGTGAATTAAAGAGTCCTTCTAAATCGTTAAAAGTGAAGTGAGAGGCCGGCACTTAGTAATCACAACAGTGTTATTCAAACATTATCAGTGCTGCTTAGCAGTCATTGTGACAGACCAAATGGTAGAAAAATATTAGTAATTGATGCAAAATGAACTAATTATAATTGAAAAAAAAAATGCAAAATGCAGGTCAGTCCTTTGGGCACCTTAGGGACTGTTGACCGCTCACTTTCTTTCCTGCATATGCTACACCATTTGTCATTCCTTGTGCAACCGTTTCTCTTGAACACTCACACTATGCTTCTCATTTGCAACAGTAATATCAACAAACAGCCATGACTTGTTTGAACAAAATCCCCGAAGGTCATCCTTATGGTCTATCCATAGTGGAACGTTGAGAAGCAACTCATTCACATAAATAGACAGATAGATAGATGGATGTGAATGGTGCTATATGAGACAGACATAGATAGATAGATAGATAGATAGATAGATAGATAGATAGATAGATA
>JANRMT010062840.1:11131151-11196093 GCA_026402145.1 Polypterus bichir lapradei | reverse complement strand
ATAGATAGATAGATAGATAGATAGATAGATAGATAGATAGATAGATAGATAGATAGATAGATAGATAGATAGATATTCATTTTAGTATAGTAAACAGGAATAGATAGATAGATAGATAGATAGATAGATAGATAGATAGATAGATAGATAGATAGATAGAACTTTATTTGTCCCAAGGAGGAACCTTGGCTTTTTACAGAAGCTCTTTAAATAAATAAATATATAAATAGGTAATTGGGCGGGAAAATAAATACATAAATAAATGTACACACAGATTTAGGTCTGAACACACACCAGAATGACTATAAAGCAAGAAACATATAAAGAAAGAACAGTTCTGACTTGTCAGTCCCAGTCCCAGTGAGGCATTATGCAGTTGTATTGCTGTTGGTATACAGAAGCCCCCCAGTCGTGTTTCTTGACACACTTCTGCTGAATGATTTGTTGGCTGAAAGTCCTCAGTGTTGTTGTGTCACAGAGAGGAAGTGCAGCATTGTTCATAATGGCACTCAGTTTTGTTTTAATACTCTCCTCTGCTACAAACTCCAGGTGTCCGGCAGGCACCCTATAACCAAGCTTGCTCTTTTTAAGTTTTTGTATTATAATGAATTTTAAACTACAGCCAGCACAACATCCATAGCTCAATCAAGAATAACCAGAAAAGTAATGTTAGGAAATGAGGATGAAAGAGGAGGCCACCAGTTATGACAAAACACAGTGGAAACGTAACTCATCATACTGGCTAATTTCCAGGCACTGGCTAACAGACTAGATTTATTTTTTTAAACCTTGTTGTTTACAACTCTTTTTATGTCCAATTTCTGCTTTTTTTCTGTGACAGTAGAAAGCATGCATTATGTGACAGTGTTGGCTGCAAGGCAAGGAAGAAAGCAAATTTCTGGACTCTGCAAATGGTGAGTGGGAACATAAAACCTAGGTCAGATGTCTGTTCAATGGTTTTCATTTGTCATACTACAACAGAATAGAGTAAGAAATTAAAATGTGTCGAAACTGCACCTTATTTGGACATACCCAGCCTCAATTGACTGCTGAAATGAGGGGACATGTGGTGCAATGTAACATAAAATTTGGAACTGTGATGAAATGTCTTGAGTGAAATAGGTAATCAGTCACCCCCATGATTCTTAGACATATAATTTGACACTTACAGAGTCAGAAAGATACAGCGACCCCAAGCGTTCATTTTGAGCTGCACTCCCAATTGAAGTTGTGTAGAAGTCTGGTAGTGTGATGTCAGACTTAGAAAGCTATCTGGTAATTTCTTAAACATTCTTGGGAATAACCCATTGACTGGCAGCAGAATGTCAACTATGGAGGCTAAGATGTAACACTTTCTTAAAGATTTCTATCTACCATGATTAATTAGGACAATATAAAATGTCCTCATATGAGACAAAATGTCTCTGAGAGGCATAACTCCATAATGGAAGCAACTTTAAAGCAACCTACCCTCTTGAACAGCTCAATCTGGTCAAAAAACATGAAGGCTTAAATGAACTGCAGTTCAACATGCTTTCACCCCCTGGCTGTAGCCGACTTCTAAGAACAACAAACTACAGAATGCAAAATTTACTTCTGGCAGACATAACTACCTCCATATCAGAGTAAGTGGATATCTGCATGCATGTACCGTGTGATGGAACAATGACACATCGAAAAATGGCTTCATCTTTGTAATGAGAAAGGATTAAATGGTTGAATTCCTAATTGAAAAGACATACATGGTGACCACAAGAGGGTGCCACTGAGCCCCAAACCACAGATACAATGTCACCCAACATAACTCCTGGTTCAAATAAAAGGTTTTTATTTGTAACCCACACTTTTCCAAATAAGCACCAGCCAAAACAAACAAATATGATTAATGATTCTCCTCCTTCTGTCCTGCTAATGAGTGTCATCTCGCTGCCTCCCAGCTCTGACTTATTGTCTAAGATGTCATAGTTTTAGAAAGGCAAAATGAATGCATTGATAAAATGGCAATAAATCTACCAGACTATGAGGAGTTCTTCATTTTGTCTTATCCCGTGAATGTCACTAATTTGTGCTTATCTTATGATTTTACTCTATAAAATCACATTGAGTCGAGCAAATTTGGACATTTTTAAAGTTGCTGTCTTAAGAAGAATGTTTGGATTTTTTCTTAACATGTTACCTGCATTATTTCTTCTGGATGCACCATTGGCTTCCTAATTCAGAGAAGCAATTTCAGGCCTTTGCGGCCGTCAAATTAACTTTAGTGTTTCTCTTAAAGAAGCAGGCAGGTAATGGAGGAGAGCAAGGATCTTGCAACTGCCATTGCCTCAAATGGTAGCAATGATATTGTTATGTGTACAAAGTTACAGTGAAGTTTTTACTCGCTTATCCATCCAACATGCGACTCAAAACGCATATACATTCATGTATATTGAATTCAGTGAAGCCTGACAGCTTTTGTAGCATTTAGCAATTTCTTCTAACTTGTTTGCTATCCTCAAAATGAGAAGAACAGCAGCCGTCCACAACAGTTCTCACCAAGTCTCTAACAATGAAGTCTGTGCTCTTCTGCCGGCCCCTTCTCTCACATGACCTTTTTCTCTGGCCCTGCCTACTTTTAGAGTCTGTTGCTTAGCAATGGTAATTGGGCAGCAGTTATGTAATGGGAGGGGAAAGGGTAACAAAAGGCCATGTAAAGGCCCAGGAGTTGTAACATAAGAGAGAGTCACAAAATAGGGAAGAGTATCTGAGCTAGAAAAAGTGTCAAGGAAGTAGTGAGTGGGGTGCAAATCAGAGTGAGGAAATGGAAAATGAGACATACAGAAAGAGGAATGCCAAAAACGAGAAATACAGAAAAGGGAACCTCCTGGTGGTGAAAGAATAATCTAGTAAGGAAAAGAAAACCAAATATTTCTAAAGTTAAAGATTATCATGTACAAATAAAGAAGAGATGAAAGGACTCAACAGGGAGAGCAGTCCTGGTCAGAAGAAAGGGAGGATTTTTGGAATGAGCTTACGTTACCACAGTTAGTAGTGACAGGAAGGGCAAAGGTTGGGGACACAGGGAAGAACAAACAAAAGAAAAAGCTGGACAAACAACTATGACGTAATGGTGATGGGTAATCATTAGATCTACAATTGGACTGGAAATAACGCCAAATTCTATGATTAAAGGTTATATTGTATTTAACGAGTAATCATTTCTGGGTACTGTCCCTATAACACTGCTCACAAGGCTGGAAATATTATTAATTTCTTTATTTAGCAGATACCTTTATCCAAGTTGACATACAACAACAAAAACAACATTTATTTATATAGCACGTTTTCATACAAACAATGTAGCTCAAAGTGTTTTACAAGATGAAATAAAAAGGATGTTAATATATAAAAAATAAACAAGATTATGTAATAATATTGTACAATATATAACAAAGAAAAAGATAAAGTTGAATGGTCAGGAGGACAGAAACAACAAAAAAACTTCAATTAGGCTGGAGAAAAAAACAAAGTCTCACAAAGCAAAACAATTAGAAGGTACAAGCATCAAAAACAGCAGAGGACAAGATAAAAAATGAGGAAGAAGGAGCAATCCTACTACTGCCATATAATTATACCTGCAACTAGACTTAGACGCAAATCAGTATCCTAAACTCTTTGTCAGAGCAACAGAAGCTATCCTATAGGAGAGATGCTAAGTAGCTCCAAAATATTTAACGAAAAGGTGCATCTTGAAACGACACCTAAACATGAGTAAATCTGGTGCAGTTTGAATAGACACAGAGTGGTTATTCCACAGCTTTGGAACAAGAGCAGAGAAGCATTGTCCAGTCTTGGCACATAGGGCAAGAGGAGCAATGATGAGCAGACAGGGAACAGCATAAAGGGAGACTTCTTGAAGGTACAGTACATATAGAGAGACCAAAGACGGGAGATATCGAGGAGCAGAAACCAATCAGAGAACTGCAGATCAAGAAGAGTTTTGAACTGGATCCATCCTGCAAAAGGATGCTAGTGGAGAGAAGAGGGTGCTTGTGTACTAAACGGACAGAAGTGAAACCTCCCCCACGGAGCCGAACACTAGAATGGTTAGGGAGAAACCTTATGCAATTCCAATTTCTTTAAATTTCTATATATATTTTTTAGCCCAATAAATATGTTAATAATAAGTTCCAATTGAACGTATGAATTTCTATAATATTCCAATTTCTGTAAATTTCTATATAAAACACTTCTGTTTTCCTTTGTCATGCCGTCCATTTAGTACACAAGTGCCGAGAAGAGTAGTATGAATGAAAAGCGGAGCAGAAAACACCAGTCGAGCTGTTGTATTCTGGAAGTGATGGAGGGCAGTTGAAGGAAGCCCTACCAGGAGAGTGCTGCAGTAGCCCAGTCAAGAGAGAACCAGTGCCTGAACAAGAAGTTGTGTGGCATAATTAGTGAGAAAAGGACAAATCTTCTGAATATTATGACGAAAGAAACAAAATGATTGGGTCATTGAAGAACTGTATTTGATGAATAAATGTGTGGAGTCTTCAGTGACACCAATATTCCTGACCATGACTGGTGGTGACAGGGTGACATCTTCAACAGCATCACTTAGAGATAAATCTGTGGAAGGAGAATCAGAAGGCAATGGCCCTGGACAGGAATCCAATCCATTAGAGAGCTCACTTGTGCACACATCCACTTTCACATTAGCACAGGTCTGTTTGGGATCACCAATTAAACCAGCGTTTCTCAACCTTTAAGTATCTGTGACCCAAGTTTTCATAACAGTTTTAATCGCGCCCCCCTAACGTTTTTTTGAAAGGAGCCCACTAATACCAAATTGTTCTTTTTTAATTAATGATACTGTATATCATAGATGCATATTTTATTATACCTACTTAACTTTTATCGACATTTATCTAACTCTATATTTATTTTTCTAGTATCAGAATGTAGTTTAAGTTAATTTTTTTTGGTTTCAATAGATGTATTTTTCATATTTTCGATTCTTGTTTTCTTTTTGTCACATCTTCCCGCCCCCCCCCCCCCCCCCGGGGGGGCCGCCCCACAGATTGAGAACCACTGAATTAAACTGAGAATGTAAGGGGGGAAAAAATAGAAGGTCCAGTGGAAGACCCAAGGAGACAAGAAAAACATGCAAACTCTACACAAACAATGGCCGAGTGCGGAAGTCAAACCCAGGATTTGTGAGGCAGCAGCACTGCTCACTCTGCCATTGTGCTGGAAGTGGATGAGTTAATAAAGCAAGTGAAAGGGGAACAGAGAAGCTTAGTGGTTGAGGATTTTAGATTAACTCAGAAACAAAAATCCTAATCTGTTGTTTAGCAGTGAATTATGGGCTGCAGTCACATGAGAGGAGAGGAGAGGCAAGTGAAAAGGAAGGGTGACTGTGCTCTCCTTCCCGGCTCTGTAGCATTGTGTTTTGTGCCTTTGTGGACACTCCTGGTCCAGTTGTTCTTGTTTGTAGTTACTCCACACAACTCTTATTGTTGTGTTGTCAGCGTCAATCTTCTTTCTTTAATACATAACTGTTAGCCCAACCAATACAAACAGTATTCAATAGCTATGGTTACACGCTACAAGACTGGTGCCAAATATTGACAAACTGGTAGATAATAAATGCATTGCGTCGCATCTTCATATTTTTTATCCAAAAACATCAAAAAGGACCCAATTTTTCTCTTTGACTCTTTAGCTGTAGCTGTTTGTTTCCCTTTTAAATTCCAGTTTACTTTTGACAGAAGGAAAAATGAAGTCAAGCAGTTTGAGACTCTTTTTATGATCTCACAAGCAAATTATAAGCCTGGGTGTGAGAGAAAGCAAACAGGAATAACAAGCTTTACTGCTTTCATTAACAACAAAATCTGCCTACATATACAAGTCTATGTTACAAACAGGTTTCTGACAAAATAAAGAAAACACTGATATCAGTTGTCATGATGGGTGTTAAGCCACCACAGCACCACTTCAATGGAACTTGTTTTGAAATTTTACTGGTGGGGTCCAACACCATTTTGTCATGCAGTGTTTTGATGGCGGTCAGGTGCCACCCCAGTAAAGAGTGCTGAACTGAAATTGGGTCCATAGAATGACAACGCTGTAGGGCTGACATATAATAATGTTATACTCCTTAAGCGCTTGTGCCTACTGACTATGAAGGAGTTGTCATCCAGGAATATTTCACTACCACTAGGATACAAATGCTTCAATTTAGGACTACCATAATCCTTCAGAATTGTTTTGTATGTTCTGAAATGTATTTTACTCCCTAGGTATATTGGTGAACATCAGTCAAATTTTTTTTATCTTTCTTAGGGTTCGTATTTTAATGGCGAATATTTTACAATAATACAAAAAGTTTGGTGTGGCACCGGAACCCCACATCTTATAAAGGCAAGCATTAAAGGCTTTTCCGTAAAAAATAATATCCCTCAGGACACAAGTCTAAGACTAGTCTAACCAAGATGGCGACGCTTCCAGCTAAATGCCAGCCAGGCAGGCAGGATGTTGCTTTGTTTCAACACAACACAAAAATCTCATACTATAGCCTACCCTTTCTTTCATTTTGCCTGCAGTGCCAGGTTGGACACCAGTTCACCACCCGGCATGCTCCCACATAATCGTGCCACACCAGTTTAGGAATATCAATGAGCCAACCAGTCACATCTTTTGGATGTAAGGGGACCGTTACTCAGATAGTCAGTGTGTTGGGACTTGAACCCAAGTCCTCTGAGTTGTGAGAGAGCAGCACTGAACACTGTGCTGTGCTTTGGTACTGCAAAACTGAAAGTTGCCAACGTTTAATGGGACCAAATGGCAGCGGAAAACTTAACTGATTTATTTATAGATGCATCCAAAATAATACATTTTTGAGGAAGATTTGAATGCAAGGATGTATCCAGCAGGGGGCGCTAGCTCCCTTGTTGGAATAAGTTCTTTTGTAAATGTGGCATGTTGCATAACCCGAAACTATCTTTACATAGAATACGCTACTGTGGCTGTTCGCTTGTCTGTCCAGGATTTTAAATCACCTGTAGCTTGCAAATCTTTTGACCCAGCGATTCTCAACCTTTAAGTATTTGCGATCCGAGTTTTCATAACAGTTTTAATCGTGCCCCCCTAACATTTTTTTTAAAATGTAGATGCATATTTTATTATACCTACTTAACTTTTATCGACATTTATCTAACTCTATATTTATTGTTCTAGTATCAGAATGTAGTTTAAGTTCATTTGTTTTGGTTTCAACAGATGTTTTTTTCATATTTTTGATTCTTGTTTTCTTTTTTTCACATCTTTGCGCCCCCTTTTTGTTACTTCACGCCCCCCTAGGGGGGCCCGCCCCACAGGTTGAGAACCACTGGTTTGACCTATTGACCTGAAATTTGGAACACATATACTATGTGACGTCTACTATCCGCTTTTGGGGTGATGATTGACCTCCAAGGTTATTCCTCTTTTTGTTTTTATTTTTATTTTATTGTAGAATCAACTCTCGGCAGCGACCAGCAAGCGGCCATGTGGCGCATGTGTGCGGGCGCCGTTCTCATCGCTACCACCTTCCCCGTCACTTCCCCTACCTCTTCATATCTTAAATCATTCTTGAGGCAGATTGAAGACTTAAGTGCCAGCTTAAGTGAAAAATTAAGGAAAACATACTAAGTAATTGCAACACAAACACTGACTTAATCAGTTTTAACATGAAAAGATGCCAACGAAAGAAGAGAAGAAACAGGCCGCTAGGTTGGAGAAAGGAGGATCTGCTCAGGAAGCAGCAGGTGCATCAAATTCTGAGCAAACGAATGCTAAACGTACAGAGAAAGAGGATGAAAACTAGGACTGCTCAAGTCAAGTGTATTCGTGCAGTGCGCCATTACTGGTATAGATATAATATTAAAAGGCGATACCCCTCCCTTAGTGATACGGCGGTAAGAAATCACATAGGAGAAATAACTTTGCTTTCTTTAATGAGGGTTTATGTGGGAGCCCGATATACAGAGTCAGCGTTGGAAGGATTTTCCAAATCGGATGATGTTATCTCCCATCTGTCCGTCACTTTCAAAGGTGTGCCGGGCAATGTTCCAAGGCTTTATACTCTTTCTCCATGTGCAGGCCCCCACTTAGGTGAATAATACAATTCCAAACAAGGCAAAGAGGATACAAGTTCATGCTGTGATTTTGACACACAGAAATAGTGCATGTTGCCCATTTCACAGTTGGCCTTAACTTGTCTTGTCTTAAAATGCTTGCCTAGCAGTTCTTATATGGTGAACCCCTGTGTGCTAAATCTGGCTTTGTGTTAGCTATACATGTGAGTAGAAAAAAAGTAGATTTAAAATAGTTGCACAGAACACAGTGACATATTAAACTTATATTCTGATTACAGAGGACAAGCGGCATTAAATTTGGATGAAACTTTATACAGCAGAAACACCGTATATTAAAACAATAAGAAGACATTTTTCATGTTTCTAGTTTGAAGATTGGGGACAGCTTAAAGGCTCTGGTGGTGGTAATTCAACACCCATCCACAAGGTGGCGGTGTATACTAATGCCTCTTGTCTTGCATGTTCTTCCCAGGTCTGCGTGGGTTTCCTCCCTCAGTCCAAAAACATGCAGCTCAGGTCAGGTGGATTGGCGATGGTAAATTGGCCTGAGTGTGTGTTTGGTGTGTGTGTGTGTGTGTGTCTGCCCTGTGATGCTGGCATTAGGTCCAGGCTACATTCCTGCCTTGCATCCCCTGTTATCTGGGATAGGCGTCAGCCCCCTGTGACCCTGGCCTTTATTAGGCAGGTTAGAAAATTACATGACATGCTTTGAAGATTAAAAAAGTGTTAATTCTGAGTAAGATTAACATATAAAGTGAGTAATGGTAACAGTCCCTGAGTTGGATATTGCCTCTGCTGAAAAAAGATAATCTGATTGCTTTGTTTCAACATAAATTCATTGTGTTAGTGTGACATTTAACACAAGACAATGCAGCTAGAATTTTATTTGAAGAAAATAGCATCTTATGCAATCACGTCAAACATATACAACTTGATAGTCAAACTAGAAGAAAAGAAAAACAAAACTTCTGAAAGTTAAAAAAAAGAAAGCAGGACCATAAAGACATAAAACCTAACCTGACAGAAAGAATGGACAGCCAACAGCATGGGCAAAATAGTTGAAAAGTAAAAAAAGAAAAAAACATAGCTACAAAAATAGAGGGTGTATGTCCTTTTCCTCCCAACATAAATGCTTATTCTAAAATTTTATCAATGAAATCAGTCAGCCAGTCAGTCAGTCATTCTCCAACCCGCTATATCCTGTCTGCTGGAGTCTGCTGGAGCCAATCCCAGCCAGTACAGGGCGCAAGGCAGGAACAAATCCCGGGCAGGGTGCCAGCCCACCGCAGGGCACACACCCACACACCAAGCACACACCATTTAGGATCGCCAATGCACCTATCCTGCATGTCTTTGGACTGTGGGAGGAAACCCACGCAGGAAGGACCCGGGAAGCGAACCTAGGTCTCCTAACTGCGAGGCAGCAGCGCTTAATGAAGTCATATTATTTTTATAGTTTTGCAACTAGAAACATTTAAGTAATGCCAGCAAACATAATCATATAAAGATAAAGTAACTGAAATTAAATACATCAAGTGGACATCCCCATTAGTTCATTTTAATAAGTTTATAAACTCAGACGCACTATTAAGTGTTTTTTGGGTCCCCTGTTGCACACCATGACAAAATGGGGGTGTCCTCTTAAACATTTCTTTGAAAATATAGGAATTGGTAGGAATTGTCCTCGTGCTAGTTGTGGTGAAGAGCATCAGATTTCTACGTCAAGTGTTATAAACTTCACATCCACAAGAGGGAGCACATTATTAAAGAAAAACACACAAAAGACAGCCATCCACAGTACTGCAGCTTTTATTGAAATAAAAGAAAGGTTTACGTCTGCCGAGTACTGAGTGGAAATGCACTGCAAACGGCTATAAAATAACCAAGTGCCCCCTGCTAACCAACTCTCACAAGTCAAAGGGCTGCAGGTGCTTCTCCTTCATCATCTTTTGCTGCAGGGTTGTTGTTCTTCTACACTCATCTAACTGTATAAGTCCCTTAAACGATTACTGTTTGCAGAAAGGGAAGTTTTTCTTTCATGGCTTTCAGCTCTTGTTACCCCCCATGCCCCTTTCTCTTCCAATCTGGACCCAGGCTGGAGTGACGCCATGTTCTCTGATGGCTTTCAGCCCGTGTTGTCACATAGGCAAATAGGACTGTAGGGTAAGCATTATTGTTCTAGGCACCAGCTGCTCAGCTCGGTTTTCTTTTATGTTACAATCATTTTCTTGTACCAAACACAGTCAAAAGGGCACTGACCTGTGCAGTAGACATTGTGCAAATACAAATGGCAGTGAAAACACTGCAAATAAATAAATAAAATACCAACTAGTGCAAGAGGATAAAGAAGCTTGGAAAGGTCAACTAGCACCACAGTAACACTCCATATCTTCTATGTTGGTTTATATGCAAGTTTCTTTCACTTACGTACATCTGCTTTTATCAATGTACAAATAGAATTCCAGCCTGCTATGAATACATGCCTGGCATAAGACTATCAGTCTGGTTCAGCTTACCAGTGCCAGTCGACATCCCTGCTGGTGCTTTTACATGAAGCCCTGGCTCGCCTGTCAAGTGGCTTCGATGACAATGCAGAACAAGACAGCTATGGACGTGTATTCAGAAGTATGCTTGTTTGTTCTAAGGTTATGGTGGGTGGTAGGGAATGTTCATTAAATGTGCATGTTCTGTTGACACACGAGTCTGTCACTGCCTTGTGAGCAGCTGGCAAAGATAAAAACTAGTGGAGGAAACCCGACTAGAAAATCCGCAGTCAGGCTCATTAAAGTAACCTCATGCTACTCCTGGTGTCAGACTCTATTGGTCATTTGGACCCATCAACAGTAGGGGTCGATGCTACATTGGCAGCAAATCTTCCACTTTATTATGCCCAGACATCCCAGCTTTCCCACGTTGAGCAGATGCAACATGGGTTGCAAAGTTTGCCAGTTAGAAGCATCACTGCATGAATGTCATAAAGCAACACACCATGGGGTGCTTCCAACCCTGGGAAGATTTCGATTACTTCCATTGGACAGGATTTATATCTAAGGCTACATTTGTTTAAAAGCGCAGACATTAGTCCCTGTTTTTGCCTTTCATCCACAGTATTCCAATGCTTTTAATCCCCCAAAACAGAAAGTGCTCTACAGACTTGCGCACTTCTGACAACCCCATCTCAGCGTAGTGATGTGCACGTGTGAAAATATAGACTTTGGAAAACACAGACTCTGATTGGCTCATGCTTATTACATAGTCCTCGCCTGATTAGATCGTGTTCATTATAGCAATACTTTCCCCGATCCGTCAATCTGCATGGAACTAAACCATATTCCAACATAGTGGACATATTAGCGTTGCTTCCCATGGCGCTTTTGCGCGACTTACCCGTAAATTGAGGTTTGTACAGTTTAAACTCTGCATTCATGCACAAAACTCTAATGATTTACTGGTCGCTTCAGCTTTGTAATAAATCGCATGGGTGGCAAAGTTACCATCTCATTAAGGAGCTTTCTGCCGATGTACGTGCACACACCCAATGTAGGCAAAAGGCCAACTCATATGTGTTTTTGGTCATGTTAGTGTAGGCAGAGATATGTTCGCAAACAACATCAACACTCTTGTGTGGACAGATCTCAATTTTGTTTAAAATGCAATTTTTAAACTAAAATCTACATAAAAAGGGTTGGATTTATACCTAAAAAGTGGACAGAGAGGAACCATAAGACTCCAGCGATACCACTATTGTTACCTTGTAAAGAAATTAAATGTGAGAAGTGACTGTAACAGCTACATAAGTATTCTTCTTCTCCCTATTAGAAGCTTTTTACACAAGTCATTGGTAGCACATAAAGAAAAACAGAAGAGCGGGCCCACCCTGAATCATCATGGAAGATCTTCAGCAGACATGACATTTACTTTATAAGAGCATCAGGATAAATGCAGAGAACAAAAGGTGTCCCCTCTACATTGTATTTTTTGATCTCACTAAAGCCTTTGACTTAAAGAAAATGGATAAGCAGGCCCACTCTGAAATATAGATTTAGAGCTGGAAGGTCTTCAACAGAGAACAAGGGTGTCCCCTTGCATTTATTGATTTCACTAAAGGCTTTGATGAGCAGCGATGACTTCAAGTTTTTGGCAAAGCAAGGTGTCCACCAAATCTGCTTAGTATCATGTCATCCTTTCATGACAATAGGAGGGGAATGGCCTTGTATGATAGCAGTAATTCAAATTCTTTTATAATGTGCAGTGGAGTCAAGAAAGGCTGTGTACTTTCATTTATCTTATTTGGGATTCTTTTTCTACTCCTGAATCATGCATTTATGCCATCATCTAACTGAACCTATTATACCTTCACACAAGTTCTAATGGAGGGCTGTTCAGTCTTGTGTAACTCTAGTTAGAGACCTGATATGTGCTGATGACCTTGCTATCATAACTCATATGAAGGAGCACCTGTAGATGCTACTCTACCACTTCTCTCTGGCATGCAGAGACTTTGTGCTGTTGTGAAAGAAAAATTAACTGCTTGCCAGCTACTTAGGGTTAATAGCTGACAAAGCCATTTTGCTATAACGGCAGGTTTTTCATACAGGCGTCTGTCATAAGACAAAATGCAGTAAGCTGACCAAAGACAATTTCCTGTTTCTTAGGAACGCGTCTATTTGACACAAGAGAGCTGACCTTTCCTTCTTTAGGGTCTATCTGACAAGTGAAAAAAATAAGAACAGATGGCCCATTAGCGTACTAAAATAAAATGCTTAAGTAAACGATATTATGTTTATTTTTAAGAAATAAGGGGAAGGGGGAGGAAGAATAAATTATAAAAAACCAATAGAAAAAAATGTAACTTTGCTCTTCTGCCTTGCAATGTAGAGTCCACGTACTCATCTGTGACTGAATAAAAATCTAATTGATTGAACTTGTCTTGTCTTCCCCGTTGGGGTTTCTTCCACACTGTCCACCATCCTTTATAAAACCAGCGTAATGGGAAACAGTTGACCTATCTTTGACCAGCATCCGTGACAACCTGTCCATGGAAAACAGTTAGGCAAGTCAATAGGAAAATCAGCCTCTACCTTATCCTATCTCTTCATGTACTTGTAGGAAAACAAAAGGCTTACAGCACTAACCACAATGTCAGTTTACATCATGTGTGTCACCAGCACAAGAAGTGAAACCTAACAGCTTTCACCTGCACTTTCTTCAAAGAATTCTTGGCATAGCCTGGTTTCCAACACCGATACCAACTTATATTTCAGTACGGCAAGCATGTACACCTGGTCAAGCAAATGCCACCCCTGATGGATTGAGGATATTTCTGATATGTGAGCCATTTGGATCCTACAGAGCCCTATAGGCATCAAGGGAAAAAAAAAAATCAGTTTGAATGAATTACGTAACTTGTTTGAATGAATTACGTAATTTATTTGAAGGATTATTTTTTAATTTTTTTATTTCAGTAGCTATTTATTTTTTCTGGTTAGCAGTTGAGTGAACCAGAAATGGATGGGTATAGCCAGCCAATAGTTTCAGTCTATTTTATGATGTTCAGTGCTATTATCAATGAGATTTTAAACTTATGTCTTTTTCTATTAATAATTCCACCACTGACTCTGGAATATCACGTTCCATTCTTGGAACTTCACCTGCACCTGAAAGTCGTATTGGAACTCCTCAAAAGAACTGTTTCAACCACAGTGGTCTTCCAACTAGTTCCTCTTCTGGTTCACTAATGTTAACACACACTTTATAGTTCACTGTAAATCAGGAAAACCATGCAGGGCTCCCTGGACAGAAAGGGGGAAAAATAATAATAACTTGTTTGAATGAATTAATACAGAATGGGGCTCCATACTACTGAAATAAGAGTCGGGAAAAAAATAAAAATAATTTGCTTGAACGAGTTAATAACCCGCCTGAACAAGTTAATAATTCGTTGGAAGAAGTTACATAATTTGTTCAAATTAATTGATAATTTGTTCAAACTGATTTTTTTTTTTTGCATGACACCTAAGGGTCTCTATAGTAAAAAAAAAATATCTTTATGGAGAACTTGCCACTGCAAAGAGACCTGCAAGGTACACCAAACTGCATTTTAAAGTTGCTTGCAAACGTGACATGAAGAAAACAGGATGGACGCTAAGGAGCTAATAAGTAAAACCATGAAGTACACAACAAACTTAAACAGGAAGACCATAAAGTGCAGTGACTGGTATGGAAAATAAAAATTTATGTATTAGCATAAATAGACATAAAACTAATTAACAGCTTCTGAAGCATTAAATTTAGCATAAATTAGACATGTTAAGCAAATAAGATATGTCAAGCAAATAGTTAAATAAAGACATTAGTCATATTGCATTTTTTAGTTACGCTTGAAGCAAAATTACCAATATTGGGAAACTTGGAAGGATAGAGCAGGAAGAGAATGACATACAGAAACTACCCGAGAACAAAAGAAGGGGGAATAAGAAGAACAGCTGTTGTTTGAAGGCCAGGAAGCAAGGAATGATACCAATGACAAAATACAGAAAATGTTGATGGTCATGGTAGGCACATAAGAAGCTGGCTGCAGAAGGGAGTCAGAAGATGATAATGGTTCCCATGAAAACTTGGGAAGCCAGCTAGCCAGGTGCAGAAGTGAGTCAGAATGGACAGCAAAGGCATTGTTTCAAACGAGGTCAAGATGATAAGAAATGATAATATAAACTGTGATTTTTGAACTGCTCGGGGCTCTGCTCGATTTGGCCGAATTGGGCTGAGTCCGTGTTATTGTTTTATTGCAATAAAGCTATATACACTGTTTGCCTATCCTCTGAAGCCTTCATTTCAGGTGAAAACCTTTTGGTGCGTCTTTTATTCTGAGATTTCGCTGGCTGAAGAAAGAGAACTTATCTTAGCTAGTCTCAAAGCTAGTCAGAACACAAGCACTTCTGCCTACAAAAATGGCCAATTTAATAGTGGCTTTTCACGGCCAAAGCCAAAGAGTCTACGCTGTGTTAATGAAGATCATCAGGGCAGGCATCCTTAGTCAGGTTAATAGTTCTAAAAAATCAACCTTCACAACATTTCAAAACTTGCATTAGATTACTTAGAAAAAGTTTGTTTGGGTAAAGACAAGCAAAGTTAAATTGTAAATGTGTATGCATATTTTCCATACAGGACAAATAACAACAATCAGATGTTAGTTTTAAAAATAATAGTTATTTTTATTTTGTAAAAATGCCAAAATGAATGCTTTAGCCAAAATATTGTTCTTTCATTTCTTCTCATAGCACACTTAGATGGAAGGAGAGGTTGAACATTCTTATACACATAATCAATATGCAGCTTCCACCTCTGTGGGAGATGTAAGTTACATTCAAATAATAAAGAAAAAAATAAAAGAATTTACAAAAAAAATAACATTTCTAAAAATGAACGTCTATTTGACAGACTGCTTCCTATATATTTCCACAGACCTGAGCTACTGGAACCAAACTTTGAAAGATGACTTCCCATGAGGCCGTGAGGTGTCAAGGAACCCTAATCACCACCCTACACACGCAGACAGAAATATGCACAGTGGGTCGTGATTTTAATTTGTTTTCTTTATGACTCGATTACAGAAACTGATACAGGAACATGAAAAAGTAATCAGCCCAAGAAACTATGTTTATATTTTTTGTCTGTTCTCAGTCAATTTAAAAGGATAAACCCATCATCTCTCTTCTTTTTTTAATTTTATTAATTTTATTGTAATAATTCCATACAAATCGACCAATTTTTACAAAAAATAGGATTGAAAACAAGTCACCCCTCACCTCTGAGAGAGAGAGCATGGCCAGCGGAGTAAAACTTAAGCCTTTTAAACCTACCTAAATTGATGAGTTTAATAGGCCAATAGAGATGAATGGAGAAGAAAATGAAATGTGGAGATAATTGCTTCCTCGGTGCTTTAAGAGCTTATTCTAAAATATTATTGATTAGATCCTGCCAGGTTTTGAAAGAATTCTGTACAGATCCTCTAAATGAACATTTAATTTTTTCCAATTTCAAATAGTATAAAACATCGGTTTCCCACTGACTTAAAAGAGGAGAGTTAGGATTCTTCCAGTTTAGCAAAATAAGTGTGCGTGCCAAAAGTGTAGTGAATGCAATCACAGTTTGTTTGTCCTTCTCCACTTTAAACCCATCTGGAAGAACACCAAACACAGCTGTTAATGGATTAGGAGGGATTAAACCCATCATCTCTCTTACTGCCTTCCAATAATATAGTGCAGATTTCAACAAAGCAAACCAAAATGAAGACAAAACAAAATTCAAAACAAGGGTTATAATCTTCGAGAAGCATAGAACTAAAAAAAAGGTACAAGACCACCTCAAAGGCACTGAACATACCCCAGAGCTCAATGCTGATCATTCAGAGGTGGACAAAATATGAAACAATAGCCATAATGCCAAAGTCAGGCTGCCTCTCCAAAGAAGAACCACATTTGTCAGAGAGGCTACTGGGACACCAATTGTCAACCTGATTGAGTTGCAGAAGTCGGCAAGGTGATGTTCCTAGCTCAACAATCTTCAAGACATGGCACAAAAAAGGTCCTTTATGAAATAGTAGCAAAAAAGTCATGGTTGAGGGAAACAAAACAAGCAAAAAAAAAAAAAAACATAATGACCTTGCCTTATAAAACATTTGTAATATATCACTCGTAAGATATTGCAGACAGCTGGAGTTTTTGGCTTGAACACTAAGTGGTATGTGATGTTCTGTAAATATGAGTATAAAGCTGCACATCAGCCAGGTTATCCCATCTCCATTGTAAATTGTGGTGGTGGCAGCATCATGTTGTGTGGATGCATTTCGACAGCGAAGACTGACGATCTGGTCAGGACTGATGGGAAGATGAATGCTGCACAATACAGGCAGGTCCTGGAGGAAAACCATCACTCCTCTGTCAGAGAGCTTAAAGTGGGGATGAGGTTTGTCTTTCAACAGGACAATGACCCAAAGCACATTGCCAAAGTAGCAATGGAGTGACTTCAAATGAAGAAAATTGATGTCCTTGAGCTTGTCGGTCAAAGGCCCAACCTTAACCCCATTTAACATCTGTGGTGATACCAAAACATTGCTGCCTGTCACCACTCTCCAAGTAACCTGGCACAGCTTGAGCAATTTGGCAAGGAGAAATCAGCAGATCTTGTTCCATCACATTGCGTCTTAAAAAAGACGACTTGCTACAGCAGCTGTGAGACGTGGTTCAGTCAAGCACCAGACAGGTGGGCGATAAATATTTACAAACTGTGGACACTGCAGTATTTGAAATTTATTTTATTTTTTTTAACAGTTTATAGTTCTCTCTTTTGGGACCTCACTCTAAAAAGGTGCTAATAAAATTTCCACAGGGCAAAATCCAAGGTTTGTAACATTTATGTGAGTTAAAGGCTTGGGGCTGAATACTATTTCAAGGCACTATATATTGTGAAAGGCTATGTATCGCTGATTTGTAATTTTTGTGCCAGTAGAAGATATTGTCTTAGTAACTTTGTTTTTCACGCAGTTACTGTAGCTTATAAGTTGCTTGCTCATTTTCAGAACTGATGGCAAGAACTGTCAAACACAAAACTAAAATGTGTCTCAAAAATATTGGAATAATAACAACGCTGCAAGTAAATATGATGTGGTAAAGTATAATTATGTTAATTTATGTAAACTAAAAAAAAACTATTAGAATTAATTGTGATATTGTAGTTTGACTTTTGAATTTCAAGAAACTCATATGCTCTAAGTTTCTATATAATAGTTATAAGCCTGAGCAATGTCGATACGTAAAGCTTGTAAATTCTACATGAGAAATAAAACCTATAATGGTCACTATACACAGTAAAATTCTATACACTAAAAAGCTGAAATCTCTAGAATTAGCATATGTTATTGCTCTAAAACTAAAGCCCTCCAGTTAAAACTGAAATTCCTGATCTGTGTGTAGAGATTTGCAATGTAAGAAACATTGAAGAAAAAAGTTGGAAGATGAAAGTTCATATGGAAATTTATAAAGTTCTGCCAATTTCAATGTCACTGTATCCGTAAACTTAGGAAAATGTGCATCCTAATATCCTTTTTCCTTGTTTATAAACCAAGGGAGATGATTACATTTTGCTATCTGACATTCATATACAACTTATGCCTTCAGAATATTAGACAGGCGCATCACCTCCTTGACCTGTTCAAACCGTAAAAACCAAAGAAATAAAAGCAATTCTATAACTGTTTTGCTCTTCATCCCAAGCTGTTTAACTTACAAGCAACTAAATTTTGAACCATAAGCGGACTAAGAAATAAAAAATAACTTACATGAAGTTGCGTTAAACCGTACTGCCAAAACATGTCTTACAATGTGATTCTACAATGTTAAGTGTTCGCCTCAGAGATATCGTTCACACTTACCTGCAAACACGATTATCTGTGCAATTAAGTGGGCCTAGCCTGCAGGCCCTCCTCCTACCTTGACCGATTAAAAAGTGTTTAATGTTTTCTTAGTTATTATAACTAAAAAAATGCTACATTTTATTTTCTGTGAACTGTAACATAAAAAATCAACTTTTAAAATGACTTTGGCTGTTTTTGTTACTGGTTTGCATTTCCAGCTCCCCTGTGAGATCTGTCAGCATTAAAATGGTTCATTCTAGCTGATTTCACTACTGACACAAGGGCAAATGAAGGGAAAATGCAAAATAATAATATGTTAATTTAGCTACGACTTAACTATAATTTGCCTAAAAAGTCAACAATGAGTGTACATACAAATTAAGTGTAACAATTTTTGGGTTCACTTAGAAGAAAATTAGGTAATGTATCTTAAAGCTTTAGAAGTCCTAGTTTCTTCAAAGCTTCGTGGTGGTCTTTATCTGTAACAGAAGTTGGTGATCTAGGAATGCTTGACCTGCGATCCGTTGAGTTATAAGGTAAAGAGTGACTATTGTCTTGTCCAATCAAGCCAAGAGTTTGATCAGCAGAAGACAGTTGAGATATTGGCAGATCTCCAAGAACTTCCTGCTGTGAAAGACTTTGTGACCTTTTGCCAAATCCGAGTCTTTGCAAGGCCTCAGCCCGGGAACTCTTGAGGTCCAGACCATCAGGAAAACAAGCTGTGGTAGAATGTGTAGGCTCTCGTTGACCACAGGCATCCTCTTGTACAGAACCATTGAACCTAGCTAGAACTTGGGCTCGTAATTCTTGGACACTGACACCAGAGCGTAGAATGGTGTCAAACTTGCGAGTCTGGGCACACTGCATATTGGTGGATCTAGAAGATCGTGGTGACAGACATTCAAAATTGACTGAAGAAGATGTATCCTGTTGGTAAGAAGCTGGCATTTGATGATGAAAGTTGTGCTCATTGTCTTCTACAGTTAGCTTTTGATTTTGTACATCAGCTGGAGAAGGAATTTCCATATGCTCCTCTGGATGACAGGTAAAAGTAGAACCATTTTCTGTTAAAAGAAACAAAAACTATTATTACATCCCTCCTTGATGCTCCTATTTCTACTTTTGATATCCAATGGTTATTTACATTTTTAGTCGTAAATCAAAAGTGGACATAGAGATTTGGGATATGTCATCATGTCCAGAATGTATCAGTTAGAAAACTTAGGAAGTAACGTGAAACGTGAGAATTACTGCCTTTATTTTAAATTGTGATATACAGTATGTGTATATTTTCCCTTCTTAGTTAGACTGAGTTTACAGGTTTGAGGACAACAAATGGCAAGTGTTATTGATTTTCTAACAATAAAATAAGATACAATTTCAAGAATTTTATTAAGATCAGGATGAAATGATTAAACACAAAATGAAAAACCCAAACCATCAAATAATTCAAAAGAAAATACTAAATAAAATAAGATGAAAAGAAGGGAAGCATCCCATATGTTTATTATAAGAAGCTCTTTGAAATCAATTAGAAATGTAAAACAAATTAAGATAATTTAATTCAGCTGAAGTATGAAAGTACAGTCACTAAATAATTAACAACTCCAGGGGATATGTTTATACTCACAGACAAGTACTACTTAATGCAGTTCTTATTCAGAGATTAAACATTTGAAATAATATTTGTACAGTAGGTGGTGTCATTATTTGATACAGTCATGGCCGAAATTATCGGCACCCCTGGAATTTTCCCAGAAAATGCACCATTTCTCCCAGAAAATTGTTGCAATTACAAATGTTTTGGTAAACACATGTTTATTTCCTTTATGTGCATTGGAACAACACAAACAAAAACAGGGGAAAAAAAGGCAAATCTGACATCATGTCACACAAAACTCCAAAAATGGGCTGGACAAAATTATTGGCACCTTTTCCAAATTGTGAGTAAATCGTTTTATTTCAAGCATATGATGCTCGTTTGAGCTCACCTGTGGCAAGAAACAGGTGCTGGCAATATAGCAATCACACCTGAAGCCAGTTAAAATGGAGAAAAGTTGACTCAACCTTTCTATTGTGTGTCTGATTGTGCCACACTAAGCACGGAGAACAGAAAGAAGAGCAGAGAATTGTCTGAGGACTTGAGAACAAAAATTGTGGAAAAATATCAATCTCAAGGCTACAAGTTCATCTCCAGCGATCTTCATGTTCCTTTTTCCACTGTGCACAACATAATCAAGAAGTTCACAACACATGGCACTGTAGCTAATCTCCCTGGACGTAGACGGAAGAGAAAAAATTGATAAAAGACTGCAACGAAGGATAGTCTGAATGGTGGATAAACAGCCCCAATCAACTTCAAAACATATTCAAGCTGTTCTGCAGACTCAGGGTGCAACAGTGTCAGCTCAAACTATCCGTCGACATCTGAACGAAATGAAACGCTATGGCAGGAGAGCCAGGAGGACCCCACTGCTGACACAGAAACATAAAAAAGCCAGACTGGAGTTTGCCAAAATGTACTTGAGGAAGCCAAAATCCTTCTGGGCGAACGTCTTGTGGACAGATGAGACCAAGGTAGAGCTTTTTGGTAAAGCTCATCATTCTACTGTTTACAGAAAACAGAATGAGGCCTACAAAGAAAAGAACACAGTACGTACAGTCAAACATGGTGGAGGTTCTAAGATGTTTTGGGGATGTTTTGCTGCTTCTGGCACTGGATGCCTTGACTGCGTGCAAGGCATCATGAAATCTGAAGACTACCAAACGATATTGGGGCACAATGTAGGGCCCAGTATCAGAAAGCTGGGTCTGTGTCAGAGGTCATAGGTGCTCCAGCAGGACAATGACCCAAAACATACCTCTAAAAGCACCCACAAATGGTTGAAGACAAAACGCTGAAGAGTTCTGAAGTGGCCAGCAATGAGTCCTGATCAAAATCCGATTGAACACTTAAGGAGAGATCTCAAAATTGCTGTTGGGAGAAGGTGCCCTTCAAATCTGAGAGACCTTGAGCAGTTTGCAAAAGAAGAGTGGTTGGAAATTCCAGTTGAGAGGTGTAACAAGCTTGTTGATGGTTATAGGAAGCGCTTGATTTCAGTTTTTTTTTCCAAAGGGCGTGCAACCAAATATTAAGTTGAGGGTGCCAATAATTTTGTCCAACCTGGATTTTGAGTTTTGTGTGAAATTATGTCAGAATTGGCTTTTTTTCTCTGTTTTTTTGTGTTGTTCCAATGCACATAAAGAAAATAAACATGTGTATACCAAAACATTTGTAATTGCAACAATTTTCTGGGAGGAATGGTGCATTTTCTGGGAAAATTCCAGGGGTACAGATCATTTTGGCCATGACTGTATATTTATTTTAATTTCTTCTAACCAGCTTTGCTTTGCTATTTTTAAGTTAGATTCAGAATCCATATTTCTTTACCTTTTCGTTTCTCCTGTTCTTCAATCATCAACTCCATTTCCAAAGAATCGATAGTATCCATAAGGTAATTCAGGCATTCTCTCTCCTCATTTGACAGGTAACTAAAAATATCCTAAAAACACCATTAAAAAAAATGATTATAATAATAATAATACACTGTACTGTCAGAAGCATACTTTGAATCTGAAACTTTGCCTGTATATTTTTCAGGTTCTAATTTTACTTAAACTGTGTAAAATAATCCACAAGATTTCATTGTGTTAATAAAAAATAAAAATAGAAGAATACATTTAATTCTAATTTGAAATAGGGAAAACATCAGAATGCATATAAAAATGTCAGGTGTTTTTTTGCAAGAAACAAAGTCATAAAAAGACTTAAGTTAATATAAATTCCTCCCACATCCCAAGTACAGGGAGTCAATGTATCATGGACTGGTACAGGCTAAGTTTCTCTTTTTAGTTTAATATTACGTAACTGGCTTCTTGAAATCTTTGAAAGCAGCAGCAGTTATACAAGGCCCACACCATACACAGTACATGAAAGCTGTTGAAATGATTCAGCAGTGCAATGTCTTATTACAGTCTATATGTCATAGAGCCAAAAGTTTGTTGAAAAATCCCATTCCAAAGCCATGGGAATTAATATGGAGTCTCCCACCACTTTGCAGCCATAACAGCCTCTAGGCTTATGGGAAGGCTTTCTGTATGATGTTGGACTATGTCTGTAGGAATTTGTGCCCATTCAGACAAAACAGCATTTCCTGAGGTCAGGCCACTTGAGTTGCTCCACACCAAACTTGCCAAATCATCCCTGGCTTTGTACAAAGGGTTTCAGTCATGCTGAAGGAGAAAAGGACCTTCTGCAACCTGTTGCCACAAAGTTAGAAGCACACAAGTGTCTAAAATGTCATTGCTGCTGCAATGTTAGCAGTACACTTTACTTAAAACAAGGTGCCCAGGGCAAACCCTGAAAAACAACCCCAGACCATTATCTCTCCTTTACCAAACATTACAGTAGGCACTATACAGTGGAGAAGGCAGTTTCTCCTGGCATCAGCATTTCCAGTGTTTCAGAGTCCAAAGGCGGTGTGCTTTACACAACTCCAGCCTATGCTTGGCATTACACATAGTGATCTTAAGAAACCCATGTCATGATAGACAGTTCTTGTGCTGATGTTGCTTCCCGATTCAGTTTGGAACACTTTTGTGAGTTAGGCAATAGACAGGAGGCATTTTTATGCACTATGTGCTTCAATACTCTACTGCCCCAGTCTGTTAGTTTGCATGGTCTATCTCTTTGTTGCTGAGCTGTTGTTTCTCCAAGATGTTCCCACTTCACAATAATAGTGCTTACAGTTGACTAGGGCAGACGTAGTAAAGCAAAAATTTCATGTACTGACTTGTGGCAAAGGTGGCATCCTATGACAGTGTCACATTCAAAAATCAGTGAGCTCTTCAGTATGTCCCATTCTACTGCCAGTACTTGTCAATGGAGATTGAATGGCTATGTCCTTGATTTTACGAACCTTTTAACGATGGGGGCACCTGAAACACCTGAACTCAAAGGATGTACACATACCTTTGGTCATAGAATGTATGTCCTTGACTGTAGCACTAATGTATCTACTTACTTAATGTATACAGCATTCCTTCAAGACCGATATATTTCCTTTTGGTATGTCATCATATGAAAGATGACCAGGAAATACTTCATGATGCCCAATTTTTCCATCAAAATATTAACATACTCTATAATTTGCCAGTTTTGCTGTCTGTAAATTATGTAAATCGTGTTTGTCACATAAAGCTACTTAACAGTAAAATCATTCTGAATCATTTTAATCATGCTAATAAGGGGAATATCATCAAACATACTCCTCTAAACCGCTCTTCCATTTTTGATGATGTATCATTCTAGACTCTTTCATTAAGTGGAAAACAAGCTACAGTAGGTGTTTCTGGCAGTTCAGCACATTCTATGAAGAAATTCTGAATTATTACCAGTGTTGGCCTTTCATGGCATAGCACAGACATATATTTTAGGTCTACATGAGTTCATTATCTACATCAGGGGTGTCAAACTCTGGTCCTGGACGGCCGCAGTGGCTGCAGGTTTTCATTCTAACCATCTTCTTAATTAGTGACCCGTTTTTGATGCTAATTAACTTCTTTAGCCTTAGCTTTAATTAGCTGGACTCAGGCCCCTTAGTTGTTTTTTCCTTAATTAGCAGCCAGACAGTAATGAGACATAAAACAAGCAGGACATGACCAGCTCACCTGTACCCATCAAACTAAATCTGAAAATAAAGATGAAGGTCTCAGTAAGGTTGATCCCTCAGGTTACCAAAACATTTTCTTAGTTCTTAGAAAAAAACAGAGTATCAACAGTTTTGGAAATGCCATAGAATTGAATAACAGGTTTAATTAACAGCAAGAATCAGCCTCACATTAAGGATCTGGTTGGAGTTTTGAAGCCCCAATTTAACTGGTCATCTGTTGGCTCGTTTCATGTCTCATTTCTGTTTGGCTGTCATTTAATGAAGAAAAGAATCAATACAGAAGACTTAATCCTCAAAAACAGGGCTATTAAAATAGAGTGAAAAGAAGTTAATTAGCAGTGAAAACTGGACACTGATTAAGAAAAGGGTTAGAAAGAAAACCTGCAGCCACTGCGGCCCTCCAGGCTTAGAGTTTGACACCCTTGATCTACAGTATGTGCTACATTTAGGTCTATACGTAGAAATACAAGAACTTACACTTTACTTTTGTTAAAATGATAGCCAAAAACATAAACTATGAAAAGAGTAGTATTACGGGCTACAGTAATCCCTCGCTACTTTGCGGTTCACTTTTCGTGGATTCACGACTTCGCAGGTTTTTAAATATAGTAGTAGCAAGTTCGGTGACTAAGTGAGTTGTAACACGGGCTGTGATTAGTACATGGGAGGGAGACAACAAATCACAGCTTCCCGCTTTCTAATTGGGCCCGTGATTGGTGCTTTGACTGATGCCCAGCTCCCACAGCATCTCCCCTTGTCTCTCTGTCGTGGCCATTTCGCTTCAAGCTTTCTCGCCGAGCAGTTTACTTTACACTGTACTGTGTGTGATTTTTTTGTGGTTTCTTTGTGTTGAACTTCGCTTCAATTTTCACCCCCTGCAATGGCACCCAAACGTGCTCCTTCTTCCCAGACTGGTGCTGAGCCTAAACGCCGTTCGATTGGTCCAATTTTGCAACAAGGAAGATGACGTCATGACTGCCTATAAGCTGCTCTTCGACCGGAAAAAGAAGCAGCGGCAGCAACTGCCGATCACAATGTTTTTGCAGCTTCGCAAAAAAGAGCCAGTTCTTACTACTGTATCCACGGATACACCTTCGGAAACCGTGGAAGAGGTGCCCCAGGAAATGTTAGGTAGGTCCCTGTTATTAATAGAGTAAAGGGTGGGTTCTAAACAGTACAGGGAGGGTTTATAAAGGTCCAAATACACATTAAATAATTCAATAAATATGGTGTCCCTACTTCGCGGAAGTTCAGTTATTGCGGCCGGCCTTGGAACCGATCTCCCATGATAAACGAGGGATTACTGTACATCCTTTATTATTACTTATTATTTGATTGGCACCTTTATCCAAGGTGATGTACAGAATTTAAGATACAATTGGTTACATTTCTTTTTGTTTTTCCACTCGGAGTACAGACAACCTCAAGATTTGAAATCCTGGGTCCAACTACTACTCTCCATTAAATAGTGATAAAACATAGACATGGCAATTTTCACCTTTTTAGAGTGGCTTTAGCATATGAGAATTTTACTGTTGGGTTCCAAGACAATCAAAACCTTTTGCGAACACATTATCTTTATATTATTTTTCTACTTCACAGTTTGCCAGTTAGATTCTTTAGTCACTGTAAAATTCTCTTCCACTGTATACCCTTTTAATTAGATCCCAGTTGCTTGACTAAAGTGGGTCTTCAGATTCCTATTTATTCTGTCTCAAGAACATAGTTTTGAAGGAGCATATGCAATCTTACTTTTGCCCTTTTTCCAGACATCAATTTAGTGAACCTTTTCATGTTTTAAAAAGCAGGCCCAAGACACATCTATTTAGGCTGACCTAGTTTAGTGACGTGCTTTGCTATCTTTTCCTTATTTTAATATTGTTGTAGTGGCTTTGTGAGTCTTTGAGGTTTAAATATGTTTGTTTTTACATTTGGAGACTTTGGGTTGCTTGAAAGTTTATAACTGACATTAGAAAATACTTTTATAAACGGGTTAAATGTTTTGACATAGATATATTAAAAATAACATTATAAAAAGGTGCTCCCTTATTTATTGAGAAATAACTTACTAATTGAAATACTGCAACATTTTATACTGTACTTAAAAGTGCAACAAAGTTTTAGCCTGTGCAAATATGATGCGTCATAAAAGTACAGCAGTAACTGTTCTTCTCAAAAACACTAGTAATGAATCTGTCAAGTTAAAATTAAACATCCTACTATGATCCAAAGGACATGTTCTAGATTCAATAGCAAGATATATAACGAAAAAATGAAACATGTTGCATGATAATACTGTATTGGCACTAAACAAAATACAAAAACTGAGAGGCTGCTGGTGAATAAATGTCATTCACAGGGTGGTACTGTACATATAAAATTATAAAAGCAAAAAGAATTCAAAAATATTTTTAGCAAAAAAGTAATATGCAGTGCACAGCATTAAATGGTATGACATATTATGCAGTTTTCCAAGGAAAGGATTGGGCTGTATGTATATCTTCCAAAATGAGGCTATTTGTGGTGTTCAAAATTAAGTAACGGTAATCACTTTCTATTATCTACTTAAAACTGCATAAACCAACTACACCAAAGGAAGAATTCAGAATAAAGCTGTTTCACTAAAGCTCTTATATTCATTTAAAATGTAACGATTAAGTGCAATGTATGCTCATGCTGAGACACATTATTCATCCTTCATTATAAACATGATTAACCAGATTATTCCTGTTTATAATTTATCTACTGTTTAATAATAAACCACTAAGGTCCATGTGTCCAGTCCTCCAGAGCAATCCGATTGTCTGTTTGGCTTTGGTGACGTGAAGAGAGAGGAAATGCGAGTGTGACACACATGTGGAGGAGTAAAGGCGTATGAGGCATGCTGAGATAGTCCCCTTCAAAGATAACAAGTATAAAACTGGACAGGAGGTGAGAAAGATGCTTAGAAAATAATAAGAAAGGCTGAGAAGTAGGCTTTCTGGGAATGCGCTCGAAAGACGGTGCGCCGGTGAAAAGACGTTCACACATGCAAATACCTGAAGGTACAGGTAGGGCAAGAGATAGCAAAGATGTATTTATTTATTCTATTACCAGTCTTCAACAGGTACTGTGACTAGTATTCTATAAGCTCTCTGATGTACACAAGTATGCTTTTTGAAAACTATTAACCTGGAACAGGAAGATGTCTTCCTTCCTGTGAGATTAGTTTCATGACAAATAGCAAATATCTGAGCTTGCAAATTAAGCGGTTAGTATTGATAACATCAAATCTCACCGTGTCTTCTTTGCCAGTCGTTTCTAGTTCTATCCCACTGCCCTCCTCATTGATATTGAAAGTATCTGAATCCATCATTTTGCAGTGTTTTCTTCAACTTTTTGATTAAGACTGCTGGCTCATTATCCCTGCATTTTAAGAAAGAGAACATAACAAAATAAGTCATTGACATCTGAAAAGAGAAAACCTTTACCAAAACAAAATTAATGTAATATGATCTGTTCTATGACAAAGCTATATGAAATATGGCAAGGCTATATTAATTTTCCTGGCTGAACCTATTTTTAAATTCAGAAAAAAAGAATCTAAAATCACAACATTATTTATTTGCACATATAGGTATTACAAGTTCAAAAAATGACCATGAACTACATTTTCTACAAAACCTCTACTAATCTGCATTTATTTAAGCTAAGAGAAAACCTGAAGACTAGACTGTAGAAAATGCACTTTTAAATTTACTGTAAATTAATTTAGCCATATAATATGAATACAGAATTTGGTATTTTCTCCCTACCTGTAATCAAACCTGGCCTTGAATTTGCATTAACATTGTACAAAATACTCCTCCAAATATAAATTCGATTCTTTACCCTTGAAGTCAAAGCCGTTAATAAATAAATGTCCCAATACCTTATAAAACAAAGACACAGGTAAACACAGTATGTCCTTTAGGTAGATTCTGACTCATCTTGACCTTCCACCTGCCTTAACACTGCATAAGACCTCCATCCTTTGCTTTCTGGGCTACACAGTTTGGCCGCCCACCAGGTGCTCATGGGTGACTGCCACTCCAGGCCTATCTTCAGGAGTGAGTCTTGGTATCTTTGTTCCTGACATGGTTTGAATAGATTATCTGAGATGTCATACCTCACCTACAAATAAGTGGCTTAAGAAGCACCTTCTCAAAGCGAGAGAATTCAGACACCTTGGGCTCTATCTTGTTCACAGGTGAGGGCAGATGCACTGGTGAGGCTGACCAACAAATTGCTACAGTAGCAGCAGTTCCCTGGATATACTGAATGAAGGTTGTGAAGTGATATCTTAATCCTTGAAATAAGATTGAGATTTACTGGTCAAACTACTCTCCCATCAGCATCTACAGTGACAAGCAATGGGAATTTGTGAATTTCCCCTTGGGATTAATAAAGTATCTATCTATCTATCTAAGTGACTGAGAAAATGACAGCATAAGTAGAACCAGTTTCATGTAATATTTCTGTATAGGGATGCTGAGCTCACTCTTCTTAACAGGATGAGGAATTAAGCAATATGGAAAGAACTCCTCCATAGAAAGAGTAGCAACCTGAGAATAAGTTGCCAATAAATTAGCATGCACTCTGAGAGGGGTATGATTTATGACAAAGATTCCGGTTTATACTATTACTGTTCTTATAATACTAAGTAATAAGGGATGAGTAAAAGGGAAAGTTTTTCAAAGAAATGTATGACAGCAGATGGTGAACTACAGGAGGACTGTGCAACATACATACAACATGGGAAACCTTCATATACTAAAACTGCCTTATTTTTGTCTGTTCGACTTACCACAGATCCTGGTATTTGAATTACAATTTCGGAATTGTAATTGTCAGTTTTGTGCAAGATGCAAGAGATGAATCAGCCACATAATTGTGACTTCCAAAATTGTAATTCAAACACCAGCACATGTTGTATTTTAATTTATTTTATTTTTGCTTTCTTTTAGGCAAATGTCTCTTCTAATGAGTTTACAAGATATTCTTCCAACAGATGAGAAGTTGTTTCCTTTCATTTTCCTGAGCCTCTTCTATCATTAATAGAGGCATTTGTTAGCAGTGTGCAGTTCAGAAATTTGCATGTTGAAGAAGGTTACAAATACCTGAAGCACCTGTATGTAGGAGCACAAGAGCAATTACCATATATACTCGTGGATAAGTTCTCCCGCGAATAAGCTGGGACTTGTTTTTATAGTATAATTTCTGGTATTTTATAATGTCGATCATATAAGTCAAATGAGGAAAACTCACGCTATTGGTACAAGGGATTATGATATGCTAACGCCCACCTGACAGAGTAACCATGGAGCAAATTATTATTTTTTTCTATGTGGGTGCGGCAATGTAATACCTGAACTATTCCGAAGTAACGTTTGCACTGATTTGTGTTTTTTGTATCTCACACCCTCAAACACCTTTATCGTAAGAGCATCCCTTATTTACGATGGAGTGTTTGATCAGAAGAAAATATGAAGCTGATTTTAAATTAAACATTGTTGAAGTACCAAAAGAAATTGGTAACTGTGCTGCTGCAACAAAATTTGATGCATCTGAGAAACTGATGCAAGATTGGAGGAGGCAAGAAAATGTAAAAAATTAAGTGTCACATTTTTGAATGGGCGTATAAGTTGGGGTCTGATTTTATGATCGATTTTTCGGGTTTCAACACCCGACTCATACGTGAGTATATACGGTAAGTGGTAAGCGTGAAAGATGAAGATACGTAACTGTGTTAACACAGGGCACTTCTAAAGTCCACTCTTGATGAAAATAAAACAATATTTTGATATATTTCAACTGAAAAACAAGTAAATTGCTAGAGTTTAAATGTGACAATACAAAGATGGCATAAAAGCAAAGTCATGATGCACTGACAAAGACATCTGAAGAAATTGCCAGCCTTGAAACTGCTTTTAAAAGGAAAAATATTCAAATTTTAATATTTGGAATGGTACTAACACACTTTGTCTCCTGAAGCAAAAAGCTGAACTAACTTGTATTTAGTTAAGTAAATAAAAATTAATGCCAGCACAAGTTAAGTAAATACAAATTAATCCACACACAAACACACACGGCAAAGATTGTGAAATGGATTATGTGAACTCGAGAATGTTACATTAGGTTATGTTAGTAAAATAGGTATGCTTTAAAATAGAATATGGATTCACAACACAGATTGTTCTTCATGCTTACCTTTTGTATTTTCAAAGCACTGGTTCACACTGTGCAACAGGTTTAATGGTCTCTTTCAGTGGATTTGAAGTTTTTCTAACAGCACTTAGAACAATCTAATATTCTTCCAAACTGTACTGAATGTCTGAAACTATTAGAAGGAAAACAACTAGCACTGCTGAAAATGAAGGTTGTTATCCATCAATAAAATAAGAAAACTGCATAGTAATATTTTTTTAGTCATTTTGGTCCTTGTATTAAAAGTACACTGCTTTAAAATCTCATAGATTAGGCATCAAAATCTTTTTTTTTTTCTTTTCTTTTGAGAACAGGCCTGTAAGCATTTCTCTTTAATTGTGTAAGAGGAGCAATGGCAACAGTTGAAATTACTGAGGTTGTAGATTTTCTAATACAAAATGCTCTGTCCATGTTTCAATTGAGTATTTAGGTTCATTTCAGTTGTCTGCAGTGCTACATGGTAATATGAATCATGCAGTTTGCAAGCACTGCCCTACAAAAATTAAATACTTAAGCAAAGTACAAACTAGGGTATTCATATCCACATTCAAAATTGCAGGATTTTTCAAATCTCTGCCTTTTCTTTGCATTTCACTTCATTGTACTTCTTGGTTTGATAGTATTGGTTGTCATAAATAATGCAAACCGCATATTTTCCAATCTGGAAAAAAAAAAAAATTAGCATATATGCTCACGTATAAGTCGGGCCTTGAAACCCGAAAAATTGATCGTAAAATCAAACCCCGACTTACATGCCCGTTCAAAAATGTGACACTTAATTTTTATTTTTTTACTTCTTCTTGCCTCCTCCAATCTCGCACCAGATTCTTAGACACATCGAATTTTGTTGCAGTAGCTTAGTTATCAATTTCTTTCACCACTTCAACGACTTTTAATTTAAAACCAGCTTCATATGTTCTTCTGATCGAACGCTCCATCATAGATAAGGGATGCTTTTATGATAAGGTGTATGAGAGTGTGAGATACAAAAAACACATAAACAGTGAAAACGTCACTTTGCAATAGTTTGGGTATTACCGTGTGGTCACGCAGGCACAATACATAGGAAAAAAAGGCAGTGTGCCCCGTGATTATTCTCTCAGGTGGGCGTTAGCATATCATAATCTCCTGGACGAATAGCATGAGTTTTCCACATTCAACTTTTACCACCAACATTATAAAATACCCGAAATCATACTGTAAAATCAAGTCCCGACTTATCTGCAGGAGAAATTATCCGCGAGTATATACGGTACATGTTGGCTCATTCTGTTCTACCAACCAGAAAAGCCAAATGGCATTCTGGCTGACAGAGGACCTTGGAGGCTGATTAATGCTTCATTTGGAAGCGGGTTTTGGACACCCAGCATACAAAAACTGATGTAGTCAAAGCAAAAGCACACACTTGATGCTTATGATATCTTTTTTTTCATTTAATTGCTTTTATTCGGAAACAAAACAATGAAAATAACATAGCAAATACAACAGTATGCTCTGAAAGCAGTGCCTGAAGCTCAACATTCAACCCCAACCTAAACCAGAGAGGTTAACGAATAGAGGCCTCGTCTAAAATTGCTCTTTGTGCAGGATACAACAGCAAGTTTATCTGTAAATTAAACAGAGCATAACTAAAATCAAACAAATGAAAAAAGCACAGCAAGTACAACAGTGTGCTTAGAAATTCGATATTTAACCCACACCTGAAAAAGGGAGTTAGTTATAGGAACAGGGAGCGCTCTAATAACTCTCTCAAACTCTTCTTAGCTGTGAGGGTTAATAATTTAAAATAATGAATATCCTGCCAATAGAAGCTTCTAAAACGGTTCTCTGTATAAAAAAACAGCATGAAAACTAATTAAAAAAAAAGGCTGTGCACCGGCCTGGGACGTTTACTTTGGGATTCTAAATGGATCCGCGTTAAGAGTATTTGATTTATTCCAGTTTGACATAATATAGAACATTGCTTTCCCAATGAATTAGAAAGATTGGATTGGAATTTTTCCAGCTGAGCAAAATATACATCTTCATGAAGATAGTGTGGTGTTGGTTATTGCAAATTATTTTAAATGGTACACTTTTATCCCATCTAATATTACTCCAAATATTGCTGTTAATACTTGATATGAAATCCAAGGCTATCCGAAAGATATAAAAAAAACAAATATCTGAAATGGTTTATGTGTAGAACATTCCCAAAATGCCAGACCTTGCGATACAGGAGCTTGAAAGCACCACTCACAGGTTGCATCTTGCCCTGCGTACATTTTAGACAGGGTATGTGTGATTGATGAACAATTTTTAGTTGAATTTGGAAATGCTTGCCACATACTGAACTAGAGTGTATTTTATGAAGGTCTGAATACCAATTCTTTTCTGAAATTTTACTTGAGAAATCATTTTTATACCATTTCATAAGATCATTAAGTGTTTAGTTATTGAAAAGCTTTTTGATATACTCTGGAGAGACTTTCTGAATCTTCATCCACATTAGCCAGTATCATCTTAGGTACAGAAATACACTATATGATCAAACGTTTGTGGATACCTGACCATCATACTTATATGAACTATTTGGGAAACCCATTTTAAAACCATTTGAATTAATATGGAGCTCTACTCTTTTCCTTGGAAAGACAGTAATTGATGCCTGGCGTAAAGTTAGCATCCCTAAACTTAACTACATTTAGCCAGGCTAACTTAATAGAAATCTTTTTATAAAACTTAATTAGAATACATTTTTTGCACTATGATGAAAACAAGATTTTAATACATGAAGTGGAAACAAATAATTGCTAGTACTTTCCTTATGTGTTTTGAAGATGCATATACATTATTGAATAGTGGAGGAGAGCAGAGCGTGAGGACCCGGTCAACTACCATTTACTACTGCTACTAAGGGGGTGCACTGCTGGTACAACATACCGATGCATACCTGCACACTTCATTGTCATCTCTTTAGCTCTTCCTTGCTGAAACAATTAATATTTTTTATTACAGAGTATCCCTACAATTATTAACAAATCTTTTTTAAAAAAACTTGGATACAAATGTAATCTGGAATGCACATAGGCCTTATATTAAAAGGATAAAGCTGAACAGATACTCTAAACATGTGACAAGTACTTCTACTACAGCAAGCATTTGATTCCAAGGTTCTGGAAGGAACTAGAAGGTAATGGAATAGCATTTACTTTACTAGCCTAAAAAAGACAATGTTGCTCATACACTTATCAATACTTGCTGCTTTGTGGTTTAGTCATCCACAACTATCGCCAACTTACTAACAATCCAGTAGTCCATCACACACTTAAAATAAGCCACTACTGCAGGAAGTACTTTAAGGCTTCCATGTATGAGTCCAGTACACAATAAGCATACATTGCAGCCCTCTTTAAACCACAGAGTATTTAACTCAATTAAGTCATTAAGTGTTTGGACCCTTAGAGGCCTCTGTTTTGATGAAGTGTTACGCCTGAATGTATTTAAGTTAGTAAGAAGAAGATTACTGGTAGCATTTCTAGACTCCATCTGCTAATTTCATGATGTGCACCCCTAGATAATCTTAAGAAAACATTGGGATGGGAGACCTCTCAGACAGTCTCACCGACAAGGAATGTAACTTACTGTAATCGTGCATAACATACACTCTGTCCAAATCTGTAAAAAGCATGATGTAATTCATCTTAAAATTGCACATGGCAAATTTTTCAAGATCAAAATTATCCATAATAATCAGGGATTGGAACCTAAAATTTGAAAGATTTTTTTTCAAGAAAATATTACTTTGTCAGACAATAGTGGATTTGCAATTGTTCCTAACATTTTAATGGTACTATTTTGAGTAAGGCCAGAAGGGGCAAGATTATGTAAATAAAAAATCTATTGCAATCTATACTAATAAAAGGCAAAGCCCTCACTGACTCACTCACTGACTCACTCACTAATTCTCCAACTTCCCGTGTAGGTGGAAGGCTGAAATTTGGCAGGCTCATTCCTTACAGCTTACTTACAAAAGTTGGGCAGGTTTCATTTTGAAATTCTACGTGTAATGGTCATAACTGGAAGCTATTTTTCTCCATATACTGTAATGGAGTTGAGCTCGATGGCCGTGGGGGGCGGAGTTTCGTGTGACATCATCACGCCTCCCACGTAATCACGTGAACTGACTGTCAACGCAGTACGTAGAAAACAAGGAAGAGCTCCAAAAAGCGCTGAAGAAAACATGCATTATACAATTGAGAAGGCAGCAAAACAATAAGAAGCGAGCGTGTGACACATACAACCATATTCATGAGTGCAGCTACTTCGGAAACAAAGCACGGTGTAAACCTAAAGTTTAAATTAAGTTCATAGACAGGCTGCCGCTGGCGTTTGTCATGCCCACGGCTAATGCGGGATACAAATTTAATGAGAGGATGCAGGATATAAACGAGAGTTTTGATCACTTTGTAACTAAGTTAAAATTGCTGTTGAAGGGCTGTGCTTATGCAAATTACGAGAGACTGTCTTTGTGGGGGGATTGACAGTTAAGGCGGGTGGGGGAGTCACGTCATCATCTCCCCTCCCATTCACCTCATTTCGCTCTGAGCTGAGCTCCGCAGCTAACGCAGTCTTGCGGAAGCAACTTTGTGACGCTGTCACCAAATACTCACAGAAAAATCCACAAGTTAATACACACGCTGCCTCTAGACTTTCTCCACACTCTGAATTCTCCAGGCACTACTTACAAAAGGTTACATTGACAATCGTGTTACGTTATTTTTAAAATGTTTCCTTTTCTTAGCACAAGCACAGCTGAGAAGCTTCGATGCATGTGCTCCATAACGCGTTAAAAAATAACGCATTTAATCACACTTTGCATTCCAAGCAAAGGGGAACTTCTATCAATGCATATTTTCCTGGTACACCCATTACATTGATACACACGTCAGAGCTACAAAAATGTTGGAGTCGGAAGAAAGCGCGTTGCTAGGACTGATTTGAGGAAAATTTCGTTTCAAAAAACTACCCGACGGAAGCCTTGATAAAAGCGTGGTTTTGTGCAAACTGTGCAAAAAGGAGTTTCCATACCACCCAAACACTTTAACCTTACGGTACCATCTAAATACAAAACATGTTACAGCGAACACAGAAACTGTGTATTCTGTTAGCACTAGCAGTAGCAGTTCGAGTACCAACAAAAGGTGTCGACAGCCCAAACCTGATGAAATGACTGGCTTCAGGACCAAAATTAGTAAGTCAACATCGGTCAAACACATACAAGCATATTCATGAGTGCAGCTACTTCGAAAACAAAGCACGGTGTAAACCTAAAGTTTAAATTAAGTTCATAGACAGGCTGCCGCTGGCGTTTGTCATGCCCACGGCTAATGCGGGATACAAGTTTAATGAGAGGACGCAGAATATAAACGAGAGTTTTGATCACTTTGTAACTAAGTTAAAATTGCTGTTGAAGGGCTGTGCTTATGCAAATTCCGAGAGACTGTCTTTGTGGGGGGACTGACAGTTAAGGCGGGTGGGGGAGTCACGTCATCATCTCCCCTTCCATTCACCTCATTTCGCTCTGAGCTGAGCTCCGCAACCAACGCAGTCTTGCGGAAGCAACTTTGTGACGCTGCCACCAAGTACTCACAGAAAAATCCACAAGTTAATACACACACTGTCTCTAGAGTTTCTCCACACTCTGAATCCTCCAGGCACTACTTACAAAAGGTTACATTGACAGTCGTGTTACGTTATTTTTAAAATGTTTCCTTTATTTAGCACAAGCACAGCTGAGAAGCTTCGATGCATGTGCTCCATAACGCGTTAAAAAATAATGCATTTAATCACACTTTGCATTCCAAGCAAAGGGGAACTTCTGTCAATGCACGATTTCCTGGTACACCGATTACATTGATACATACATCAGAGCTACAAAAATGTAACAGTTGGAAGAAAGCGCGTTGCTACGACTGATTGGAGGAAAATTTCATTTCAAAAGACTACCCGATGGAAGCCTTGATAAAAGCGTGGTTTTGTGCACATATATAGGAAGGGGAAGCAGTACATTGTCAACACCGTATATGGTGGGGATTAGGGCTGGGCGATATATCAAAAATTTATCGTTACCGAAATTTATGACTCTCATCGACGTCATTTTGCCCATGTCGGTAAATTCGGTATTTTAAAAAAAAAGAAAAGGCATGTGCAGGTTGGCGATGTTCATGTCCCTTTAAGACGCTGTGCTACGTTACAGACTTGACGGGGTGGAGTCACATGACTCTACTACCTGTAACAAGACGAGACACGGGTGAACAAATGGAGGACGATTTAAATGTTGAAGCAGCAGCGACGGAGGTAGAGCTGGTGGAGGAGGAAGAGGAGACGCTTGTTAACAAAAAAAATGCATCATCAATCGTTTGGCAACATTTTGGATTCAACAAGGATGATATTGATCAAAAAATTGTTAAATGTAAACTCTGCAAAAAGACTGTTGCGTCAAGTCAAGGTAACACAACCAACCTCTTCCACCACCTGCAGCACAACCATGTGATTCAATTCGAAGACATAAAAAAAGCTCAAAGCGAGAAGAGATTAGGAGGACCAGCAAAAACGTCTTCCTCCACCAGGCAGCGGTCAATAACCGAAGCATTTGCTAGTACTCAACTATATGAGCGAACTTCAAAAAGATGGCAAGAAATCACAAATGCTATAGGCTACCACATAGCAAAAGACATGGCTCCTATTGCTACAGTGGAACGCAACGGGTTCAGACACTTCATGAAAATAATTGACAAGAGATACGAACTCCCATCACGAAAATATTTTTCAAAAACTATCATTCCCAGCATGTACAGCACAGAGAGGGAAAAGGTTGCTGCTGAATTGAGATACGTTAAGCACGTTGCAGCCACATCCGATCTCTGGTCCAGCCGCACAATGGAGCCGTATATTAGTCTCACAGTTCATTACATCGACAACAAATGGGAGCTGCGTACCAGAGTGCTCGAGACGGCCTATTTTCCATCTGATCACACGGGGGAGATGGTTGGACAGGGGTTGAGAGCGATGCTGTCTGCATGGGACATCAGTGAAGAGGACCTTGTTGCTATAACAACTGACAACGGCCCAAATATTGTGAAAGCTGTCAAGCTCAATAAATGGACACGGGTGCAATGTTTTGGGCACAGGCTGCACCTGGCAGTCGGTAAGTGTGTACATCTTAATATATTTGGGTGGTGACATCTGGTGTGTTTTAAAGTGACTTTAATTCTGTGCGTCATATTCAAAATTGAAAGTATTAATGTTTGAATAATGTTTATATAGGCATAAAAATACTTAAGACTGCTGAGCAGCAGTGTATCCAGAAAGTTTTTACAGAAGACTTATTGTGAGCCAGTGTTGATCATGTTGTGCTGTGAAATGTAGCAAAATACATGATTTTTAAAATGTTTTATTACTGTGCCAACCCTTTTTAATTTTGTAAATATGGTCTGAGAGGTCTTATTTAATTCTTACTTTATTTTGCTTGCTTTATTTGAGAATTAGACCATGAATTGGGGTGATGTTGGGTGTGAAGATTTGGATAGATATTTAAAATTTATGCCTTTTTTCAGTTTTTATTTTCAAGACTTTTTTTTATAACTTGGCAGTCCCTTTGTAATTTTTCAAATTTTGGTAGAAGTGAGAAGTGTTATTGTTGCATTCAAGTACATCCAATAAAGGTAAATGTAATATTTTTAGTAGCTAAAATCTGATGAGGAATACTTCATTTTATTTTTTCTAGTTTAGTTCAGTTTTTCCCCTGAAAAAGTTCTGTGGTCAGTGGAGGTTTACATGGCAGTTAAATGACTACAACAATTTTTCCTATTCTTAATGTTTGCATGTGAGTGCTGGCTGAGGAAGAAGACGATGTGACGCTGACCAAAACCATAAAATCTGAAATCCTTGCATACCTTGACGACAAGTTTTCAGATCCTCCCACTGTAGAGCTTTTGGACACAGCCAGCTTTGTTGACCCCAGATTCAAAGCTGCATATATTTCTGCCGACCGTGTTACTACCATTCAAGAGAAAGTGAAAATGGAGATGAAGTCAGCAGCTGCAGTCCACCCAGAAAGTACAGCAGAGAGCACAGAGCCTCAGCCTTCTACATCATCCGAAGAAAAAAAGCGAAAGAGATCACTGGGAAGCTTTTTCAAAGAAAGTGAGACTCTCTCTTCAACTGCACCCACTGTGTCACCTGAGCAAGCAATAGAAGCTGAGCAGCTATTCAGTGTGTCCTGTCCAGGACAGTGAGGAAAATCCACTAGATTGGTGGAGAAAGCATCAAGTAAACTTTCCCACTCTAAGTAAAGTTGCAAAAAAGTATCTTTGCATCCCAGCCACCAGCTCCCCATCCGAGCGGGTTTTCAGTTCTGGAGGAAACATTGTGACATGCCTCAGATCCTGCCTGAAACGGTCAATATGCTTGTGTTTCTTAGCAAGAACCTGGAGTAAACACTACTCAGGTAAACATCTACAACAGTAGTTTGATTGAACCGCTCAGGATACCAAGTCTGCTGCTGCCCCTTTTTGAAGTGCCCTGTTCAAGCCCTGCCTAATTTTAACTATCAGTGTTCTATTGAAGTTTTTTGCACACAGCACTATTTAATGTTTTTGTTTAAGAGTTTATAGTTTTCACTAGTCACATGGCAGTGCTTAGTATTTATTATAGTTTTTTCTGTGTCCAATTGACATTTGTGTTTGTGACATTATTTGTTTACAAGTTATAGTACCTCAAGGCCTTAGCAGAGATAGGCCTTTGTCCATGATGGCATTACATTTGCACAATCATTGTTTACTTTGTGAATAGCCAATGTGAAACATATTTATTATTAAACTATTTTGTTTACAAGGGATACACATTTTTTAGAGAGCATGGTTACATATTGTATCCTACACTTTTTATTTTGTTCAGTTAATAAATCTTAACCACTAAAAGTACTTACTACTATTGTCTTCATTTATTTTCAGTGACATTTTACAGTCCTTTAAAGTGGTAATAATATAATTGCAATGAATAGGTCTAGGGGGAATAATATTATCAAAATAACTGGAGGAACTATGCTGCCTGCCACAGCCCCATCAAATGAAAAAAAAAAAAAAACGTTTGTTTTTTTGGCACTTGGGGTGGTTATCGTCCATTTATCGATATCGAGGTTAACTGCTCAATTTATCGTGATATTGATTTTAGGCCATATCGCCCATGTTTAGTGGGAATGGTGCGCTGCTGACCTCGACTCGGGACGTTATGGGTAGGTGGGGGGAGTACTTCGAAGACCTCCTCAATCCCACTAACATGCCTTCCAATGAGGAGGCAGAGCCTGGGGACTCTGAGGTGGGCTCTTCCATCTCTGGGACTGAAGTCACCGAGGTGGTCAAAAAACTCCTTGGTGGCAGGGCCCCAGGGGTGGATGAGATACGCCCGGAATTCCTTAAGGCTCTGGATGTTGTAGGACTGTCTTGGTTGACACGTCTCTGCAACATCGCATGGACATCGGGGACAGTGCCTCTGGATTGGCAGACTGGGGTGGTGGTCCTCCTCTTTAAAAAGGGGGACCGGAGGGTGTGTTCCAACTATAGAGGGATCACACTCCTCAGCCTCCCTGGAAAAGTCTATTCGGGGGTTCTGGAGAGGAGGATCCGTCGGATAGTCGAACCTCGGATTCAGGAGGAACAGTGTGGTTTTCGTCCTGGTAGCGGAACAGTGGACCAGCTCTACACCCTTAGCAGAGTCCTGGAGGGTGCATGGGAGTTTGCCCAACCAGTCTACATGTGCTTTGTGGACTTGGAAAAGGCGTTCGACCATGTCCCTCGGGGAGTCCTGTGGGGGGTGCTCCGGGAGTATGGGGTACTGGACCCCCTGATAAGAGCTGTTCAGTCCCTGTACAACCGGTGTCAGAGCTTGGTCCGCATTGCCGGCAGTAAGTCGATCCCGTTTCCAGTGAGAGTTGGACTTCGCCAGGACTGCCCTTTGTCACCGATTCTGTTCATAACTTTTATGGACAGAATTTCTAGGCGCATCCAGGGTGTTGAAGGGGTCCGGTTTGGTGGACTCAGGATTGGGTCACTGCTTTTTGCAGATGATGTTGTCCTGTTTGCTTCATCAGGCCGTGATCTTCAGCTCTCTCTGGAGCGGTTCGCAGCTGAGTGTGAAGCGGTTGGGATGAGAATCAGCACCTCCAAATCCGAGACCATGGTCCTCAGCCGGAAAAGGGTGGAGTGCCCTCTCAGGGTTGGGGGCGAGATCCTGCCCCAAGTGGAGGAGTTTAAGTATCTCGGGGTCTTGTTCACGAGTGAGGGAAAAATGGATCGTGAGATCGACAGGCGGATCGGTGCGGCATCCGCAGTGATGCGGGCTCTGCATCGGTCTGTCGTGGTGAAAAAAGAGCTGAGCCGTAAGGCAAAGCTCTCAATTTACCAGTCGATCTACGTTCCTACCCTCACCTATGGTCATGAGCTATGGGTAGTGACCGAAAGAACGAGATCGCGAATACAAGCGGCTGAAATGAGTTTCCTCCGCAGGGTGTCTGGGCTTTCCCTTAAAGATAGGGTGAGGAGCTCAGTCATCCGGGAGGGGCTCAGAGTAGAGCCGCTGCTCCTCCGCATCGAGAGGAGTCAGATGAGGTGGCTCGGGCATCTGATCAGGATGCCTCCTGGACACCTCCCTGGTGAGGTGTTCCAGGCACGTCCAACCGGGAGGAGGCCCCGGGGAAGACCCAGGACACGCTGGAGGGACTATGTCTCCCGGCTGGCCTGGGAACGCCTTGGGATTCTCCCAGAAGAGCTGGAAGAAGTGGCTGGGGAGAGGGAAGTCTGGGCTTCTCTCCTTAAGCTGCTACCCCCGCGACCCGACCTCGGATAAGCGGAAGAGGATGGATGGATATATATATGTATATATATGTGTGGATGTACAGTATATGTATATATACTGTATATATGTGTGTGTATGTATATATGTATATATATATATATATATATATATATGACAGCAACACTCAAGACAATGACAATGTCAGTCATGTTACGTTATTATTAAAATGTTTCCTTTTCTTTTTCATTACTTCTTTAACACACTACTTCTCCGCTGCGAAGCGCGGGTATTTTGCTAGTTTCTTATAAAACACTGCTTGTATATTGACATATCTTACTCAACTGGAAAACTCCTAGCCCATCGCCTATAAGTTAATGGGTGAGTAATGTCTTATATTACCTAAAATCAGAAAAAAAAATCAAATTTTCTTTGAATAAGCTTTGCAAAGCTTTGAGAAATCAATTAATGTTATTCTAAAATAAGTCTGCTAATCCGCTGACTGTGCAATGCTTTTCTTTAGATATTTTAATACGTCTTATAAAGCGCCTTAAATTCTCATAGCCTTCCTTGATGGGTAGGGCGAATCTTTAAGTGCTGATTATGATTCTGTTTTATGTAAGCTGAATAGGAGAAGGGCTGGATGGATTGTAACTTTCAGTCTGTTCTTTTTCAGAATTTTGTACAGATTCCACTGCGTTGTACACCATCACCAGATTCCTCCATGTTTACATCCATGATCCATAACCACAATCCTTATAAATGTATATTGGCGGAGCACTGCTAAGTTATCTGCGCCAATTCTGTATGCTTTGATGACTACCTGTGTTAACTCCAGACTTTGCTACACACAGCACAGGCAAATATAATTTATTCCAAAATTAAATTTCTTTCTTTAAGCTTAATAAACATTGGTGTGACATTCTTCTGTAGAATTTATGGTTCCTTTAAAGCTGTTAAGGTCAATCCGAGATACTGTTTTCACCATGTTAGATCATTTGTTTGTGATTCTTACTGTGGATTACAATGCTTCCTTTTCTCCAAACATAAGAGCCACTTGAGTAACAAACCTCCACTTTTTTTATTTTATTGATTTTATTAAAGTCACACAACATGCCACACAAATAAATCAATTTCTACAAACATAAGATCAAAAACAAATCAACCCCCACCCCTGAGAAAGAGAGCTAAGCCAGCAGAGTAAAACCTAAAGCTAGTAAAAATAAGTAAGTAGATGAATTAATAAGTGAATAATGATAAATGAAAAAAAAGGGAAAAAAGGGGTGAGAATCTGCTTCCTCAGTACTTTAAAAGCTTATTCTAAAATGTTTTTGATTAGATTCTGCCAGGTTTTGAAAAAGTTCTGCACAGATCCTCTAAGTGAGAATTAGATTTTTTCCAGTTTCAAATAGTATATAACAACATCAGTTACCCACTGACTTGGAACAGGAGAGTTAGAATTCTTCCAGTTGAGCAAGATAAGTCTACGTGCCAATAGTGAAGTAAAGGCGATCACCGTTTGTTTGTCCTTCTCCACTTTAAGCCCATCTGGGAGTCCACCAAACACAGCTGTTAATGGGTTAGGAGGGATTGTGACCCCCAGGCTGTCTGAAAGGCATTTAAAGATTTTGATCCAGAATGATGTTCATTTGGTGCAGGTCCAGAACATGTGGCTGGAATTTGATTGCAGTGTTCACAGGTTGGATCTTGCCATGGAAACATTTTGGACAATTTTAAGCGAGACAGATGTGCTTGATATATAATTTTGAGTTAAATAATTGTAAGCTTTGCACATATGGAGCTCGAGTGGATTCTCTGCAGTGCTACTTTCCACTCCTTTTCTGAGATGTTGAGTGAGAGATCCTTTTCCCACTGTACTCTTGGATCGTTGAAAGGGAGGGACTGTAAATGGTTTATATATTGTAGAAATGCTGTCTGAGTCCTCGAGACTGAGCAATAATTTTTCTGGTATAGAGGGAGGTGGGAGGTGAGGAAAATTGGGCAGGTTCTGTTTAACAAAGCTTCTGATTTGAAGATAGTGAAAGAAATGTGTTGCTGGAAAGTTAAATTTGGAATCTAATTGTTCATAGGATACAAAAATGTTGTCTATGTACAGATTTCTAAGTGATTTAATCCCAAATGTTTTCCAGACATTAAAAACTGCATATGTTTGAGAGGGTGGGAAAAGGTGGTTCTCATGCAGAGGTGCCACAGTTAAAAGCTTCTTTATCATAAAATGCTTCCTATATTGGTTCCATATTCTGAGTGAGTGAAGCACAATTGGGCTGTTAGTGTATTGTTTTGTTTCATCTGTCTATACAGCATAGACTGCAATGATTTGCTGTATATTCTGGTTGTGCTCAGTATCTTTCAGATCTTAAAGTCAAAGCAAAACAAAGTGTAGATTTCAAGAAGATGCTCAACATTTCTTTCTGATTTCATGTAATACTTTACACCAAGCCCTTGGAGAAAGTTTGACAGGATGACCACTTTGTTTGCAAACTTTTTTCATTTCGACAATATGTATGAAGTTAGATTACTATGAAGGTCTGTGTGCACACGGGACATATTTCGCAAACGCACATCGGACATTTTGAGCACGAGTGACACATTTTGAGATCAAGCAACACTTTTTGCAAGTGAACATAACACATCTTGATGGTAAGTTTTAAATTTTGAATGCTCACAATATATTTTACAAAGGTTTTGTACTCACACAACCTTTTGAGCACAACTATCAAAAGTCTGTGAGGAAGCACTGTCCATTTTTAGCACTTACAGCTGATTTTGAGCTTAAGTAATATGTTTTGTAAATGCAGGTAGCACACTTTCAACATGCATGACATGCTTTTGTAAACACACTTAGCACATTTTGAGCACACATAACACATTTTAAAATGTTTTCTTATTGTATGACCTATAGTTGCATTCTTACACAGCAGAAATAATCCAAGCATAAAAGCAGAGAAGCCAGGGCAGGACTTTGTTCTTCTAACCAATCGAAGTAGTGATTGATAAACAACCACATCATTAGGCGCACCTCCTTCTCTGTTCCAAACAGGAACTGGCCTCGGCTAATCAGTTTCTCAAAAGCTTTGCAATACACCCTTTCGCAAAGATATTAGCTGCTTGGGGCCAGTAGCATCCAGAACCGAATGCTGTCAAACAAGACTCCACCTTACCAAGTGACATTACATCGGAAATCGTACAGAAATGAGAAGATTCAAAATGCAATACTTTTTTTAAAAGCCAAATAAATCCATCCATCCACATCTTTAACCTTTTTAGAGCAAATATAGGACTTGTGGATATAGGTATTAAACCCCACAGCAAGGGAAAAGGCATTCCTGGATGGAGTGCTTTTTAATATTTAGAAGTGTAGTGTGGCTGACTTGTTTTATTGCTGTGCATAATAAAGGCTGGGCATTTGTGCCCAACAGAAACAACTAAATGTCCTCTCCTTATGATAGCTAAATTGTTTGTCTTTTGGTTTACAAAAGGATACATACAAGGTTTTTATTTTGGATCAGATCCTTTGCTGCAGTGGTCTCAAACTCTGGTCCTGGAGGGGCGCAATGGCCACAGGTTTTTGCTGCTAATTAATTCCTTTTCCTTTCATTGACTTGTTTTTTAAGATTTATTCCCCTGAACGTCTTCATCGTTCCTATGAATTGCTTCATTTCTTTGCTTAAATGGTACCTGAACAGAAATGAAACATGAAGTGAGGGAGCCAACAGAAGACCAACTAAGTCAGGGCCTCAAACTCCAACCAGTTGCTTATTTAGGAGCGGAGTCTTGTTGTTAATTGAACCCGTTCTTTAATTGCATGGTTTGTTGCTGATCTCATTGTGTAATGACATACATTTCTAAAATTATTGATTTTCTCTTTTCTAAGAGCACTGTTAAAATGTTTTGTGGACCTGAGCAGAACAGCATTCCTAAGACCTCCACCTTTTTATTTTCAGATATTGTATGATGAACACAGTTTGCTGATCATGTTTTGGCTCATTTTATATGTCATTATTATTTGGCTGCTAATTAAGGAAAAAGAAACAATTGAGAGGTCTGAGTCTTCAAGAACAAGTTAATTAAAAATAATTCAAAAGAAGCTGATTAGCAGCAAAAACAGGTCACTAATTAAGAAATGGGTTAGAATGAAAACCAGCAGCCACTGCAGCCCTCCAGGACCGAATTTTTTGAGACCCCTACTTTACTGTATGTCAGCATGCCAGTTAGATTACGAGGTGTGGCAGAAAGGTAATGAGACTGGCAACACTGCAAGCGATCTGGCAACGCTGCGCTGTTGTCCTTGATAGAGCACGTGTATCAGTACCCTCCCATAGCTCAGTGCGAGTTTCAACTCCTTCCGTTAACTACGTGATTTTTGTGACTGCTATTAGCGAAGTTGTGTTTTTCGTTGTGCGTCACGCAAAATGGAACAGCGGAATTTGGAGCAACGTTGTGCCATTAAATTTTGTGTTAAGCTTGGAGAATCGGCAAGTGTGACTATGGGGAACATTCTTTATTTTTTAAGTTTTTCGCTGGCACAAATCATTTTTGGAAGGCAGAAAACACGTTGAAGATGAACACCGTTCAGGGAGGCCTTCAACTTCGAAAACCAATGAAAACATCGAACGTGTGAACACTCTTGTGAGATCAGACCGTCGTTTAACATTAAGAATGTTGAGTGAACAATTAAATTTGAACAGATTTACCGTTCATCAAATTTTGACTGAACATTTGCACATTCGAAAGGTCTGTGCCAAAATGGTGCCGAAAAACCTCACAATTGAGCAGAATTTTTGACCTCAAAAGGCATTCCTGTGGTTCCCCAGCCCCCTTATTCACCTGACCTCAGTCCGTGTGACTTTTTCCTTTTTCCTAAACTGAAAAATGTCCTCAAAGGACGTCATTTCGGGACTTTAGAAAACATCCAAAAGAGTGTAATGGACATGCTGAAGACCATACCGGTTGAAGACTTCCAGCGCTGCTACCAACAGTGGGAACAACGTCTCCATCGGTGTGTAGCTGCCCAAGGGAACTATTTTGAAGGGGATAACATTGATGTTTGAAAAAAATAAAAAATCAGTCTCATTACTTTTCTGCCACACCTCGTATGTGTGCATTAACATGCCTTTGATGTTGACTGGAGCTCCATCCAGGTCTGATCCCAGACTTACACCAATGTTGCTGTGACAGGTAAGCCTCACTGTAATCTTTCATTCCAATAAGTGGATGAGCAAAATAAAACTGTTTCTCACGTACTATATTCAGAATACCTACATTTAAAGCTTATTACCAAACATCTAAAACAAACGGTTTATTGATCAACTGAAAGAACACGACGGGATCAAAAGAACTCAGATGTTACAGCATAGTTCATTGCCCGTTAATCACAGCTGAACAGATCTTTCTGTTTCCCTCCTATCCAGAAGAATTCATCTGTCATAAATAAACAAAAGTCTCCAGGCCACACTTATTGTCAAACTCAATAAGTTATTCCTCCAGTACTGAATGACTGACTCCCTTTACCATTTCTAATGGCTGCCTTTTGCATCCATTTTACTTGCTTACTTCTCTTCAAGCATTCACCTAAATGAATGCAACACAGCTAACGTGTTGCTTTTGGCTTTCTTTTTATTTTTCAGCTTGGAAAAAAATATTTTCCTTTTTTTTTTCTTTTACAAGACAGCTATATGGAAACCAGTGCACTACCTACTTTCAGATCCAGATTCAGTTCACTCAGCACCATAACTTCCAAAACATTTTTATTAGAATCAGCTTGTCGAGTTAGGCAATTATGTGATGCCAGGTATTTTAATAACAAAGCAGTTATGTATAGTGCCTGTGCTTAAGATTTAAGAACAATCTGTCACATAAGTATGGAGCTAAACAATGGCTGTCGTATAATATTTTGAAATACTTGACAAAACTCATGAGTTAAGGCAGCAATCATAAATAGTAAAGTGACATACTGTACTAAATACGGTTGTTCATAAGGCAAATGTTCAATAAAAAAGGTAAACAACCATGAATATTGAACAGAAAAAAAAGGAGAAGTCCGTAAAAGTCAAATTCAAACAAACAATTTAACCTGACCCGTGGGATATCTTATTTCAACTGAAAAATATGTGCATTTTCAAAATGTGGTCAAATCTCACAGACATGTGTTAGTTTGAATGGTGTCTGTAAAATGGCTCTGTTTGAGTGAGTTGAGCGTGTGTGCTTATGTACGTTCTGTGATGAATTGATTCCCTGTTCAAAAGTCAGTTTCTAATTTGCCCCAGTCCCAGCTAACAGTGCCCAACAAAATGAGGTTTGTAAAAAATAGATAGATGGATGACCCTGTTTATTAACTAAGCAAGTAGAATGAATTATGTAGACTAGAGAGAACAAATCAGATACAGTTTACAAATATATATTTCACAAATCAATAGACAGCAGATTTTAAAACGACCACTATGATAACATTCTCAAACCTGCTTAATGCAACTGAGGGTCACTAAGAGTTGGAGCATAACATAGCAGTTATAAAACAGTCATTTACACAACTTCATAGACCTAATTTAGAACTTCTGAAGAACCTAACACACAAATCTTTGGGAAGTGACACTAAAACCCGAGACACCAAAGAGACAAGAGGAGAATGTGCTAAATTTACAAGACTGAGCCTGGGTTATAGGACATTGCATCCATGTAGAAGCAGCACTAACCAGTGCACCACGATGCCACTGAACACCAAACATGCAAAAAATAACAAGCTTTGTTGTGCTAACATGCTTCTCATGCGACTCCTTAACATCACCTACTCAGGTCAGCTGACATCACAAAGCAAGCTCAATCCAGCACAAATGAACTCCAGTCCAGTCCAAGATTAATTATTTTAAATCCGGACAGGAAACGGGGATGACTACGCCAAACTGGCGTGCTACATTACACGGACACAACTTGTGTCCCTGTGAAGGGCTCCACTGTCTATTTAGTGGTTGATTACTGCCCTGCTCTAGATGATTGCTTGATGGACTCCAGGTTCATATGATCCTGTACTGCAATAATAATATTGGGGGGAAAAAAAAGAAAAAATGTCATAGGGATTCTCTTATCAGGTTTTTTTTGGGGCCAATATCAATCACTGATATCATGTTACTGGATAAGCCAATTCTGATAAAGAGACAAAGGAAAGAAATCTGTAAGAAACTTTTAATCCAAGTTCCTGCATAACCAGACATGGAGATCCCTTATATTCTATATTAAAGTGTTAACACTGGTATTTTTATAATGAAACTATCAACCACAGGTGTTACCTGTTCATTCTTGATTAACAAAATGAAATTCTATAAGCTTATTGTTCATGACCACACAAATACTAAAATAAATGAAAATGTCCTTAAAATATTTTTTGAACTAATAGAATATACAAAGAAAATATCTATATCCATAATATACAAGGGATATCCAGAAAAAAAAGGTTACAACAGCTGTTAAAAATCGAAAAATGAATATATTTCAACCAAATTTACAGGGTATATTCCAAAATATGTGTTTATTTCTCAACATAATCGCCGTCAACTTCGATGCACTTCTTCAGCTTGGGCACCAGCTTTTTTATACCCATGTCGAATACGCTCCGCTCCACCTCCGAAAGCCACTTCTCCACTGTCTCCTTCACCTCCTCATTGTTGGAAAAACGTTTCCCACCCAAGAATTCTTTCACAATTCTTCCACAAGCTGACGATGGATCTCAGCCCCGGATTCGCGATGCAAAGTGAGGAACTTAATGACCGAACGAATCTCGCATCGGCGGTAGGTGGAGCAAACGGCCTCAGCAGAGGTTGACGAACTCGCTTGCTGTGATGACATTTCACAACTGACTGACGCGGTCCCGGGCTTATTTTGACCGTTAGGACCCCCCTACACGCAGGCATGCCAACCTTCGAAAAAAAAAATTCCCTGCACCCTCCAGGGCACTTGTAACCTTTTTTTCTGGATATCCCTCATATATAGCATTAAAGAAAATAAAATGCTTCTCATTATTATCACCTGTCATACTGCATAATTTCTTCTGTAATGCGCTTATCTAAGATGAAGCTTAATTTAAAAGGGTAGTTTTGACCATTTATCTAACAAAAAGATGTATATATATTCTCACACATTGCTTCAGCTAATTGGTATCAGCAGTTAAACATTGCTTAAAATGTAAATGTACACTCACTTGTACATTTTAATCATTTTCAATTATTAATTGCACCACAGTTTTTTTTTTTTGTTAAAATATACATTTACTATATTTATGCAAGTTTTTTGTTCTTGTTTCTTTTCAGTGTATCAGCTTGCCATTCCTAATTTTTGAGGTGTAATTGTAAATCTATTACCATTTTCATCATGCAGTACTTGTTTCTTCCCAAAGCGTATATCATGGCACACAAAAAAAACAAAAACAGTACAAACTTTTTAAAAAGTAGCAAGTCTATCAATATTTATCAAGAAGATCCTTGGCTAAAATGCCTTATTAAGTACAAGTAAAACTGACAGATTCTGTTAATCTAAAAAGCCTATTGTTTACTAAGCAGCAACTTTTCCTTTATTTCTTTACTTTTTCTAACTGAAAATGTAAGCTGCTGTACTAAACACCAGCTTGCTCACCGTCCAAACTAGAACAAACAGGTTCAAGTTGGGGAGCATGCACTAGTACAGAGCGTTTCCGTACCCACCACACAATGAAACAGCTCGGGATCCCAGTTGGCAACCCCCCAGGCAGACACGCGGTCCAGTCCCACCCCGAGAATGACCACCCATCTGCCGCAGCCAGGTGTTACGTGGGTGTCCCCTTGGCCTGCTCCAACCTCTCAGGTCCTCAACAATGAGGATCCGGTGAACTGGATTACACTCAGGGAATCATGCCACATGGTACTGTAACTGACAATGCAGGTAATAATAATAATAATTATTAATTCTTTGCATTTATATGTGCCTCATTTGGGACTCCATAATTAACCGCTCATTCAACACAAAGTCAAACCAACGGTACCCAAGGATTTTCTAGAGAGACACTGTACCAAAGGAGTCCAGTCTTCATCTCAGGTCACTGGATAGCGTCCATGTCTCACAACCTTATAACAAAACAGGAAGCACCAGGACTCTAAAGACTTGGACCTTCTTCCTTTTGCAAAGATATCGGGAATGCCACACACCCCTTTGCAGCGAACTCATGACTCCCCATGCTCTCCCAATCCGTCTACGGACTTCAAACAAATAAACAGTGTCTGTTTTAATTAAAGGACAAAATAAAAAGGTCTGCATTCATCAATGTAGCTATTCTTGAGGTTTGTCTAATTGCAAAGGATGACTCCTCTAATATTCCGATCTTTTCTCTCTGGTAAAGTCAGTGTTACTATACTACTCTCAATTTACAGAATATTCTCAGCAAAAAAACACAGATGTCCACAAAAAAAACACAGTAATACCAGCACTACAGCTAAACTACCATAAAGCTTAGTAAAGCAGATACTGAAAAAAATTGTTCTTTGTAATCATCAAATTTACTGATAACTGATCAACTCTTTTGTAAAAAGGACTGGACGATTTAGAATGGCAGCCAATCGATCGGAGCATCACTAAAAAATGATGCGGTCTCAAAACAGTTCTTTAACCTTGACATATCTGTCGTAGCGTTCTTGTTATATGTCCACACTGTAACATTTGCTCCAACTCCAACAGTAATCACTACTTAGTTAGTGAATCAAGAAAAATGGACCTTGCCAGTCTGGTGCCCAAACAAGAAAACCAAAGGAAGTCTTTGAATAATAGCCTTTTTTAAGAATTGAATAAAACAATCATTTTGTAGTTTACCATAATACAGAATGAACATAACATTAACTATATCAACATCTCCTTTTACAGATGAAATACACAGAAGAAGGTTAGCATCTGTAATAATATTCAAGGGTAGTTTGGAGATGCTTGCTGCCATGGTAGAACTGTGCTTTAATGCAGTCAAACACAATTATAAAGCAACTTCATGCAGGAGCATAGCAAGAATTGAACAAGACGTAACAGTACTGAACATCTAATTAGAGAGAGAGAGAGGAAAAAAAAAAGTTGAGTTATGAGATCTAAATCTTTATCCACTAGTTTAAGCTGCACGACAAATGCCTTGAGGAATTTTTGTTTAATGATTGTATTAGCTTGTGGAAAGAATGTACAATGTCTACCTTGACCCACAGTTACCCTGTAAAGGACAAAATCTGAGATTTTTAATAGAGTTAGTAGCACAAATTTAATCAGATTTATTGTGCCAGCAAGGATTTAGCCACGGAGCAAACTGCTAAGAAAAGAAGTTAAAGTTTATGATAAGCTATTTGCCTGTATATAATTGATGGTCATAGAAAAGAACAGCATCATGCTTTAACCACACTAAACTGGTTAATCCAAACCTCACTGTCATGCTCAAACAGTTCTCTCAATCTTAAAAAATATACCCCTTTTTGAGTACAGCCAATTACTGTGAACACTGAACTGCCACTTATTGTCAAACAATGGTTGTTTCTGTTTAGGCTGCTACAGAATTTGTGACTACATCTAGGCAACCACAGGTTGTCATTGCAAAAGCCACCAGTGACAGAGTCTGCTAATTGCTTATTAACAATGGAACTATACTTAAAAAGCTGTGTATGCAACTTAACCTAAAATAAATAATGAAGTGATCAGCTGGATCCAGAAAAATAAATTCATGTTTATTTTACACGCAAAAGCAGTTTTATTCAGTCTCAATTAGCTAAGTACTGTATACTAGTCAAAACAGTAGGTAAAAAATAAAATGTAAAACATAAACTAACCCAAACTAACATTTCAGGTCAACTTTCAACTTACATTGACTGAGTCAATTCATAAAGTTTATTTAATCTTTGCATTTTTACAAATATTTTGTAAGATAGCCAGCTTTGTCTACAGGATAAAAAGCTGAACTGTGTGAGATTATAATGAAAAGGTACTGTGCTGAAAACTTGTTAACTCTCTGAAGTGTTTTGTGACGGTGCTTGTCATGAAAGATCTGTGACACTCATTATAATTAGCACAAATGTCCTTAATTTAAACACATCGGAATAAATAAAAACTCTGCTCACTGCACTTAATAAAATATATAAAAAGAAATAAAACTGAAAGGAACAGAATGAAACATGGAAAACACAACAGAAACATGCTGATGTGATCTTAGGATATTCACATACTACTTAAGGAGTTAAGAATGGAAAAAATGATGAAAGTAGTCATTCTTAAAGATGCAATCTATAATCATCACAAAGCAAATGTAAAGATTTCTGTAGTAGCAAGTTTAGACATGTGGAAAAACAAGAAGGGTATAATTTGAACTTACAGACTAATATATTAGAGGAAGCAAAAACTGTCCAAAGAGGAGAGGAAAATACATATACAGTTTAAGCATATGCACATGGAGTAAATGAGTGCATTGGAAAATAAGCTCTTTGAGAACTGGGGGTATTATTTTCCCTTTCTAACTGCCAACATGCAAACCACAACTTTCTATGCTGGTAAGGAGAAATGAAAAGTAATACAGAAGAGATATGGCAAACTGTATAATAAGACAACAAGCATGATTGTCCCATTTCAGGACACATTTTAATTTAAATCTGCATCTATTCTTGGAGGGATACAGGAGATGAAAACAAAGTGGAAAATAAAAATAGAAAAGAAATATCACGAGAGCTTATTGTGTGACTAAGAGAAAAAAATTTTACAGCCTAAGGTTAATCTAACCTTTTATGTTACATTGACTCGTTTGGCCAACACCTTTATCCAAGGCGACTTACAACATCTGAGATACAATTGGTTATACAAATGGAGCATAGGCAGGTCAAGTGACTCGCTGCTGGTCACGCGGTGTTAGCAGCAGGATTTGAACCCACAACCTCAGAGTTTGAAGTCCAAGCCTTAAATACTACACCTTCAACAATAACTTTCAGACATGCTTATTTTAACATACAAATAGGTTACAATAACAAAAAAAAAAGACTTCAGAGTGTTCTTACTCACCGTGATTTGCTGAACTGGCTATGTACAAAACCACTTAAAATGGTTTTAACATCTGAGATTAAACAGTCAAAGTCATGATAAAATGGATACAGATAACTGGAACAAACAAGGAAAGAAAACTGTATTTGCACACGTGATTCTGTGCAAAGGAACAGAGTATCCTTTTAATCTCCTTCTCATCCCCCCCCCAACTGAAGTCAGAACGCTGTAAAACACGGTCAAAGGAAAAACCTGCCTCACTGGTAAACTATGTACTCTGCCTTTTGTGTTTTTTGCGTAAAATTTGTTTTATAATATGCATGTGTCCTTTTCTTAAAATGCTTTAGCTACATCATGAATGCTACTGTCAGAAATATATTTAACTTTTCTTCTGCCGATGGGTTAAAAGACCCAACATTTTAAAGAAGCTACTAATATAAAGAACCCGTTCACTAAGATGATACTTAACAGAGCTCACTAGGTTTTCTTCTTAACCATTGATATAACTATTCCTGGTTTTAGTTAAAGTCCATATTGTATTTTTTTTCCCCATGTCTTTCTTCATTCAGTAATAGTTCTTAGAGTATTATTTACTTTACACCAAAGAGTTATATATATATATATATATGGGAGCGAAAGTCTGTGATATGGTTTGCATATTTGTAGCCTGAGATCCACAAAGGGAGAAAATGAGTCACGTACCTTAAATTAGTTTTTATTCCTAAACTTTCAAAAACCAATCAGGTGTCATCATCAGAGGAAAATGATTAGACATACAGGAATTAAAGGCAATATGTTAGGGTGGGGATGGAGGGGGAGGCCGTTAGGGGTGGGTTAGTAAGGTGGGGTTAGGAAGGTGTTGGTCATAAAGTCTTTTTTTATTATATAGATGTTCTTCTTTTTAAGCCTGCATATGCTGGGTTCAAGTCCATGTGTCTCTTAATGGCATTTTCATTGGAGAGGCATTAGATCATTAGATTCAGCTAGCTCTCTGGCACTCTTAGTGTTGGCCATGAATTTTACTTTCACACACACAGTGTATATACTGTAATATATATATATATATATATATATATATATATATATGCCTTTACTGCTCTGGGAAGAGTGTTGGCTCTGAGGCTCAGGATTTGCACTGGCAATTGGAACGTTGCCGGTTCGATTCCCGTAAAACTCCAAAAGTGACTCTGCTTCGTTGGGCCCTTGAGCAAGGCACTTAACCTGCAATTGCTCCATCCTGGGTATGACGTTAATCTGCATCCAGCCCTGCATGTAAGCCCCCCAGCCTGCAGGGAAAAACCTGGGGGTTGCTGGCAGAATTGGCACTCCTGCCACTGTAAAAAACCTTCCACTCCATCTGAACTAGCGTGGTGCTGAGGTGTCACCCGTTGCATGGCTGGCACTCAGGATCTAATCTGGGATCCTGAGTTGGTTTGTCACGTGGTGGGTGCGGCAATGCGCTGTATCAGTGCCTGCTCCTAACCTCTTTACTGCTCTCTCCATTCAATTTTTCATTCTAACTTCCCTTTTTTTCAGAATAGTCTCGTTATTTTAATTACATCTAAAGGTAATCAGTTCTCTTTAAAAGTGTCAGTTAATAAACACAGAGAGGTGTCAATGGCAATTTATGAAGGACATGCAACTTTTTTTTTTTGTTTGTTTTACACTGGTATTTTACATCATACACACTTTTAGTTTTGGCTCCCATTGGACTGTTCATCAATCAAACAAGTAGGTATTATCATTCCCCAATTGATGCCAGCTAAAATATTAATAAATACTGAATACTATATCACTTTGCAACATACTCATTACAATACTGTCATGCAAATATACATATTGTTTAACATAAGATTTTCAAGCCTATGGGTGCCTTAAATACATAAATAATACAAGTTAATAAAATGTTAAACACTGGAATTACGGCTCACAGCCAAGTTCTCCCCAATCAAGGTTTTAAATATCAGACTAAACTGAAAATTCAACAATAAAATTTAAACAAATTAATCTTATTTAAGCATTTTCTATACTTTTTGATGCAGTCCCTTTCTAGTTGTAGAAAATGAATAGATCTGAAGTGTAAAACACATATGTACAGTGATTCCCCTACTAATGGAAATACTTTCAATAACCTGCAAAGGCATTCAAGTGCAGTGCAGAAGACAATACTCAGAGACTGAAGCACATCAGCCAGCATCTGGTGAAAAGAAGGCTTTGGACGAGCAAACAAAGCAGTAGTGTTTTACCCAAATTACCGAATGTTCTTTAATTAAAAGATTTAAAAAAGACAGAAAAGTATTATGCACTGTCAGAAATAATACACAATCTTTGCATAAAACACAAATAGTTTCTCACTAAAATCTACTGGGTACATCAGGTTTGTAACAATAACCAGGGGAACAGATTAATAACTATCATAGCTAAAGGAAGATCAAAACACTTACACATACAACATCACAATTATCCAGGAACAACTTTAAGGTTCATGTATTATTCTGTTCCTTTATTTGTTTTTTAACCTGCTTATCCAGTTAGGGCCATGCAGGCTGAAGTCTTGTCTAATCCAGCAACAGCTAAAGCTCTGGACAGTATGCTATTTTATCATGGAATATTGTTCCTCTTAATGAAACCAAATTATTTTAAATTTGGCCAGATTATGTAATTGTATTATGCATTTTAATTATATACAATCAAACAGATTATTAAGCAGTTTAAGAAAACTTAAAACTTCTTTAAGTTAACTCTGCTGATCACATTTTAAAAGTTTAAAAACGTTATTTCGTATTATATAAATGCACTTTTTCTGGTCGCTTTTGGAAAACTAATTCCATGTAATGCAAAACATTTTTCCATGGAATTTATAGAACTGATAGTTCATTGTAGACTTAATTTATTTACAAATTAATCAATTTTCTAATGTGGTTCCTACTAGTGGAGAAAAGTGAATGCCGCTCTGTAACACTACCAACAAAGAAAACGGCTATGTTTCTACACTTCACTGTATTTATTTCCCCCTTAAATATATTTATATAAACGTTAGTTCTTGTTTCCTTGTTACATATTTGTCTCTCATTTTTTATGTTTACACATTGGACTTTTTTATGCCATCTGAGTCTATGAAATTGAAAAACCAAAAAAGACCAACTATTTCGCGGAGTCTTGATTGCGCACGCTAAGTTTGATATCAAGTGCTAAAGAGGCCAAGTCACTGATGTGAAACGAAACCCCCTCTGTCCCAATTCTGAACTGAAAGAGTGACCCGAGTGTCAGGAACAAACCAGCCCACAGTGCCTGCCCTCAGCAGAAGTAGAAACCAGATGCCAACTCTCCACTCACAAGTGGAACCCAAAGGCCACTTCTCAAGTGAAAGTTGGCACTGCAATAAGACTTCTCCAGTAACGGAGGTCCGTCAAGCTGCTTCAAACTGGTCAACTGAAAAACAACAAAAGCTCGTCCTAATGGTCTGTCTTTAAACAGAAGTTATCATTCCAACACGACGCCTTATCTCCTAAAACAACTTCATTAAACTTTTTTCTCTATCTTGTAATTGCAAGCTCAGTTGTCAAAAGACTGCACTTTACTACTATGGTTGTGTTTTACCGTTAAACACACAATGACTTACAATGAACATCCTTAAAATACATTAGAGGCAAAATAAGCAAAGTCTCCATCAATTCTGTACATTCGTTTGTCAAGTCAACTTTCTGTACGGCCGGTGTTTTACTTACTGCACTTATTTTCTCATTTTGTCCCTTGTGTGCCTCACCGACAGCAAAAGAACTTCCCAAGCGCCGCCGATGCCGCTGCCCAGATGATCAAAAAGTACAAAAGCGAGCTGGCAAACTCCACCCCTCAAGACGTAAGTCCGCGGTGCACTTTAGCCTCCGCAGGTGCTTCATGCAAATTCCCTCCTAGTGTAATATGAGCTTGTTTACTTATTTAAGCAAACACACACTTTCAAACCTTGTGTCAAGCATCGCATCGACCAAAGAGATGTGTGCATCACAGATAAAAATTCAACGCAGTGCAGCTGCCACTTCTTTACCAAGTTAAAAAAGGCAAAAAGAGGAGAGGGAACCGAAGCATTCTAGGCAAACCCACTATCCTCACCTGTTACGTTTCTTTAAGCGCACGGTGAAAGCATCTAAATTGTGGCCACCTTACGAGACGAAAGGTTTTAAGACACGAGAGGCCGGGCACTTCAGCAGAGGTTTTGCCGTCGTCTGTGCTGGCGCAAACACTGCCATCGCCACCAAGGCGAGCGACTGCGCACGCTGTGACGTCACGGCAGAGTCCGCTCTGGAGAAAACAAGAACAGGCTGCACAGGCGCGTGACGTCATTATTCAGCTATTTCTTACTTCATGCCCTCACGATAGATAACGCACTGTATATATTTTACTATCTTAAAACCAGGCCACATGGTTACCAGTTACTTTATCTCAATTACACAATGTGATTTCTTTAGTGGAAGCATAAAGTTAAAGATATTTTTTGATCTCAAGGGGAGAATGTTACAGCAAATTCCATGCAAATAAACTTGTTATCACACTCAAGCAAACACATATATTAACAACAGTCATGTTTAAACAAAAACTATGAAGAATATACTGTACATATGTCTAAGGAGTAATAAATCGATAAAAAATATGTCAATATTTGTTTAATATTAATGCATTCAAAAGCCAGAATAACATAGCCTAGTCAGATAATATGTTGTAAAGTGCAGTGGCACCTGTGAAAAAAATACCTCCAGGAGCAAAGTGTCCAGCAGACTGAAAGGGTGTCATGCAGAGGGTGTGACACTGTCTGTGACAGCTCAGCTTAGCACACATCCTCGTCTTTGTTCCTGACTTACATTCATAGGTCTGAATCGCAATCTGATTTTTTGGATGGTTACCTAACAGATAATGCTTGTGGTTGGTCAGTTTACCAAGTGGCTTATTGGGCTTTACTATTTTCTGGCTTGAACCTCTACTTGTCTTTTGACTTTTGATTTTCCTTCATCATTACCTGGTTCTTAATCCTTTTTTTTCCACTTCTGTTTAACCAGGGCAGTACAATATAATTTTAAAGTTGGTTTTAACTGTATGTGCCTTTGAATTGTAACTATGCTTTTTCAAGTATTTTAAGCCCTCTGCATAAGCAGGTTTGCATCTGGTGTTTATTGATTTGGAGAAGGCTTATGAAAGACTGTCACATCAAGAGGTCTGGAGAAGGATGAGAGAGATATAGGAGTACCAGAGAGTGTGTGAGGATTGTCCAGGATATGGTTGAGGGACTGTGGACTCGAGTTACAAGCAGTGTTGGGTTAACAGACAAGATCCCAGTTACAGGAGGTCTGCACCAGGGATCTTCTTGAAGTCTTTACCTCTTTGTGTGGTTTGAGATGTGTTGGTTATGAATAAAAGACCAGTCCCCCTGGTGCAGACATTTTGCTGTTGACATTGTGTTGTGTAGCACCAGAAAGGAAAACGTCAAGAGGACAGAATGGGAAGAATGGAAAAAGGCTTTGGAAGAAAGATGATTGAAGATAAAGAGAAAGAAGACAGAATATATGAGGTTTAATGATGATCAGGATTCAGAATTTAGCCTGCAGGGATAGCTATTGAATAGAATGTATAAATTAAAATATCGAGGATCAGTGGTAACCCAGGATGGAAAAATAGATGCAGAGATAACCTATAGAGTGCAGTGTGGATGGAACAATTGGAAGAAGGTATCAGGAGTATTGCGTGATCAACGAATTAAGGTGAAGGTTTTTAAGACAGTGGCAATAATGTGTGGAGCTAGAATATTTGCAGAAAAGGGAACACAGGAGAAGAAGCTAGATGTGACAGAAATAAAAAAGTGGAGATGGGCATGTGGAATTATGAAACAGTTATGAAACAGGACAGAATAACAAATGAGAGAATCAGAGGTACAACAGAAGTGGGAGAGACATCTAAGAAAAGACAAGAAAGTTGGTTGGAGTGGTATGGACATTTGATTAGGAGAGACAATGAATATGCGGCCAAAATAGGGATGGGAATGGAAGCACAAGGGAAGAGAAAGCAAGTGAGTCTAAAACAGAGGTGGATGGATAAAGTAAAAGAAGATCTGATGCAAAAGGATTTGACTGGGGAGGAGGTGCAGGACTGAGCTGTACAGGGAAGGTTGATCAGGCACATCGACACCACATAAAAGTTGGAAAAGATAAAGAAGAAGAAGAAGATAAGGTAAAGGTAAATTAATAATCTGTCAATCATTGATCAAACAAATTATATAAACCCTGGATCTTGAGAATGATTTCATCCATTATTCAGTGCAATTGTAGTTTTAATCTGAGACTGAGAAAACCATTCAGATTTAATTACATATAATAATAGGTTAAATATAGCCTCATAATAGATTTAATTAAGGACAGAAAGTAGCACATGGGAAATGAGTATTAATAGTAAGCAGCAGTAGCAGCAGGTCTCCCAGGGTCAGGATCAATAATGTATGCCTTTGTTGATTGTGATATGTGTAAACAAGTAAAGTTACTTAACTCCGTTGTGAAATGAACCAAAACAGACTGTGAAGGAATACTAGAGACACATATGAAGTGACTCTGTTACTCTAAGTATTTGTCATTTAATTTAGGACTGTCCCCTTCTTGCACAGCGTCTTTGTCATTAATCTTAGTAATTAGGGAACAAGTATTTGTTTTGTAATGCATGCAAATAACGTGTTGCAAAAAGCACATCACACTGAGTGTCGATTGATATTGCAAACTTGCATGGCCCTGTCTCTCTAAAAACGTAAGGCATTACTTTAATAAAATAATAATACATCCTCAGCTTATTTCAAATGTACTATCTTTTGAACACAGTACAATGACATTCCTATTTGTCCGCAAGATCAACAAGCACGATGCCCCATGATGCCGCCACTCTCCCTGTTTGATGGCTGAATCTCACTTGGTTATGTAAAATATCAGATTTTCTGACCCTGTTGAGGGTCCTGGCGTTTGTAAAATACGGTATATCAAAGCATATATTTGAGACATCATGAAGTATAATAGGGTGTCGTGAGCAAAAGAGCTAAGCTTCACTTTGTATGCAGTTTTGCGAAATTGATGCTAAAATTTATTTTACATGCAGTCTTGCAATTGCAAAACTCACTAAAGGAGTGGTTTTGGTTTTTTGATTATAAAGGATTTTTGAGGCGTGGAAAGAAAGAAACATTCTTATTGATCCTTAAGGGTTTATCAATGCCATACACCCCTTTTGGACCTATTGATTTTTCAGTAAAGATTTCTGATGAAATTAGTCAAAATTTACAATTTACAAATTCAATATGGCTGAAAACGTGAGACCAAAAAGTAAAGTGCTGGATAAAAGTCATAATCCAGCAAGGTAACAAAATGGCTGCACAAAGTAGCTGGGAAAAAAATTAGATGTGGTCTTCCCATTCAAAATTTAATCCAACAGTTCTGCTGCCTGATGTAGTCCTCTCGTCACTTAATATTAGGCTTAAAGACACCCTGGTTCCACAGGTCTATGGTTAGGTCATTAGTGATTTCTTATCTCTCACAATTTTGCTTTCTTGACTTTTGATTACATTTTCTAATTCTTTCATATGTTGTTTATTGATGTGGAGAAGGCTTATGAAAGACTGCCACATCAAGAGGTCTGGAGGAGCTTGATAGAGATAGGAGTACCAGAGACATATGGGAGGATTGTCCAGAATGGGTTAACAGACAAGACCCCAGTTAGACGAGGTCTGGCCCAGGGATTTTCTTGAAGTCCTTACCTCTTTGTCTGGTTAGGGATGTTTTGGTTATGAATAAAAGACCAATCCCCCTGGTGCCGACTTTTTGCAGATGACATTGTGTTGTGTGGGAAGAATGGAGAAGGGTTTTAGAAGAAAGAATATTTGAGGTTTAATATTGATAAGGATTCAGAATTTAGGCTGAAGGGAGAGCTATTGAAAAGAATGTATAAATTTAAATATCTAGGATCAGTGGTAGCCCAAGATGGAAAATTAAATGCATAGATAATCTATAGAGTGCAGTGTGGATGGAACAATTAGAAGAAAGTATCAGGAGTGTTGTGTGATTGAAGAATTAAGGTGAAGGCTAAAGGTAAGTTCTTTAAGACAGTGGCAAGACCAGCAATGATGTGTGGAGCTGAGGCATCGGCGGTAAATGGAGCAGAGGAGAAGTTAAATGTAGTTGATATGAAAATGTTGCGATGGACATGGGGAGTTACAAAAAAGGACATGCAGAGAAGGTTAGAGATAATGAAAACTGGAATTCAAAAGACACGTAGAAATACATGAAGAGCAAGATACAGAATATGAAAGCAGAAAAAACGACAGTGTCAAAACAAAGAAAGTAAACCGCATTAGCGCAAAGAAAGAGAAATTATTACTCGGAGAAATAATGAAAAGGCGAATAGAGATCGAATATACTGTATGGACATACAGTACAGGCCAAAAGTTTGGACACACCTCCTCATTCAATGTGTTTTCTTTATTTTCATGACTGAAGGCATCAAAACTATGAATGAACACATGTGGAGTTATGTACTTAACAAAAAAAGGTGAAATAACTGAAAACATGTTTTATATTCTAGTTTCTTCAAAATAGCCACCCTTTGCTCTGATTACTGCTTTGCACACTCTTGGCATTCTCTCGATGAGCTTCAACAGGTAGTCCCCTGAAATGGTTTTCACTTCACAGGTGTGCCTTATCAGGGTTATTTAGTGGAATTTCTTGCTTTATCAATGGGGTTGGGACCAGCAGTTGTGTTGTGCAGAAGTCAGGTTAGTTGGACGATCATTTATTTTTCAACAGGACAATGACCCCAAACACACCTCCAGGCTGTGTAAGGGCTATTTGACCAAGAAGGAGAGTGATGGAGTGCTGTAAATGGTCATGAAAAGAAAGAAAACACATTGAATGAGGAGGTGTGTCCAAACTTTTGGCCTGTACTGTAGGTGATATGTCAGAAGTATGTAAATATTGTAAGGCTTTAAAGTTTAAAAGTTTCAAAAACGGAGTTTACCTCACATGCATTTATTGCTTACTTTGCAAAAAAAAAAATGAACTGCTGATGATGTCGATCGTTTTGTCTGTGCTGAAATTCCAAACAAAGTACAAAGTCATTAAACGCATGTCTTACTGACCTCATTAAAAAGATTCAGCACATTGGGACTCGGAAGATTCCAAATATTGTTTTTACAGAAGTTCTGAAAAAATGTGAAAATAATGAAATAGCAACAATTCAAAGACAAAAAAAATCTTACAAGTGTGTATCCGGAAAACCAAACATGGGGGTTGGCAAGCAAAGCAAGCTGGGGGCAAAGCCCCCTAGTCATTTTTTAAAAAAAAAAGACAATATAAAGGCGTATTATGGCTTCAGAGGGAAAGAAGTCCTCAGAACTCCTCATTTTTTGACCCAAATGTGCTCATTTGCAGAGAAAGACAGTTGGCAGCCCTAGTCATTAACAAATGCTAAAACTAACAGAAATAACATAATAACATGAAAAATAATAATTCAAAAGTAACAAAAACAACAATAAAACCAAAAATACACATAAATCCTGGTTGTAATACAACACTAAGTAGCAGCTGTGTGGTTTCTGCTTCTTCTCAGTTTTATCAGCAAAGCCAGCCACTTCAGGCTATGAAGGGACTGCCATGTTTGTGTCTGGTGTGCCCTGCAGCTAAAGGAGCCGTGACTGTCTTTAGTGTCATGCTGGCCACTCTAATAAGTGATTTCACATAACTCACCACACCCTGATTGAAATCCTGGTTTTCGCCACCGAGGCTCCTGTTACAACCTTCTGATTTTGACCTTGGTTTTATTCCTGCTGAATACTTTTGTTTGCACACTTTGAAAGTTTATTATGAGGACACACAGTATTAATGGTTGTAATTTCTTGTTTGGTTTCTATCCATGATTTTGACTTGCACTCAGGTAATTAAAGGCCTACTTTCAACCCAAAGCTCTAAAGAATGTTTATCTCAAAGGGAGCTGATAGACTGTTTTAAACTGCTCCTCTGTTCCTGTGTTTGTTTCTGAAATGTGTGGTGATGTTTTTAGTCTCATTCATCTTGAGGTCATTTAAAGGTGGAATTTAAAATGCTTTCTATGGCTTCAAAAAAATGTTGTTTTTGCAGCTGGTTATTTTAGAAAGCTCTAGCTACTCCTTCACTGTCAGGTTAATTTCATCATTCAGATGATATGATAACAAACAGTAAATATAAAACAAGAACTTGCTTGTTATAAAAATGCAGCGAGCTTTCATCTGCTAGTAAAAGGTGACCTGGATGGTCAAATTTCCTTCTCATTCTTTATAGACTGGTGAAGTAACTAAACAGACCAATAAAAACTTACAGTAATTCTGCTTCCTCAATGAGCTAATAGTATTTTAAAATAAAGTATTTAGAAGAAGGGAAAGAAAAGTGCCAGAAGCAAAAACATAACTGGAAATTTCAGAATTAATGCAAAATGGCTTCATTAATTAAGGTTGTTAGTGAGTTTTGAAATCTAAGCAAGAATTTTAAATATTACAGTAGGATGAATTGAGGTGTGAGTCACTTAAATTTAAATTTCACTGACACAACAGAGCAGAGAGATAGCATCTGTCATCTTTAACCAAGGATAATAAACTCTGTACTCACGTATAACATCAGCAATCCAGCAATCCAGTGAAAAGAAAACAATTACCCTGTCTGACACTCCTGTATATATTTATATATTGTGGGGAACAGACAGGCAGATATCGTTTATGCACCACAACACGTTTATTATGCGCTATATTTACAATAATAAGTGAACATGTACACCCCAGTGCCGCAGCAGCAGTCACCCTCAAAAGACCTGAAAACACCAGCAAGACCAAGGAACTGGTGGTGGATTTTAGGAGGCCCAGGCCCCTCATGGACCCCGTGATCATCAGAGGTGACTGTGCAGAGGGTACAGACCTATAAATATCTGGGAGTGCAGCTAGATGACAAATTGGACTGGACTGCCAATACTGATGCTCTTTGCAAGAGAGGACAGAGCTGACTATACTTCCTTAGAAGGCTGGCGTCCTTCAACATCTGCAATAAGATGCTGCAGATGTTCTACCAGATGGTTGTGGTGAGGGCCCTCTTCTACGCGGTGGTGTGCTGGGGAGGCAGCATAAAGATGAAAGACGCCTCACGCCTGGACAAACTTGTTAAGAAGGCAGGCTCTATTGTAGGAGTAAAGTTGGACAGTTTAACATCTGTAGCAGAGCGACGGGCGCTAAGCAAACTCCTGTCAATCATGAAGAATCCACTGCATCCACTGAACAGTGTCATCTCCAGGCAGAGGAGTAGCTTCAGCGATAGACTGCTGTCACCGTCCTGCTCCACTGACAGACTGAGGAGATCGTTCCTCCCCAACACTATGCGACTGTTCAATTCCACCTGGGGGAGTAAATGCTAACATTACTCAAAGTTATTGTCTGCTTTTACATGCATTTTTATTACTTTTTAATTTAATATTGTTTTTTGTATCAGTATACTGCTGCTGGATTATGTGAATTTCCCCTTGGGATTAATAAAGTATCTATCTATCTATCTATCTATCTATCTATCTATCTATCTATCTAT
>JANRMT010062840.1:11095228-11115569 GCA_026402145.1 Polypterus bichir lapradei | reverse complement strand
TAGATAGATAGATAGATAGATAGATAGATAGATAGATAGATAGATAGATAGATAGATAGATAGATCTTGTATAAGTAGGGCCAGAGACAACTCATTTTTTTAAGGAGGCTGAGGTCATTCGGTGTGAGAGGCCTGCTGCTAAGAAGGTGGTCTTTGCTGATAATGAGACTCAGTATTTCATTATATTGCTTGATGCTGCTTTCATTCATCCAAGAGAAATTTTAATAACAATCTAGAACTGGGATTCTCACAGTCCTGGTGGGCCACAGTGCCTGCACATTTTTACTTCAATCAATTTCTTAATAAGAACCCATTTATTTTCTACTATAGCAACATGTTTTTTTGGTCTTAATTTTAGTTTACTTACTTGTTATGATTCAGATTCCTTAATTGCCTATTTTAGTTTTAAGCAGCTGCATTTAGGTTTTAATAATTGTGTGCTTTTTTTAACCAGCCAATAATGAAATGCAAATAATAAAGAAGCCACTAGTTCTCTAGCTAGCTAATGGTGAATGTGCATCATAAAATATCTGTGATAAAAGAATATTTAGAAATAAATGACAGAAAAGGGAAGAATTATGAAGTGAAAATTTGTTCTGGTCCATAAACATACTGTATGGATAATGTTCTCAGAAATGAAAACACCACAATTTATTGTGAGCGGTGTCACACTGGGACTAACATCACAGACAGAGTTTTGGTGTGATCCTTACACAACTGTGATGCCAGGGGACAGGGGAAAACTAGTCGATTAGGTCATTGTCTTCCCCACCATGCTGGGTGCCAGCCGTCCTGGGTTACAGTGCAGATATGGATATCCACAGGGCACATTGGGAACTGTAGTTCTTTGGGTCAGTCCTTTAGGGTGATGCCAGGGGCTGCTGAGGAGACTAGTGAGCCGTACTTTGTCTGACTTCAGCTTCACCCAGAAGTACTCCCGAACCACAGTCTTGAGACATGGAAGTACTCTTGGGTTTTACATAAAAGGAGCAGCCTGCCTCAACCTGGTGAGCCAGAGTCAGGAGGAGGAAGACAAAGCATGCCTGGAGGAGCGGAGGAGAGACTACATAGTGGCTGAGTGTTAGAGTTATAGTTTGTAGTGTGGGAAATGCTTGTTTGTAAGCGTTTCACACAATTAAACTCTTTGTTCACACTGCCACGTGTGTCTGTGCCTTTGTGCCAGGAGTCTTGCAAGCTGCAGCGCCCCCTGGTGATCACAGTATTTAATAATGTGTCTCCGTTGAATGAAAGTACTAACAAGCAATGCTGTTAAATATCACGTTTCTGGATCACCAAGGACCGGCTGCTAATGGGGTAACTGATTGGAACGAAAACCCGCAGCCACTGTGACCCACCAGGACTCTGAGTGAAGATCCCTGACCTAATGGGCAATAACAATGGTCTGCACCAAAATCCTCACACGCAAAACAATCTGTATACTTTATATATTTAAGTGTGTTGAATTTCTGAAACTGGAAGTTTTTTAGTTTTTAAGAGCATTTTGTTCTTTCAGAGAAGTGACACATGATAAGAGATAAATGACAACATATGTGTGAACTTACAAAAGCAGCCTGCTCAATACAAGGAGCACACACACACACACATCTTAGAAGCTGCAGCAGGGTCCTAGCAGGGTGTAGAGCATTTGTGTGGGTCTAGGAATACACTTTTGTTTTAGACTCATCAACGCTTAAAGTGTTTGATTTATTTTTCATATATGGAATAATTTCAAATCCCTCTACACACTCTTCTGCACCAAAATCCTCCCAAGCAAAACAATTGGTGTACTTCATGATATTCTTCTTCTTCTTCTTAATAATAATAATGCCTTTCCCATGTTCAAATTGCTTTATAGATTTAGGTGTGCTGAATTTCTGAAACTGGAATTTCTCAACCCCAAACTGTTTCTGACTATTTTGAAAAATATTGTTCTTCTTTTTATAATTTTTTATGGCATAAGGATTTTGCATGCCGAGAATGTTATTTGAGGTATATTTTGACCTGAAAAATGGCAGTCTTCCTCATTCTTAACATTACTTGAGGTGGAAACAACTCAAAGTCAAGTATTTGCTGAACATTTTTTCTCTCTGTTGTTTGTATTTTCGGTCTCTTCCTATTAATTCAAAAAATGCCTGGGATTTATATTTCGAAAGTTAGAAAGATGCCCTTTTATGATCCAAAAGAGAGAAATGTTTTGTTTAAATGTTTTCTACAGAAACATTGATCCATTATTCACTGCACACTTTTGAACGCTTTGTCCCCAGACTTGTATTTGCGTTCAAGAATCGCGTCTGGCCCCACGAGACTACTGGTCAAGGAACATGGAATTTTTAATCTGGTCAGATCAGGCCACAGCAAAGGGGCAGAGTACAATTAAAAAAAAAAAATCACATTTGGGGGCATTTTCTGCTGCATACCACACCATACCATACCATTTTTATTTGTTGAGCGCTTAAAAACACAGCATTACAACTGACCGAAGCGCTGTACAGTTAAAAAGAAGCAGGACTAATAACAAAAATTAAAAACAAACATTAAGAGAGAATTTAAAACAGAGGTACTAAAAACAGGTCAGGGGACCCAATAAAACAAAAGAAATAGCAAGAAGCAAGTGGAAATGAGACAGGTTAAGAGTTAAAAGCCAATGTGAAGAGGTGTGTTTTTAGGTATGATTTAAATGTGGCGACTGAGGCGGCTTGCCTAACCACTAAAGGTAGGGAGTTCCAGAGCCTGGATGCACAGATGGAGAAAGCCCTTTCACCACGAGCTTTAAAACGTGCCTTGGGAACGGTTAGGAGCAGCTGATCTGCGGATCTAAGAACACGGGGGGGATTGTGACGATTGTGCATAGAGGTGGCAGCAAAGAGTCTCAAAAGTAGAGTCCTGCTTGGCTCAGAAATGAGCGTTCACTTATAAAAGTGCTTATCATTTTAGAGGATACCCAATATCAGGGCTGTTTTATATCCAGGAGCATCAAATTTAAAGTCATTTTTGGTGGCCATCTGTAGCTACTTTCTAGAACGTGGTAGACATGAACCCCAAGATCCACCCATCCATTCATCCAGCCGTTATCTAAACCCACGTGGAGAAGCTGGAGCCCATCCCTGAAAGCATGGATGTGACATCAAATGTCAACTGAGACTCTCAGTTTGGAGCCAGAAGCCTAGAGCTGACTGGCATTAGAGAATGAAGTCTAAGAACAGAAAGGAAGATGACTGAAATGGGGACTTTTTAAGGAAACTGGCAAGTGGCCTCCCCTAAAAATGTGGATGCAGATGGGCTAATTGCCATTTTCTTATTTTTTTTTTTTAATATTGTGATACATTTTACTCATATATTACATCTGCAATGAAAGTAAAAGTCTTCTTTATTTGAATGCTGTAATATGTTTGCATCCCTGTGGGGATCATTTGCTGGGGCAGGGCCACGTCACACCCTGTTATAATACACATCTACAGAGTATATTTATAGAAGAAAATGCATACCTTTTCTAAAATAGTAATTCATTCTGGAGTGCCATCTGTGTTGAATTTGCGCAATTCACATGCCCCACTCTCCCTTTCGCACTCTGTTCTTCTTTACTGTAAAGTCAGCATTGTGGGTTAGTCGCTACTGCATCAGACTGTAAACCACAAGAGTGCTGACTCACTGAGCAATGCTGAGCAAATCACTTCAACTGCCGGGCACCCAAATGAAGAAACAGCTGGAAGACTGTCATTTGTGTCACTGCCTTGAAAACTTGGAGAAGAGGAGGTTGGCATAATCTAAATGGAATACTGTGGTTTTCCCAGTTATATCAAGTCGTGACACTTCTGCTCACAAGAGTCCTGCGGCTCTTTATTGGACACAAGGCTCTGATGTCCCAGAAGATGAATGCTCATCTCATGCCCTCCGTCTCCACGGTCATGTCACTGTCAACATTGGGAAACTTTATTTTATTCCAGTCTGATCACGGCCTGCGTGGAGCCTGCACAGTTTCCTTTAGCAATGTGCTCCAGTTTTCCTCCACCAACTGAAAAACATTCTATTGTGATGAAAGTTTTTCAACTCCTTTTTCCAAATTCTTCCACTTTTTGGTGCTTTGTCTTTGAATTTGGACAATGTACTATATAATAAAGCAATAAGGTCTGTGGATCCAGTCCCTAGGAGCAATCTGATTGGTTGGTTTGGCTTTGGAGATACTGTATGACAAAACATGAAGTGTGAGTGTGAGACACGGGAGGACGAGTAAAAGTGTAGGCTGAGAATGTCGAATTCAAAGATGGAAAATACAAATCGAGACTGGAAGGCTAGAAAGGCGCTTCAAAAATAATGACAGAGTCTGAGAAGCAGGCTTTATAGGAATGCACTCAGTGAGGGAGAGTCGATGAAGAAACGTTCAGACACACGTGAATCCCGAGGAAAGGCACCGGAAGTACATGTATGGCAAGTGATAGCAAATATTTGTAAACTGTTCTATTACCTGTCTTCGAGAGGTACCATGACTAGTATTAAAATAAAATAACATTATCATGGCACTATCTTTTCAAATGTTAATGTGGAGATGAAAGAAGTCAAAAGGGTGGTCAGACTTGCAAAGATCAATACCAGAAAAAAATAACTAAGCACCATATTAAAGGGACAAGCCAAAACAGTATTTGTCATGACTTAGGAGTCCCAAGACACGTATATCCAAAAATGCCCACTAGAGGAAAAAAATCTTTAAACCTGGCTAGCAACAAAAACACAGAATCTTTATAATTAAAAAGATTTATTCTTCACACAAAAGCTTTGTAATAACAAGAAATTCAGTGGAGCACAAAAGGCAAAAAGGAATTGCTTGGAAAGTCAAACGCAATGCAAGACAAACAATTGTCCCAATACAAAATCCCAAATGTGGTCAAGACCAGATCAAAAGGGTTAAACAATCCAATGAATCACAGAGCAAAGAAAGAATTACAAAAAAGCACTCACCAACTCCCAAGTGCATTTGAATGGACCATAAAAGACTATATGCTGCCCTCGCCTTTTAAGAGCTGAGGCCAGTCCATTGCAGTGATGGGCAGGTGGCTCCACCTCTTGGGGAACCACCCACAAAACACATAAAAATTAAACTGGGGCAGACATACAAAGGCAAAAGCAAATACATAGAACAAAAAGTGAACAAAGAAGACATAAAACTAGGATTTGAACCCCAGCAAGGAGAAGAACCCTGACTGAAATCTAACACAGAGTCCAATTTGTTCTTATTGCTTCCTCTTTGCTGTCACCAGTTTGCCAGGCCTAGTGACATTCCTCCAGGGCTTAGCCTCTCCTACATCTATCAGCCTCACCATCTCTGTTCCTAAGTCTGGTGCCCATGGAGGTTTTATCATCAGGCCACAATTTGCATTGGCACACCATTATCATACATAGCATATAACAAGTGAAATATTTACAGGAGCTGCTGCCTTGCGTGATACGCAACTTAAAGAAGCTTAAACCAAGGACATATACTTTACCGCAGTTGACTCAAAGGAGGCAAATCTCCACTTTATGCCATTTAAACGTGTGTAATCTCTTTTGGTTAAATGGAAATATTTACTTTAAAAGGGATTTCAATTAAACGACTTGCTTATTTAAATTTGTCCTTTACTTGACATCCAACCGGATTTCAAAGGGCACTAAATATGTCATTTGTTTGCCTTTCTTTTGTTAAGGGAGAAGAAAAGCTGGAACAAAAGACATCGGCAAATAGCATAACGTGCTCCTGCATGCATATTGAAAACCGGCTCTTTATTTAAATACAGAAACAAGCCCAGGATGGCAGTCTCGCACGTATATCCACACTCACTCATGATTTACCAGTCTGCATAAAACTCTCAAACACTTCTAGTCTACTCCAGGATTGTGGGAGCTGAAGCCTATCTCAGCTGCATTGGATGTAAGGAAGAAAGGCATCTTTTTACAGAGTGGGCAATCTATCACAGGGTCCACTAACATGCTCACTTATGCAGGGCCCATCTACTGTAAGAAGAAGACAAAACAAGTTCAAAGTGTCAGGGCACCTTTCGGAAAACCACATATATTTGAATGATGTTTGTAAAAAGCAAAATTTTCAGATGATAATTTCTTTTGACAACTGGCAAAGATGGCGCTTCTTCCAGTTAATGATGTAATCTGGCAGGAAGAGGTGGGCCCAGGTTGGTAAACCCCAGAAGTGACATCGAGAGAGGAGAGCCATCAATCTTCCTGTCTGCAGAACAAGAAAAAGAAAGGCCAGTATTACACAGCGCCAACCCCTGGATCGGCGGAGAATTACCATCACCAATGCCCTTAAACTGTTTCCTATGCGCACGTGCATGACGCTACATAATTCTCCAAACCTCCTAATAAAGACATGAGGATCCAAGGGCCCAACCAGAAATGCAAGGCATAAAGCATAAACCATAACCATAAAGGTCGTTTATCCATTGATGGGTACACCTGAGTGCATCTGCACTAAAGAATATACTTAATTTTTCCAGTAGACCATTAGATACTGTGTATTGTGTGGAATATTCGGACCCGGACACAAACAGGCAGACACAGAATGTCTCAAAGCACACATTTTTTATTGTGCAACACGCAATAATACCACAAACAGTGCACCAACCACCAATGATACAGTCCTTTTGACTTCTTTCTTTCTCTCTCTCTCAGTCTCTGTCACCTCAACTCCTCTCTTCCACGCTCTGTCCACTTCCAACTGACTCCGGGTGTGGCGGAAGTGCTACATGACAAGGTTCCGGATCTACCCAGGCGCCCCCTGGTGGTGGCCTTGAATCCCAACAGGTTTGGGCTTCCAAGCCCCGTGCCCGTGGCCCTGATGCAATCCAGGGTGGCTGTCCCTTCACGTCCCAGGGAATGGCTTGCCCTTCTCTCGGTCCCCTGCACCTCCAGGCTTCCCAACAGGGCACGATTCCTGGCCATCCACCACAGTTGATATTTTTGTTGAATAGATAATTGAAAAGGCAAATTTTCCTGTGTTTCCATGCTTGTATTCAAATGTATCATCTTTATCGGTAGGCACATGAAGATGTGCTGTTTGCCTATAAATTATGTTGGGAAAAGTCAACAATTTCCGTTGTGGTTTATTTACTTTTCACATAACTGTATACACATCTTGATATTGTTGGACATACAGCTTGGAGAGCACCTTCACGGCTCCAATGGTGCACAAATAATGGGGCCAGAGATGGGCCAGCATGGTTATTGATTCCTTCTCCCACTATGCCTATAGAACAGAAGACATTTCCCCAGAAAACTGATTCAATCCTGGAAGTCCTGTGTCTTCCACATATTTAAGAGCTCAGGTGACTGAAAGGCACAGCTCCAATGACAGAAACTCCTTCTATTTAAGATTTTCAAAACTTGGACCACTGAATTTGCTGTTATGTTATTATTATTATTTTGGAATATTTGGTTGTTGAAAATGACATAGACAAAACAGACCCCAAACCTTTGTTTTTTCCTCTAGTATCATTATTAAATATATATAAAATAAAGGAACGTGTGGACAGATGGGTGTCCTGGCTGGTTTGGTTTATGTTGTCTTTCCTGAGTTGAAGGCCTTTGGAGTGGAAGGACACACAAAGCCAAGTATTCCTCCAATATGCTAGGTGGCAGCATCCCTCCGGTATGGATCCCATTTGGACACATGCAGGGCTGCAGATAAATTGCAGTTGTGGTGGGCAGCCCTGTTGGGGTCCATGTTTGCATCTAGAGCAGGGGTCTCCAACACGTCGCTCACAACCCCTTTCCAAATAGCTTGCCAAAGGGTTAATGAATCCTACATAAATTTGAAAACTTGATTAGTCAAATTAGGGGTGGGCGGTCTTTCCAAAAAATCATATCACGATCCTTTTAACGCAAAATCACGATCCACAAACTGAATTGCAATCTATCTTTTCAATGTGGCATACACTTAAGAGAATATTCGGACTCAAAATCATCAAGACCTAAGTAACACTTTATTTTAAATATCAAACAAAGTTGAATTCAATTGTTGTCTCGTTCGCTAGCTAAGCGGAGTTAAGGACCACGCCCCAAACCTGGAGAATGAGTGAGGAAGGCCCCTCCCCTCGGCCCGATGCGTGTTTATTGGATTCACGCAAATTAATTGGTACCGCAAGCGAACTACGATACATAGCGAAATGAGAGAAATCACAAAATCAACCGGAATGTTCAAGCAAATTATAGAAAAAAACTCAATCTAAATCCATGAAGTAGTTCTCTCATGAAAAGTAGACAGACATGCAGACAGACAGATGTTGTATTTTATGTGCAGTTAAAGTCTCAACAGCATTCTCAGCATTTCTGGAGCTTAGTAGAGCCACATAACTATAAGAATCTTCACCAAGCAGTTCTGAAAATGTCTGCTTTGTTTGGGTCTCCATACCTCTGTGAGTCTGAGGTGAATGTCATGAAATCAAAGTTCAGAACAAGACTGAGAGACGAACATTGAAATGACTCCATAAGAGTGAACCTCAGTGGCTCCACTCCACCAGACACCTGCCTCTCTTGTTGACTCCATGCAGTGCCAGTCATCCGACTGACTAAAAAACACATCACACATGCAACTGGACATGTGAATAAAGTGACACAGTGACATGGAACAAAATGACAAATGAATAAATCAGATCTGTGCATTTGGAATTTAAATGTTTTGTTTTGACAGCATTCATGTTTTAATTCAGTACTGTAAGATACACTCGAAAATGCATACAGACATACAACATGCACTTGCAGGTGAACTAAATATTTTTTGTGATGTGTTAATGCAAAATGTGAGTTGTGGACACCAACATTTTGTAAACATTCAGGCAAAACAAGCTGATTCAGTTTGTTTGGGTTGAAATAAGCTATGAGAATAAACGTTAGAAAACATGAGTAGCTATCGGCCATTTTCATTTTGTAAAAGTAGTTCTCAGGGGAATAAAGGTTGGAGACCCCTGGTATAGAGGTAGCTGCTTGGGGCCAGATCCCCTTACTGGTAGAGATTCTGCCCAGCCTGTAAGTACTTCCAGGGGGCAATCTTGCTGCACTGGAAATATTCCTGTGTCCAGGTTTAAAAGTAGCACTTCACCCTGCGCAGGTGAGTCAGAGTTGGGCAAGGAGTCAAGTAAAGCTAGCTAACCTGGGAGGGATGAAGGATTTAAAGAAAAGGAAAGAATAATTGTTACTTCTGAAAGGAGAACTGGTCATTAAAGAAGCCTTGCAGTAAGGTATTTGGTTTAATAAAAGACTTTATTTTATCCTGGTTCTGCATCTGTAGCAATTGTGTCAATGATTAGGGCTCTGGGGTGCCCATTAGTGGACACAAAAATTTTGCAGTATATGCACTGTATGCTGGTTTAGTTATTTATGTCTTTTTTGTTTCTTCTGAGATTCTGATGCCCACAGTGGTGTCTGAACAATGTAACAAAAAAATGATTAACTACAAAATATTGCACATCTGTAATGTGTAAGTGAAATAAGTTTTATATGTCCCTCAAAATGTAAGTGTATGTACAGAATATAATTGTGAATGTAGGTATTATTGATATATTGTAAGAGTGATTTCCTACCTGGCCTCAAAGATCCTCGGTTTCTATCCTAGTTGGAATAACCAAATAATGAATGGATTAGGGATGAGTTGATTTTATAAATAACTAGCTGATTACCCAGTGGCTTTGCTCACTGAGTGCAAGGGAAAAAAATAAAATGTAGTATATAAATTATTAAACAGTAAAACATTAACATGTAAGAAGTAAAGATACAATGAGCACTACTGGAGTGCTTTAGGGTAAAGTACATTTTAAAGGCGCTATAACACAACATGAAAGTAGCACTAACGGCAGCTTAAATGTATTTGGATCATCTCTCGGTAGCAGATCCCTTGTGAAAGGCGCTACACGACCACTGTGGTGTAGAAATTACATTTTCTATGCAATCCTGCAAATTTTTGCCTGACAACCTTGCACTACGTGCCTGTGATTTAAGAGAAAAATTATTCTGAGAAATGTGGATGCTGCCCTTCCGTGCTTAACGAGCAGAAGGTCCAAACAATTCCCAAGTCCAATACTTTACATGAAGAGGTCGGTACATCTTTTTAGATGTAAACCCTCCATATTGTTAAAAGAATTCATCACAAAAGCAACCTTGAATGTTGAGGGGTTTTAGTGACCGAACTCACCTTAAGGGACAGTAAGTAGTCGTGCAGCGCAATTTACAAAGAGAGTTTTGCTTCAATGGCGCCGATTACACACATTCGCAAAGATTTACACTCTCCCAGGAGCCAACGGGGCACTCGAAGTGTCACAAACAGTGCGAGAAAAGAGGACGCCGCCCGAAACTGCGAAGCTCTCGACCCAGCAGAGCAGCCCGACATTCCGCGCCTCCGAGCGTCCACTGACTCCTTAAGGTGCGATCAGAACATCTTGGGGCTGCTCAATTTTATAAAGAGAGCTCTGTTTAGACAAATTTTTTCTAATGGATTGTGTTTTTCATAATCTTTTACAAAATGAGTAAAACTCACACACTCATCTACAGCCAAACTTATAGCACATTCATCCTGAGAAGACAGCTAATAGAAAATGAGGGCACAACAGAATTTATGAGCATAGTAAAGAGTTCATGGAGGGCTACTACTGGATTACAATGCAGATTTTTTCTGTACTGATGGTGGCACAGTACCTGCTCTATTATATAAAAAGTGCTGCTCTCCTTGACTGTTCATCCCTCAACCCTCAATCCTCAGGTAGTGAGCTGTGTTTCTATGGTGGTGTCAGATTGGTATATTTATTGAGTGGTCTTTAATTTTAATCCTTTTGTACTGTGTCTCTTCCGAGAATCCTTAGATACTGCTGGTTTGACTTTGTGTTGAAGGAGCGATTGCTCGTGGCGTCCTGAATGAGGCACATTACCTGCATTGTGAGGGAGCTTCAGTTACGGCACTACGGCCATATGGCATGATTCTCCGGCTCACGAGCAACTGGACCAGGCCAACGGGATGTCCACGTAAAACACCTGGCTCCGGCAGATAGAGGGTCATTTCCAGAGGGTGGGACTGGTCCGTGTGTCTGCCTGGGGGGGGGGTTGCCAACCGGGATCCCAAGCTATTTCATTGTGTGGTGTGTGTGGCGACACGCTGTACCAGTGCCTGCTCCTCAACCTGACCTGACTTGACCTGGTCTTCAATTCCTTTCTCTGGAGCAGGACTCCCGCTTCTTATATTCCCCTTATGGTTCTGCATATACACATGTTGTAGAATTCATCTAGCAAGCTGCTTATCTCTTTGGATTTGCTTGTTTTATCTTTTAATTATGGTCAACTTTCTGATATAATGCCATTTTAAATATCCCATGCGTAGCGTATCCATTATTTATGGTTTTGGTTTAGTCCCAAGTGAAGTGTATTTTGTGTAGTGTACATTACGTATCTATTTCTTTAATGCTTTCAGACTTATCTAACATTAATATATAAGAAGTGGTACAATGGTATCGCTGTTGCTTCACTGTATGGAGACCAGGATTTGTGTCCCAGGTCCTCCCTGTGTGGAGTTTGCATATTCTCCCAGTGTCTGTTTGGGTTTGCTTCGGTTTCCTCCCGCCGTCCAAAGATGTGTAGGTTAGGTGGTTTGGCGTTATGTGTGTTTGCCCTGTGATGGACTGGTGTGCTCCTGCCTTGTGCTCTCTGCTACCTGGGATTGGCTCCAGCCCTGGTCATCCTGGTCTGGAATAAGTGGGTTAGAAAATGACGGGATATGAATTTGAGACCCCCAGTCTTTAATTGGCTGGTTAGGGGTGTTAATTTTAATGTGTTACATGTTAATAAAGTTAAGTCAAAAAGAAACATTTAGGGAAGTATATTAGTGCTGTCTCCTACTGATATTCTACTGATTACATATTTATGATATATTTTTCTTCTAATAAACAGATATTTTATCATAGTATACTCTCTGTTTTATTTTGTTTTTCTTATTTCCTTTTTACATAACCCAATCATTATCAAAGCATCTTGTATTCAGCACTTTTGCTCACATTTAGAGTGTCCACTAGGAGTCACTCTTTAACAATTCACATAAAGAGCAGCATAGCTTGGCTGTGACAGATCCGGTTCATCCTTTTTTACAGAGGCAGAGAGTTAGCGCGGAGCCTTCTACCCACATTGTACCATTTTAGAAAGTTCCTGCTGCCAAGAAGGTTGTCCTGGGATCTCTGGTCTTGGTCACAAGCCTTCTGTCCAGTGGGGGTGGGTGAGGTGAATCTCTTAATGTTATCAATGCATTTGAAAAGTCTGGATAAGTCTAAAGAATTGTCAGGGATGCCAGGGGCAACGACCCGGCTGGGACGCCTTGAGGGACCGGAGGAGGGTCTACGCGCGCCCTGGATCACGTGGGGGCCGCCTTCCTGGTTGCTTTGGGGACCACGGGCACAGAGCTTTGAAGCTCCACCCTGTAGGGGCCTGTGGTCGCCGCCAGGGGGCGTTCCCGTGCCTTGGGAGCCCTGGACCTCAGCACTTCCGCCACACGAGGAAGTGCTGGGGGGAAGAAGAGCAGGGACACCCGGAGTGCTTCCGGGGATGCAGCCGGCACTTCCGCTGCACAGGGGCGTGTCGGTGGGTGATTACTGGAGCCCACCTGGAGCACATCCAGGTGATAATAAAAGGGGCCGCCTCCCTTCATTCAGGGTGAGAGTCGGGAGCGGAGAGGACTGAGCTTGCTGGAGGAGGCAAGGAGGCGGCCTGAAGTGAAAGAAAGGCATTGTGTGGCCAGGACTTTGGGGACTTTTGGGGGTTTTCTGGTGCACTTGTCAACTTAATATTGTAAATAAACGTGATTGTGGGTGAGATGAACGTGTCCGCCTGTCTGTGTCTGGGCCAGTCTCCACAGAATCCTTTTTGGGTTTTCAAGACAATTTCATACTTTTTGTATGGCTCATTTAGATCTTTCTCCTGCAACTTTTGTAACTGCTGTGTTAAGTTCAACTGGATTGAACATGTTTGGAAAATGCATGAAGTAAAAAAGTGAATCATACAGTATGTGATATAACGTTATAATTAATTTAAAGGGATTGTGAAATCCATAACTGAACTGTACAAGCATGAAAGTCTGATAAGAAGAGTTAAGCTGTTAAATGCTATTATTAGATGATTGCTGTTTTAATTATTACCATTATTATTATGTACATTGTGGTGAGGAAAGGCAAGTCCAAATGATAAATATTGGGGACACCAACCCTGTTGTTCCTGTTTAATCTAAAGCAAACTTAAAGCAAAATAAGGTCTCTGTGGAGTGAAATAGAATTCAAACACAGCAAGGTAAAGGGGATGAATCCAGCTGCAGACCTCCACGGCTCTGCGATTCACTGGTTTCGCTTGACAGACAATTGAATTGCAGGTTTTTGTCATGTCCTTTTCGTGATTTGAGTCAGATAACCCCCTCAAACCCTAATCTTAACCACAGTGTAATCAGGTGTTATCACTGACGTATAATATAAAATGAAAATCTCCTCAATGGAGTGGAGCTCTGGAGGTCCGCAGCCGGAGTCTACTGAAATAAAGAGCCATGAGGCTTTGTTTGTTCTTTCAGGCAATCACAATACGGGAGCTCCATCCGGTGATGTGCTCTGCTCACAGAGTGACACCTCCTTCCAATGACCCCGTGATTTTATAGGTGGGAGACTGGAAGGGGTGGAGTCAGTTGTCCTCACTCTGCATTTCTCAGCACTGTGGAGGGAATGAAAGAGGACATGATTAGTGCTAGAGAGTGTCTGTAGAGAAAGGAAGAGAAACTGCATGAGGGCACAGCACCAACCCCTGGAGTGGTGGAGAATTACAATCACTAGAGCCCTCAAGCTGTCCCTTATGCACAAGCGCATGGCAACATATAATACAGTCATATGAAAATAGCTTAATTCTTTGGATTTTTGTTTATCATTGGCTGAGCTTTCAAAGTAGCAACTTCCTTTTAAGATATGACATGCCTTATGGAAACAGTAGTATTTCAGCAGTGACATTAAGTTTATTGGATTAACAGAAAATATGCAATATGCATCATAACAGAATTATACAGGTGCATAAATGTGGGCACCCCAACAGAGATATGACATCAATACTTAATTGAGCCTCCTTTTGCAAATATAACAGCCTCTAGACGCCTCCTATAGCCTTTGATGAGTGTCTGGATTCTGGCTGGAGGTATTTTTGACTATTCTTCCATACAAAATCTCTCCAGTTCAGTTAAATTTGATGGCTGCCGAGCATGGACAGCCTGCTTCAAGTCATCCCATAGATTTTTGATGATATTCAAGTCTGTGACGGTCATTCCAGAACATTGTACTTCTCTCTCTGCATGAATGCCTTTGTAGATTTCGAACTGTGTTTTGAGTAATTGTCTTGTTGGAATATCCAACCCCTGCGTAACTTCAACTTTGTGACTGATGCTTGAACATTATCCTGAAGAATTTGTTGATATTGGGCTGAATTCATCCGACCCTCAACTTTAACAAGGGCCCCAGTCCCTGAACTAACCACACAGCCCCAAAGCATGATTAAACCTCCACCAAATTTGACAGTAGGTAGCAGGTGTTTTTTTTTTTTGGAATGCGGTGTTCTTCTTCCGCCATACAAAGCGCTTTTTGTTATGACCAAATAGCTCAATTTTTGTCTCATCAGTCCAAAGCACTTTGTTCCAAAATGAATCTGGTTTGTCTAAATGAGCATTTGCATACAACAAGTGACTCTGTTTGTGGTGTGAGTGCAGAAAGGGCTTCTTTCTCATCACCCTGCCATACAGATGTTCTTTGTGCAAATTGTGCTGAATTGTAGAACGATGTACAGATACACCATCTGCAGCTAGATGTTCTTGCAGGTCTTTGGAGGTGATCTGTGGGTTGTCTGTAACCTTCTCACAATCCTGCACATATGCTTCTCCTGTATTTTTCTTAGCCTGCCAGACCTGCTGGGTTTAACAGCAACTGTGCCTGTGGCCTTCCATTTCCTGATTACACTCCTTACAGTTGAAACTGACAGTTTAAACCTCTGAGATAGCTTTTTATAGCCTTCCCCTAAACCATGATACTCAACAATCTTTGTTTTCAGATCTTTTGAGAGTTGCTTTGAGGATCCCATGCTGTCACTCTTCAGAGGAGAGTCAAAGGGAAGCACAACTTGCAATTGACCACCTTAAATACCTTTTCTCATGATTATACACACCTCTCTATGAATGCTTAACAAGCTAATCGAACCAATTTGGTGTTGCAAGTAATCAGTATTGAGCAGTTCCATGCATTCAAATCAGCAAAATTACAAGGGGACCCAAAATTTTGCACAGCCAGTTTTTCACATTTCATTTAATTCCATACAACTAAATACTGCTTCACTAAAAATCTTTGTTCGGAAAACACCCCAGTACTCAGGTGTTCCTAGGAAATGAAAGACATACCTCTGTTATCTTTCTGGTTGAAAGTAGAGTTAATTATTATACAGGCTGAGAGGGGTTCCCAAACCATTTTCATATAACTGTATGAGAGGAAATCACAAAAATACATGATTGTAATAAAACAGTACATGATAGGAAAATGTAAAGATGATTTTTGTGATCAGCAGGTCATAAGGTACATCCCAAAGTATTCAAGAAGCAAAATTTGTCTAGTGTATTTGATTGAATTCTAGGGTAGCAGTATTGAGTTGCAGGGCCTTCAGCTGTTCTCTGTCCTAATGGTTTCTCACCTCAGAAGAGCTGACCATTAGTTTATTTCATATGATGATGGGCTCATTACTCTTTATGCAAACATGATGTTAACGTCATTTGTTTTTAATCTATTGTATAGATCTCCATAGATTTGACTTTATTTCATAGGCCTTTGTTGGTACTCTGCCAGCCATCACTGTAAACTCCAGCAATTATCACCTTCAGTTCTTTTAGGCTGTTCTCATGTCAAATTAATGGGGTTTAAACAGGCTTTGTGAAAAACATTTCCTTACTGTGCCCCATTGCCAATGAATGGCTTGAAAATTAAACAGAATTTGACTTGGTGCACTGTTAGTTTAGCTACTGCAAAAATGCATCTGTTAATCATTTACTTTTATTTACCAAGACCTTAATATAGGCTTCTTTTGGTGTTTCGTTATGCTTATAAAACATCAGTAGATGGGTTATTCATCTCTGTGCCACGTGGCATAACAAGACCCTTTGAAATGCTGGTAAAATGACTTGTTAGGATGAAGGATGCATGGGTCTTATAATGAAGTATGCAATATCAAAGTCACACTTAGTGCCACCTCTGACCGTTTCAAAGTAAAGTCATTTTATCAGGTCACCTTGTGGAGATGAATAGCCACTTTACTGATGCTGTCTTTGAAAGTGACACTAACATAAGAAGAAGACTTTGTCAAGGTATTGTCACTTGTTTTATTTTATTTTTTACATCAATGCAGTTGTTTTAACTTGTGTGTTATTCCCAAATTGAATTGTCTCTATGCATGTTTTGGCATATTTTTGTCCAGGTGTCACTAAAAAACGATTTTAGTCCCAATGAGATGTACTGGTTAATCCACCTATCCATTCTTTAAACCTCCTTTTTCCAATACAGGTATAACATCATGAACAAAATTAGAAGCCACATAGGAACCAACCTCATGCAGGAGAACAGTCCTTAATGGTGCATCTTATTTCATATTCAAGCACACAGGGTCAATTCACCCTAAGGTGCATATTTTTCAACTGGCAGGTACAAGAAAAGTAGGGAAACATGCCTACTCTGCAGAGATGAAAGCTAACCATCCATTTTTTAAATTCAGTCTTTAAAGTTTAGGGAAAAACAAAGTTTACAGGAAGACATAGCTTGCTGTAATAGTGTTCGGTAGATAGGACCTAACATTGGATGGGTACTGATCTGTCACAGGATACATTCTTTCACACAGGGTCAATCCAGAGATGCCAATCAAGTTAACATGTTCATGTTTGGACAGTAGGAAGAGGTTCACATAAACGCTGGGAGAACATACCAGCTCCACAAAGGAGTCAATTAAAAATCCATTTTCTGAAGTCATTTTTTTCCATTGTTAGAACTGGGCAAAAGGTGGGAAGCCTGCCTTGGATGACATACCAGTCCATCACAGGATACTCTCATGTAGAATCCTCAACCAATCAAACATGCATTATTTAGGATGTGGGCAGAAACTGGACTTCCAGCAGCCATACCACATGCACTTCAGAAGAGGTCTTACACCTGAAGCTAAGCATCTTTGGGCCTGGTCAGGACTTGGACCAACTAGCAAAAGCTTGGGTTGATTTTGGAGGAGGTGTTGGTGAGGCCAGCAGGAGGCACTTACTCTGTGGTCTGAATGTGGATCTCAATGTCCCATGTCCTTCAGATGAGATGTAAAATTGAGGTCCTGACTCACACTTAATGCCACCTCTAACCATTTCAAAGTGAAGTCATTTTTGGAGTAGGGTATCCAGGCTAAATTGTCCTCCATGGCCTAGGCATTCTGACTCCTTAATCATCCCTGTCTCTCTCTCTCTATCTCTCTCAACCCTATCACCTCCTAACAGCTAATATGTATTGAGAGTACTGGAGCAAAAATGGCTGCTGTCACATCATCCAGGTTGTTACTGCACATTACATAGTAGTAGAAGTGGATCCCCACTCACTATGAAAAGCACTTTGAGTAGTGATAAAAGCGCTATATAAAATGTTGTGGCAGACAACCGGGGACCTACTGGGACACCTGAAGAAGGGAAGGACCAGGAGAGAGACAATATCTCCCCTGGGGCGCAAGAGGGCATGGGACTACGGGATTGGAGTTTAGAAGCTCAACCCTGTTGGGGCATGTGGCCATCGCCAGGGGCTGCCTGGACAAGTCACACTCGGAAGTGCTGCTGGAAGAGAATCCAGGCACATCCGGAGTGCTTCTGGGGGCCCATGCAGCACTTCCATCACACCAGGAAGTGCTGCAGGACGATCATCAGGGAGCACCTGGAGCACATCCAGGTGAACTATAAAAAGGGCCACCTCACTCCATTCGGAGAGCCGGAGTCATGAGGAGGAGGACGAAGCTTGCCAGAGAGAGAGTGGAGGAGAAACAAAGACAGAGAGAAAGACAAAGAGGGAAAAGGACTTAGCAATAGTGCTAATGGTTTGTGCACCATGTGTGTTGGTAGACAATAAAATGTGTATTTTGAGACTTCTGCAAGTCTTGTGTCTGTCTGTGTCCGGGCTAATTCCACAATGTGAAGAATTATTATTATTTATTACCCAAAAAATAAAATACACTGTACACTTCATTTATCCATCTTTCAAAGCCATTCATCCAAAATAATGTCATGGGTAAGCTGGAACCCATCCCAGCAAGCAGCAGGCATAAGGCGGAAACAATCCCTGGACAAGGCATTAGCCCATCATAGACTAAAATCACACACATGCACAACAGGGGGCAATTTATCATCATTGGCCCACCTAACCAACGTGTCTTTGGACTATGGGAGGAAAATGGAGCATCGAGAGGAAACCCATGGGGAGAAACCAGAACACGGACCCCAGTCTGATTGTTTCAAGGCTGCAGTGTAGCCACTACACCACCATGCCCTCTATACTCCATTCATTTTCTTCATTTTTCAATCTGCTTTTTTTCCAGTAAAAGCCTATGGTCAGCCAATTCTTATATTACTGAATGTGAAACAGAAAACAGGACAAAAAGTGGCGTTAATCCATCATAGGACAGAAACTCATTCCAAATCAACATGAAATCTGTTGAAATGTGAGTGGAATAAGGAGTACCAGGAGAAAACCCACATGGACCCAGGGGACGGTGCACATTCCATCCACTTTTTCCAATTTCCTAAATCTGTTTGATTCTAGTAAAGAGAAGTGATGAGCCTGTTCCAGTCCATTATATATCACTCGCTCATCCCTAGTCCTCAATAAACCTAACATACTCTTTTTAGGATGTGGGTGGAAATTCATTAGTACACATTGGAAATGTGCAAACTGCATCCATTTTCTTAATCTGCTTTGTTTTGGTAAAGGGCCATGGGGAACCTATTCTAACAGCTCCAGAGATTACAGGATGCCAGTCTGTCGTAGGTCACATTCATAAAACTATATACACCATACTAGTTAGGAGGCAAAGATGGAGAAATGTGGAAGCAACTGGAAAAGAACTTACCAATGGCACGCTGATAGAGACTAGTGATCAAGCTGGGGCTCGGACCTAAACTGGTGAAGCTGAAGGACATCAGCACAGTTACCAGTACTGTATCACCGAGTGCCAACTCCTTTAACAATCTAATAGACTCAAGCGGTCAATGAGCATGTCTACCTTTATTTTGGTTTTTGGTATTTTGCTGTCCTTTGGTTCATGCCTTGTCATGGCAGGGTGTCTTGTACATCTCAGTGACTTGGAGAGCTATGACAACAGGAGCTTTAGCTCCTGGCAGGGCCAGGTCAAGGGGTAGAGGTCAGACAAAATGGACCATCTCGCCTCAAGGCATAGGGTTGACAACTTTGATCAAAACATACTGTTACTAAATCAACAATGGCATCAAGAAGCAGTTAGGCTTTGGACTGGAAGGACCTTTACTGCAAGGAAATATGAAGAGGCATGGAGAAAGCCAAGAGAAAGCTGTGCTGCAGATGCTCCTTCTTGCAACTAAGCAGATCACTTGTATGGCTACCTGGAACATCATAACCATATATGAAACATGCAAAATGGCACAGGCAGCACAAGAGATAAGGAATTACAATATAGGACCTCTTAGGACTCAGTGAGACAAGATGAACACAGTTGGTACAGTTAAGATAAACAATAGAATAGCTAGTGCTGTACTCTGGACAATAGGAGAAGGAAGACACCCCTTACACCGAGCGTGTGGCCCTGATGTTATCCAAGAAGGTCCACTCTCATCAGCTGGGAGCCAATCAGTCCAAGGGAGAAAGATGTTCAATATGCAGTGGACTGACAAAATAAGAAATGAAGATGTGTAGCAGTAAGCAAGATAAGAGCCAATCTCCAAGCAAATCCAGAAGAAAAAGAGTGGACTGGATTGGAAATCCATACCTGGCGAGCTTTGACCTGGAATCCATGGGGGCAAAAAGAAAAGAGGCAGAATAAGAAATGGTAAGGAAGTGAAACACAGAAGCAGAACTAAAAGAGTATGGAAGGAGCAGGAAGGACATAGAAAAGATAACTGTGAACCAAAGTTTGTTGGAAATGTGTCATTGATGGCTTATGCTCCATAAGGGTAAGTAACAGTTATTTTAGAATCAACTTCCATATTCTACTATATTAATATGTCTCCTAATAGATAGATAGATAGATAGATAGATAGATAGATAGATAGATAGATAGATAGATA
>JANRMT010062840.1:11053658-11071537 GCA_026402145.1 Polypterus bichir lapradei | reverse complement strand
AGTTGGGTTATGGCGGCGGAGCGTCTTTCTTCCTGCAAGAATAAAAAAAGAGAGAATTAGTACCCCGCCATTCCCTGCCGGCGAATACCTTTTCAGGTGTGTTTAGATCCATCCGCGGTCTCCTACTAGCGCGTGCGTGACAATATATATATATTGTCACGCTTGGGTCACAGATTTGCACAGAGACACAGGAGGTCGTAGAAACAAGAAGGATTCTTTTTATTCAAACACTGCAAACAAACATTTCTGTATTCAAACTTGCTCCTTAACAGAGTTGTCAGTTTCGTCTATCAATTATAGGTAAGTTCCTTCCTCTTCGTATGAATACGCGTCAGGAGCAGAGGTAGTAGTCTGAGAGAGAGAGAAAGTAAAACAAATCAATACCCCAAAAAGACAGGCACTGCGCGAGGCTTTTAAAAGCTCTCCAGCTCACAATATGTATATATATATATATATATATATATATATATATATATATATATATATATGATGTGTATATATATGCTTATATATGTGTGTGTGTGTGAGTGTATATATATATGCCAGCAATACTCATGACAAAGACAAAACAATTACATTGTCAATCATGTTACGTTATTATTAAAATGTTTCCTTTTCTTTTTACTTCTCTGCTGCCAAACGCGGGTATTTTGCTATGTGTGTATATATATATATATAGAGAGAGAGATAGAGAGAGAGAGAGAGAGATATGACAACAACACTCATATCAATGACAAAACAATTACATTAACAATCATGTTACGTTATTTTTAAAATATTTCCTTTTCTTTTTCATAACTTCTTTAACACACTACTTCTCCGCTGCGAAGCGCGGGTATTCTGCTAGATATATTATATTATACCAGTAACGGCGCACTGCATGATAACGTGCAGTGAATACACTTGACTTGAGCATTCCTAGTTTTCCTACTTTTTCTCTTCACGTTTAGCATTGCTCAGAGGTTGATACGTTTGCTGTTTCCTGAGCAGTTCTTCTCTTCTCCACCCTAGCGGCCCGCTTCTTCTCCTCTTTCATCAGCATCTAAAACTGTTTAAGTCAGTGTTTATGTTGCTGGCCGCTGCTGAGTGTTGATTCTACAATAAAATAAAAAAAATAAATAAAAAGAGGAATAACCTTGGACTTCAATCACCATCCCGAAAGCGGATAGTAAACATCACGTAGTATATTTGTACCAAATTTCAGGTCAATAGGTCAAACGGTTTGCTACCTACAGGTGATTTAAAATCCTAAACAGACAAACAGACAGCCATGGTAGCGTATTATATTATATTATATTATATTATATTATATTATATTACATTAAAAAATCTTGGGACGAGATGAACTTTTTCAGAGAGATGAGACAAAACATTTTCAGAGAGCTAATTTCACATCCTGCGAGACAAGACTTTGTGCCAGAAGATGAACTGAAAACCTAACAGGTCCAAGCGGGGGTGGAAATAAAAGACAAACAGTAGAAGAAGAAAAGACAAAGAGTAGAAGACATAGTAGAACAACGTAAAGAGGTTCACAAACATTGACGCGGTACACATGCAGAGCAGGTTAGAGATTATGAAAGTACTAAAATTCGAAAGTCTCAAAAAACTGATAGCAAAGATAGCATTAGCGCTAACAAACGGAAATTATTACTCGGTGAAATAACAGAACAGCGAAAATAGATTGAATATATGGACATAAGTGATATGACAGAGCTACTGCAAGTTTAATTTCAAAGAAATCAAAGTTTTCAGGTTTATATTTATGATCACGGAGAAGCGATGCAACATAGAATCGAAAGAGTTAAACGATCAGACGTATTAGAAATTCTACAGCCAATAATGAATACAAATCCATACATCCAAAAGTATTGCACTTTACACGAAATTTATCTGAAAAACACAAAGAAATTTTCTTGGATTTCTATATGAATCCAAAAGATCACACTCCCCTATAAAATAAACCAACATGTGATGAATTGTCAGCGATAATAGTTTTAAAAGAAGGAAATATCAAAGACAGACTTCATATTCATGTTTATCCAAAAGCAAAGCACGATTCTTCGCAAGCGGCAGATCCGGGAAATGATGAACATGTAGGGCCCAAATGGGGGCTGGCGAGTAAAGTGAGCAGGGAGCAGAGCCTCCTAGTTATATTATACTGAACCTGTTTTTTTTGGAGTCACTATGAATTAGATTGTATCCAAGCATTACATCACAAGGCACACTTACTTATAACACAAAATAACATGAACCTGCTCATTTGTATAAAGCAAAGTAAAACAAGATCTGAACAAGATCTGAGCATCTGAACAAAGGGAGAACATGCAAATCCCATCTAAATAGTGACAGGACCTGGCAGCAGAGTTAACCGCTGCAACACTGTGCTGCCCTATATGGCATTACAAGATAGTGATTAGTGCTGCTGCGGCCTTACAACTCCATGTAGCAGCAGTCACTTCCCAGCCTGCTCACCGTCGGTGTGAAGCTTGCATATTCACTCCATGCCCATGTAGCTCTTTTTTAGATTTTCAGACCTCCATTCACACACAAAGAGGAGGAACACTGATGACTATGAATAGATTATGCCTGAATAAGTGTTGTCATATGCAAATATTGTCTGACGTTTCCTCCAGGACTGTTTCTTAATGTGTCTCTTATTTTTCTATTCTTCATTATGTAAAGCACTTTGAGCTACATTTTTTTGTATGAAAATGTGCTATATAAATAAATGTTGTTGTTGTTGTTGTTGTCGCTGAGGAAGCCTATGGTCCCCTTACAATCCTGTGCTATAATAAGCAGGTACAGAGAATGTATTAGGTGACATGTGTTCAGCCGTTGCATTCTGTCTTGTGTCTGATGGTGCCAGGATAGGCTTCAGCAGCTCCCATTGAACCTGACCAAGAAAAAGCAGGTATAGAAACAAACACTTGTTAATTTTAGCTTAGACAGGAATTCCTTCAATGAAATAATGAGGCTGATCTTTGCTATAGAACTTTAAAGGATATTTGATATTTTATTATGAAGAGTCCTGTAAAATGGGATCATAGAAGTTGTTTAATCACCTTTTAAACCAAAACATACTATTATAAGAATTTTTGTAAATATAAATATGAAAAAAACTGTGTGATGGGATAAAGTAGGAACTTGTGCTTCAGCTACGGAAATGTCATGCAATGGAGATTAAGAAGAACTCATAATAAGCCACTGGTGAAGCTGGTAGAATAGGCTTCAGTGACACTAATCCCAATTTTTAACAGTGGGCTCTTTTATTCTCTTGCTTGTTTTTAGTTTGCTTGTTTTGTCAAGAAAAGTTGTGGAACAGAGAAAAGATGAAAATCGCCTCGTTCAACGTCCAAAGATTTGGTGTCAATAAAATATCCAACCCTGACATCCTGCCAGTACTCATCAAGGTAAGAGCATGGAGGTTAGAGTCTGTATAGGGTCACTGCAGTTCATGTGTTTTTAAGTCAAGAGGTACGGTGAGCTTGAATGGGCCTGGTCTGTGATTTAGAATGCCTCCAGTGGAGTTACAGTATATTCCTTCCGGAGCTGGATTCTGGATTTGTACCCTTTGAGGTAGTAACAGACCACCCTGTCCTAAAAAGTTAGAGTTGAAGATAGGTATTTTTACTTGAGTTTTAACATTTTAAAATAATTTCAAATTGTGTTACCCAGATCTCCAATTCATTTAGTGAGAAAGGGCAAGGAGAAAATGTATTTCTATGTTGAAACTAAGTGATATAGTAATTGAGCCGCCATGCTGATGTTGAGATATCAATAGACCCTACTGGGGAAAAAAGAATATCTGTGATCCTAACCATATGCCCTTAATAAAGATGAACAGCTATCACTCTCAGTCAGACCAGGGATTGACGGGAGGAGATGTGTTGGAGTCAGCCCAGTGGTATAAATAAGTTACATCAACCAGAAATGCTTTCTCTCTCTCTGTCTAAGTGCCATGTCCAATGTAGATGTTGGTGATCATGGTCTTCCCCCTGTCTCTTTACCTCACCAAACTAAAAATGTCATTGCAACTTATGTAATTCCAGAACCATGTCACAGCATTTCCACTAATGGTGTTTCTCAGTCTTTCTCTTGATTTCTTCCCATTGATTTTACAGAGCAATGCAACACTTTCAAAGATGAACTCAGCAATGTTAGCATGAACATAAAGTTCACTTGGCTGTTGTTGCACTGTAGTAGATTAAATAATGATATTTTGATTTGATATACTTTATTAACCCCAAAGGGGGAATTGTTTTCTTACATGACCTTTGGAGATCAGAGTGCAGGGTCAGCCATTGCACAGCACCCATGGAGCATAAGGGCCTGGCTTAAGGGCCCAATGGAGTAGGATCCCTTCTTGCAGTAATAAGATTTGGACTGGCAACCTTCCAGACTTGTTCTGTGAGAAGGCTTTGATAGATGTGCCAGCAACCCATGAGATGAGACTCCAGCTCAAAACATGGACCCATGTGCTTCTCCATCTCCATTATACAACATCAGTACAATTTTCTTGGTCAAAGATGAATTGTCTCAATAAGATAACATATACAATTATACCATTTTATACATATCTGTACAGGAAATAGAGATGATAAGGAAAAGCTTGAAGCAATGTTTGCTTATATTAATTTTTTCTCTTGCTTATGGTTTCATTTAGATTGTTTCTCGATATGATATCATACTCATTTTGGAAGTTGTGGACATCAAAAACACAGCAGTGAAGGATTTTGTAAAGAAACTGAATAAGTATGAATTTTTCAGCTTTATTTCTTTCATTCTTTAGAAACCATGCTGTCACTCTCTCAGTTTGTTTGTTATTCCACTTGAATAGATGTTAGTATTCTCTATGAGTCGGTCTCTATTTGGAATCATGTTATGTCATGCTGAGGAGATGGTGTGTAAATGTGTACGGATAGTTTGTTTTTCTCATTAAATAGACTTTGTATGTTGACTCTGCAAACTCCACTAAAACAAAAGACATTTGCTCATCTCTACCACACACTAAACAAATTTTAACAAATAAGACAAGTCCATCTGATCTTATTAATCAAAACAGGAAGCAGAAGGCGATATGAGCTACCACTCTAGTGGGACACCCTACTTATTAGATGGGCATTACACCAAGACCCTATAATCCTACAAACCCTTTGTAACATTTGGTCAAGTGTGGCTCCAGGTTATTCTTTTTCCTTAATTATTTTTATATTTATTAGTATCCAATACCCTGTATCTTTCTGTTATTATCTATATTTGTAATAAATTTCTTTCCCTTTGCAAACTTTATCCTCTTTGGCTTTACTGATTTTCATAGACATCTAGTTTTGCTCAATTACCGCCTTGTGTGTGCAGACTTTATCCTTTGATTTCAGCCAGCTTTTTTAAATAGAATTTGATTTGCAACTAATTTGATTGTGCAATATACACTGAGTGCTATGGACACGTGATGATTATCGACCTGTCTACTGACTGTCAGTTTAATTTACAGAGGTGCATTCTGTGCAATATACACTGAGCGCTATGGACACGTGATGATTATCGACCTGTCTGCTGACTGTCAGTTTAATTTACAGAGGTGCATTCTGTCACAATACTGATCTATACTAATAAAAGGCAAAGCCCTCACTCACTCACTCACTCACTCACTCACTCACTCACTCATCACTAATTCTCCAACTTCCCGTGTAGGTAGAAGGCTGAAATTTGGCAGGCTCATTCCTTACAGCTTACTTACAAAAGTTAAGCAGGTTTCATTTCGAAATTCTACACGTAACGGTCATAACGGTCGATAAAGGTCGACAACTTGTTGAACTTTCTTATTTATGGCCCCATCTTCACGAAATTTGGTAGGCGGCTTCCCTGTGCTAACCGAAACCGATGTACTTACTTATTTCGATGGTATGACGCCACTGTCGGCCGCCATATTGAACTTTCCAACGTCACCAATTTTCCAACTTCCCGTGTAGGTAGAAGAATGACCCTGTCTTCACGAAATTTGGTAGGTGGCTTCCCTGCGCTAACCAAAACCGATGTACGTACTTATTTCGGTGGTATGACACCACTGTCGGCCGCCATATTGAATTTTCCAAACGTCACAAATTCTCCAACTTCCCGTGTAGGTAGAAGGCTGAAATTTGGCAGGCCCATTCCTTACAGCTTACTTACAAAAGTTAAGCAGGTTTCATTTCGAAATTCTACGCACAATGGTCATAACGGTCAACGACGTCCGCCATATTGAACTTTCTTATTCATGGCCCCATCTTCACGAAATTTGGTAGGCGGCTTCCCTGCGCTAACCAAAACCAATGTACATACTTATTTCGGTGGTATGACGCTACTGTCAGCCGCCATATTGAACTTTCCAACGTCACTAATTCTCCAACTTCCCGTGTAGGTAGAAGGCTGAAATTTGGTACTTATTTCGGTGGTATGATGCCACTGTCGGCCGCCATATTAAACTTTTAACGGAAACCGATGTACGTACTTATTTCGTTGGTATGACACCACTGTTGGCCGCCATATTGAACTTTCCAACGTCACTAATTCTCAAACTTCCAATGCAGGTAGAAGGCTGAAATTTGGCAGGCTCATTCCTTACAGCTTATTTACAAAAGTTTAGCAGGTTTCATTTAGAAATTCTACGCGTAACGGTCATAACGGTCAACAACGTCCGCCATGTTTAACTTTCTTATTTACGGCCCGATCTTCACGAAATTTGGTAGGTGGCTTCCCTGAGCTAACCGAAACCAATGTACGTACTTATTTCGGTGGTATGACGCCACTGTCAGCCGCCATATTGAACTTTCCAACGTCACTAATTCTCCAACTTCCCGTGTAAGTAGAAGGCTGAAATTTGGCAGGCTCATTCCTTACAGCTTACTTACAAAAGTTAAGCAGGTTTCATTTCGAAATTCAACGCGTAATAGTCATAATGGTCAACAACGTCCGCCATGTTGAACTTTCTTATTTCTGGCCCGATCTTCTCGAAATTTTATAGGTGGCTTCCCTGCACTAACCGAAACCAATGTACGTACTTATTTCGGTGGTATGATGCCACTGTCGGCCACCATATTTAACTTTTCAACAGTCTTTGTTACTTATGGGCCCATCTTCAAGAAATTTGGTACATGGGTTCCCAACGCTAACTGAATCCTACTTACGTACATATATACGTCCATAACCTGCAGCTCGGTCACCATGTGAGGCGGCGTTGGGTCCCCCATCCCAACGCCTCCCACGTTGTTGGCTGCCTGCCTATATAAGACCGTCCGTCGCTCCGGTCTCTACCTTCCCTTCCTTGCTTCGCCACGGGATTCACGTCTCCCTACTGATAACTACAGCCTTTTTATTTAATCCACGGCTTCTCCGCTGTTTTATTGTTTGTTTATTACGATTATAGTTATTGTATAGGTATTTTAGACTTACTTTACATTGCTCAGGTACCCATTTCCTTTATCATTCCAACCCCCATTACCATGTCTATCGAGGTGATCACTATCGATCAAAGAACTGTCACTTACCGAGTGGTTTCCATGCCCAGAGACGGCACCTGCCTTTTCCATTCTCTTTGTTACATATTGCACAGCCATATCAGGCTCACTCTTGATATCCGGAGGAACATTGTGTCTTATGTATTGAATGACTGGGACAGGTTCAAGGTGTGGACTGATGACGGTACAGGAGATAATTATACTACACAGGAGCACTAGAAGAGTGAAATGCTTAAGCCCTTCACCTGTGGTTCTGCTTGTGAGTTGATGGCTGCCGCTGAATTGTTCGGTTGTCGCTTTCAAGTGTACCGAAATGGCCAAATATTTTACACCTTTCGACAACCGCCAATGCCTCTTAAACATCTTAGATTCACAGGTGACGATTCCAGTAGTGGACACTTTGATGTTTATGAATGTTTAAACTCTCAAAAGCTGGATGTAAAGTTATCGATGAAACCGGTTGTGTGCTTACAATGCTTGACAGATTCCGAATGTCAACACAACAAATCCTGCAAATACTGTCGTAATTGAAACAAACCATGACACTCAAACCGATTATGACAGCAGCAATCCAAGCTGTGAGATTTGAGACAAGATTACTGTTCACATGGCCAATTGTACGTTACATGCTCAAGAGTAAGCTCAGCGCACAGCTTGGTCATGTTACAACCGGAGGGCCGAACTGACAACATGGTATACAAAGAGATCCTTAACAAATAATTATTGGTATATTTTCCCTCAGTTTAAAAAGGTTAAATTTTCTTCTTAATAAAAATTTTAAGGCAGTACTTCGCCGCTGCGAAGCGCGGGTATTTTGCTAGTTTCTTAATATACCGTATGTACTCGCGTATAAGTCAGGTTTTAAAACCCGAAAAGTGAATCATAAAATCAAACCTCGACTTATATGCCTGTTCAAAAATATATTTTTTTTTTACATCTTCTTGCTTCCTCCAGTATCGCAGCAGTTTCTCAGACACGTCAAATTTTGTTGCAGCAGCACAGCTACCAATTTTTTTCGCCACTTCAACGACTTTTAATTTAAAACTAACTTCATATGTTCTTCTGATCGAACGCTCCATCGTTGGTAAGGGATGCTCTTACGGTAAAGGTGTATAAGGGTGTGAGATACAAAAAACACAAATCAGTGCAAACGTCACTTCGGAATAGTTTGGGTATTACCGTGTGGTCACGTAGGCACAATGCATAGAAAAAAAAGGCAGTGTGGTCCGTGGTTACTCTCTCATGTGGGCGTTAGCATATCATAATCTCTTGGACCAATAGCGTGAGTCTTCCGCATTCGACTTATATGACCGACATTATAAAATACCGGAAATTATATGGTAAAATCAAGCCCCAGCTTATCCGCGGGAGAACTTAAACGTGAGTATATACGGTAGTTAGCTTATTTGTACAGTGCTATATAAATAATCAGAATGTTTTAAAAGTAAACATAGCATTATTAAATCAAAACAGGTTAGATACAGTATGTGTATTACACTTTATTATGCAGTAATTGTAGGTTGACATACATACGTTCAATTCATAAATACTTAAATGTGTATACAATATAACAGAATGGATAATGTTTGTACATTTTTGTGTCATCTTACACCATCTTTTTCTTCATCCACAGAGAAAATCCTAATTGCCAGTACAAAATGGAACTTAGTTCACCGCTTGGCAGAAAGACATACAAAGAGCAGTTTATGTTCCTCTACAGGTAGTGCAAAATATTCTGTAAAACTGGGTGCTGGGTAAATTAAGACTGTAATTTGAAGCTAGAAATTGCAGTTCAAAAATATGTAAACTGCATTATAAATATGAAATTGCATTATGAAAATAGAATTGCATGATAAGTAAGGTCATACATACATATATGTATAGGCATTATGCTTATGCCTATTGTTGACTGGTGAGAAGAAAACTGTAAATAAACGTGTGTTGTGTGGCAAACTCTGCCTGTCTGTATCTGGGTAAAGGGGGCGGTGTGCCCCCTAGTGGCTTACTATATATATATATATATATATATAGTATACTATACTATACTGTTAGCGCCAAATTCTGACCGAACCATCTGTGTACTTCAGCAGAAATCAAGGAATGCATTGGTGATCTTGTGCCCAGTGCTGCCTCAGCTTTGTGTTCTTGGCTGACAGGAGTGGAAACCGAGGTGCTCATCTGCTGTTGTAACCCATCCACCTGAAGGTTCAATGTGCTGTTCATTCTGAGGTGTTTTTCTGCTAACCACTGTCGTACAGAATGGTTATCAGTCTGGCCATTGTCCTCTGACCTCTCTCATCAACATGGTGTTTCCATCCACAGTACTTGTTGGTGTTTTTTCACACCATTTTGAGTAACTTCTAGAGAATGTTGTGCATGGAAACCCCAGGAGATCAGCAGTGAGCAAAATACTCAAAGCAAACCATCTGGCACCAACAATCACGCCATGGTCAAAATCACTGAGATCACATTTATCACCCCATTCTAGTGTTTGATAAGAACATTAACTGAAGCTCCTGACCTGGATATGTGTGGTTTTAAGCACCTAGATATCCTATCATGAGTGAGTGAGGATACCATGCAAAGGACAATAATGCCATTCAGAACTGGTTATGGATATTGCTGGGATTGACTCTACCCAGCTGCCAATCCTGCAATGAAAAGCACACATTCAGGTAAAGGATTCATGCCTGGGCTGTCTTACAGTGAATGTCTGTGGATGTAGGGGTCACTTTTTAATGATGTATTTGTATACAAAGCTAGATGTTTTTTAGTCTTCAACACAAATAAACACATTTATGTATTTTTATCAGACAGGATATGGTGAAGCTGATCGACACCTACCAGTATGAAGATAACCAAGTGGGTGATGAAGATGCCTTTGCCAGGGAGCCATACGTCCTCCGTTTTGCCTGTGAGAACACAAGTATGTACTGATACTTTTATTTTCTGCCATATAATGATCTCCACCACTGAAGCAGATAAGGGAAATGAAAAAAATGAACACAACAAAAAATCCAGATAATTATCTCTATACATATAAAATCCAACGTCTGTCTGTCTGTATGCCTGTATATCTGTCTGCTTTTCACGAGAGAACTACTTAACGGATTTAGATCTGGTTGTTTTCTATAATTTGCATGAACATTCTGGTTGATTTTGCGACTTCTCTCATCGCACTAAGTATCATGGTTCACTTGCGGTACTGATTTATTTGTGTGAAACCATGAGAGACGCAGCAGGCCAAGGGGAAGGGGAGTGGGGACCTCCTCGCTCACTCACCAGCCTCGGGGCGCATCTTATATTCGCTTAGCTAACGAATGCGAGAACTATTTAACGGATTTAGATAGGGTTTTTTTTTTAGAATTTGCCCGAATATTACGGTTGATTTTGTGACTTCTCTCATCGCACCAAGAATCATAGTTCGCTTCCATTGCTACTCCGAGACAGAGGCAGCGGGCCGAGGGGAGGGGGAAGCGTGACGTCAGGAGTGGAGAGTCGGTCTGCCTCTGCATTTTGGAGCGTAACTTGCCTCTGCTTAGCTAGCGATACCTTTTTGTTTATTGATTTTTAAACTTTGTCCTGTTTCATGACAACGCAGGACAGAGCAGTGGGGAACGGCTAGTCATTCATATTAAGGAAAAACATAAAAAACACATAACTCAGAGTTTACTTAAATTACAGCATTATAAAATAAAGGCAGTAGGCAAGGCATCCACGGTCCCTAGGCCTATTCACATTCTCAGACCAGGGCCTGAAGCAGGATGGTATGCACCATTCACAAATCAACACTTTTCCCAGAAACGGTGTGCGCCAACAGTAAATGTTTGCAGACCAGCACTTCCTCCACGGGGAACCCCACCACCCCCAGCTGTCTGATCTTTTGTACAAATATCAATGTGCTTCATACTCCAAGGGGAAAAAATCCTGCCCATCCCAACCAAGACACAAAATAAAATCAGAAGAACAAAGAAGCCAACAATGTCAGAGAGTACTGGTATTTATTTGTTTCCACTTCGGGCACTGACTCAAACATTAAGAAAATCACACATGTCAACAATAAAACTTATTATCAGGTCAATGTGACCTTCTTATTTGTTCAAACAGGGTCATCAGCAGAGCAGATTTAGCATTGGGGGGGGACCAATAAGTGATTACTGTACAAATAAAGTCCACAGTATTTAAGATTGACAACAAATATGCCTGAGAGTGCATAAGCAGCAGAGACGAGAGCAGAAAGAACCTTGTCATGCACAATGCAACGCTGGACGTTCAGACTTTAATAAATGCTAGCAGGACCCCAGGATGCACATCCAAGTCACTGTGATGGTAGATCTGTCCAGGGCCGTAGACAGTGAACTAGATCATTAAGACGTATTAAGAGATACTATCATGTGAAATATTTCAAAGAATCATTTAAGTGATTACCATTAGGTTGGATGCAAGTTAGGCAAAGGTTAATGGGTATAATTTGTATGTTAATAGCTTCCTATTACTTTTTTAACATTTTGGATAAATTCATTCTAAAAAACATGATGGACTTTTGCCAACTGGACTGAACCAGGATCTGTCTATTTGTTGGAGACCTTGAAAATCTACTAAAAGTATCTTATAAAAAATACTGTGAACTAGAACCTCATTCTGACATACTGAATGTTTTGTCGGAGATGCTGTCAGTGTGTGTGTGTGGGAGGGTTCCTTTTAAGTTTATCCATCCAAACGCCTACTGACCCATCATTCAGTTCAAGTTCATGGGGGTAGGAGACTATTCTGGATGGACAGAAAACAACCAAATCCCATATCCATATTCAGTCACGTCAGGTCACTTTAGAGGCAGCCATTAAAATAACACACACAATTTTTGCGAAAGGATTTCCAAAATTAAACAGTTTCAGTCAGTGAATCAGCTGCTATCTCTCTGGACATTTCATGAAAACCACCCAAGGGTCCCACTGTTTTTAAGTAATTCATTCCTAATTTATGTTTTAGGATGCACTTAGCCCATAAAAACATGTCAGCTATGACAAATGAAAAGAGACGATTCAGCCCACCAGGCTCTTTGGCTTAGACTATAGATAATCTGTCCTAATATTGCATTCAAATACGTTTTAAAACACATGAAAGATTTTTTAAAAATTTGAATTTCACGGCTCAGTACCACCAAAAATATTTCCACAACCCTATGATTGGAGACGTGCTTCCTGAATTGCTTATCCTTGGCATTCTGTTGTATTGCCAGGTTTGACAAAGTCTATAAGATAACATAACATTTATTTATATTGCAAATTTATAACACACCACGCCATATTTCAAGCCCACCTAACCCGTGTTTGGATCTCAGAGGCCTTAGCCTATTGAAGCAATATTGGGCACAAGGCAAAAACCAGCCCTGGATATGATGGCCGTCAAACCCGTTGCAAACATCGTGTCACTCATTTGGACAAAAGTAGGTCATTAACTGGAGTGTGCACTGCTGGTCTACAGGAGAAAAAGAATAATCCACCCCAAAATTATGCTTTTTAATATTTTACTTAACCCATTTGGTGATGGCCAAGAAAAATGTTTAATATTACATTTTCTTAGAGAAAGGACATAACAAGGTTTCTGACAAAATGGGACCTAATGGTGAGCAGTGTTGGACAACAGCAAACAATACAATAGCAAAAAGTCCATCATAAATGTTGCATAATGTACATGTCAAGTCATCCAATCGTAAGTTCACACGTCCCAAACAAATGTATTTTTACGAAAATATTGTGAAATAACGCACTTGTGGAAAACACTCACTCAGAAGCTGCTGGGAATTTGACTTGAAGACCCGCCTCCCCGCCTCAGTCATTGGTCAGGAGTCCAGCCCAGTCACAGCCTATTCATTGGCTAACATTGCACTTCACATGATATCCAAAAGAATCGACCACTGAGAGACACGTAAGACTAAAGATTCAAAGTAAAGTTTTGTGAGTTGTACGGTCACAACTTGCAAAACACATGAATTTTTGGCTAAAATATTGTTAAATTATTAAAAAAAAGTACTTCATAAACAAGAAGCCCATTCACGTGGAGTCTCACTTATGAATTAAAGACAGGGCTCTTGACCATAGAATGATGGGGTGCTGTGTTTTGCACGTTGTGATCATACATCTAGATGGTTTGTTGTTTGCATTAACTTTCTTATGTTATTTCTCCACAAAAACATGAGATTCATTTTTTTTTCTCAGCCATTACTACAAACTACATGGGTTAAGTAACAAATAAAAAATATTATATTTGAGTACAGTATTCCTTTAAAGCCTGACACTGTCCCTTTGTGATTCTCTAACATTAATCAGTAAACAAATATTGGAAAAAAAGTCAAATGTGCCAGTCTGTGTCAGAGTTGTAGTCAATGAATTCATTTATCTTTTCCCTAAGCGTTAACATTTATCTTCATTCTCCTCTGCAGAATTAAAAGATTTAGCTTTGATCCCCGTCCACACCATGCCTGAAGATTCATTCAAAGAAATCGATGAACTCTACGATGTGGTCATTGCTGTAAAGGATAAATGGAAGACTGAGGTAGGTCTTTATATTTTTCACAAACATGAAAACTGCCACAAAGAGCCGAGCCTTCATTTGTATAAAATCAAAAGTACAGACAGTTCATTATCAATGTATCGACTCAGAAGGGAAAGAGGAATATGAACAGAAATTGTGTTTTCTGTGAAGACTATTGGTAAAAATAATTGTATAGGTTAATAACAGACTACTGCTAAAACTCAATATCACATTAAATCACAATTAAATATACTGTATGACTCCCCAGGGGGAAATTAAAAAATGTAATCAAAACATACTGCCTGCCACTTCAAGTTTGTCCAAGGTTAGCTTTTTGTTGAACAGACATCTTGCCAGTTCCCCATATGGAAATATGGAAAAGATGGCAGATGTCTTTAATTTAGTAATTTAGAAAATCTTTAAATGCAGGTTAAACTCTGGATCTTTGAAACGGTAAAGGATCAGCAGATCATGAACAAATGGACAAGAAAAAGAGTGCTACCTATTAATAACAACAATAACTCTCCTTGACCAGCGTTAGTGCTACCATCTCAGTTCCATTAGTCGGAGCTCCAATCGTTCTCCCTTATCTACAGTACATCGGTTTTCCTTCATCTGCCTAATGTGTACTGGCCCCAGTGTATGTGAGGGGGGCCTGCTATGGACTGGTGCCCTATCCAAGGATTGATCCTGCCTGGATGAGTGATGGATGGAATAAATTAGGGCCACTGATGGTCTGTTGTATTGTGTCCACCAGGGTTTGTTACCTCCACAGGAGGACAAGGGTCATTGTTGGGAAATGAACTGTAGAAAAGTCGTTCAACTTACAGGGCAATCTCCTAACCACAAAGATAAAAAGATAACAACACAAAACTATCATTTTATACTTCACTTGCATTAAAGAATCTTTCAGTTTACAAATCCACAATTAGGCCTTACTGGAAGAATCCCAGTTAAATGTTGACAGAGATGAACTGGGATGAACTGAGGTGCTCTGCTTGTTGACTCCTTACAGTTTCTGTCAGAGAGTATACAGGTATGGAGGGTGGAAGGTCACCGAGGACTGCAATTCAAAAGTCCCAGGATTAAACAGGTCAGCGGGTGTGGTACTCTAGCATGTGTCTGGGGTTCAGCAGTTGTGGGGTCTCACATGCCAGTGTGCACTAACACTTTTTGTAACTTAAAGATAACACTGTGTTGGAACAATAAACCAATAAACCACAGTTCCAGAAATATTTTCTTACGAGTGATGGAGCACTGCACAATAACGTGAAGTGAATACACTTGACTTGAGCATTCAAAGTTTTCATACTCTTTCTCTGTACGTTTAGCATTCGTTTGCTCAGAGGGTGATCCACTTGTTGCTTCCTGAGCAGATCCTCTTTTCTCCACTTTAGCGGCCTCCTTCTTCTCTTCTTTCGTCGGCATCTTTTCGCGTTAAAACTCATTAAGTCAGTGTTTGTGTTGCAATTACTTAGTACGTTTTCTTTAATTTTTCACTTAAGCTGGCTCTTAAGTCTTCAATCTGCTTCAAGAATGATTTAAGATATGAAGAGGTAAGGGAAGTGACAGCGAAGGTGGTAGGGGATGAAAACAGTGCCAGTACGCATGCGCCACATAACCGCCCTGCTGCCGAGAGTTGATTCTACAATAAAATAAGATAAAAATAAAAAAAGGAATAACCTTGGAGGTCAATCATCACCCGAAAGCAGATAGTAGACGTCACGTAGTATATGTGTACCAAATTTCAGGTGAAACGGTTTGCGAGCTACAGGTGATTTAAAATCCTGGACAGACAAACGAACAGCCATGGTAGCATATTATATATAAAGATAGCATAATAATAATAAAAAAAAAAAGCAAAAATACATAATAAAATGGAAAAGAAAGCAATGTAGCATAATAATAATTAAAAGTAGATATGTGATATATGTAGATACTTATATACTTTGTGTCTCCTCTGTGTTGATTAGATACATAATACAACAGTTATAAAAGCATATACTGAAAAAATATAGGAGAGTTTAGGGTTAATTGTGCATCGTCTAGTAATTGCAGCTTGGCTCGACACATGATTGCCTATAACAGGTAAAGATGGGGGGGTTTGAGGTCAGCGTGAGCCAAAGGTGTAAAAGCACGAGGTATGTCCTATGAGTCTGTTGTCACAGATAAAACTTGACAAACGGAAGAACTCAGAGGGCAGGTAGAATCTGGATAGATCTGGTTGAGGGGCCAGAGACCACCATGGGAAAAGTGTCAGACACTACTCTTCCACGCCCCATTAGCACAAAAATGCAGCAAATCAACATTCTGGGTTCCACTTGAGGCTTTGTACCCGGAGGCCCTGACTGAGAGACTGACCGGCTCACTGTGTAACACAAGAGAACCTTCCACTTGGGCACTAGACACACTGGGCTGCTGTCCATCCAGGGTGTATTTGGGGTGAATGCCACACTCATATGTCATCTCTTTGCTTCAGCTTTAGGCACATTGGGGAATTAAGAACACTTATGCTTAAGATCTGTAAGCTGTCCCTGCTAGCCCGCTTGCTTGTTTACTGTCTTTGAGTAAGTGAATAAGTGACAAAGTCTGTCTATGTTCAGTGTCAGTCAAAGACATAGCAATCTGATGCCTAAATAATAGATAAATGGGTAGAAATGAAAACTGGGGACATTATAGGTTGGGGTGGGGTCTTCTTGTTACACTCCCATGACCTGATACATGAAAAAAAAATATTTTATAAGTTTAAAGATATTGAGTACGCACCACAGTGATGCATTGAATTTGATTGAAGTTCGTGGCTCTTTACATTTATATAGAGTTTATATTGCCTCCTGATAGCTGGGCAAGTCCACCAACCCAGTAATGGTAGTCTATGGGAATACATTTCTGAAAGGAATACAAATATGAATGGAATTTCTTAATTCTGCTGCAGTCTTTGGTGTCACATTCCCTGAAGGCCTGTTAAGTACATGTATTTTATTCTCAGACTGGGTGCCAGCCTTCACAGGTCTAATTTATTCAGACATCCACATTCACACTCACAACAGGACAATTTGGAAGCTCTTATTTGACCCGAATGCACATCTTTGGTGATATGTGAAGAAAACAGGAGTACCTGGAGAAAAGCTACATAGACATGAGGCCAAAGTACAAACTATCTCTGTCCACGCTAAAACAACCGAAAATGTATACAAGGTAGACATTTTCCTACACTGGGCACATGCGCATTGGCAGAAAACTGAGCAAGATTTATCCCAAAACTGTAGTGACCAGTAAATGATTTTAATTTTGTACATGTATGTAGCATTCAAACTGTAGAAAATGAAATTTTGATGCAAACAGGTAAGCAACACATCAAGTGCCATGGAAAGCAACTTTTCCAACTCTGTTATATGGTTTTCTTTTGTGAAGTGTGACCAATCAGGAAATTAGATGAGAGAGTAATCCAATCAGGGAAGGGCTATCTAATAAGCCCAAACAAATCAGAGTGCGATTATAGTCTGTGTTTTCAAAAGGCTATGGTGTTACCTGACCACAATGCACTGCTAAGCCAGTGTTTTCAGAATCATATGGTTCTGGCGAGCACATTCAAAAATTTCAGTTTTTGGGAGTTAATAATGCCAGGGTAGTGTGGATGAAATGTGAGAATGCAGACTGATAGATAGGTAGATAGATAGATAGATAGATAGATAGATAGATAGATAGATAGATAGATTTAAAAGGCACTATATAATAGATAGATAGATAGATAGATAGATAGATAGATAGATAGATAGATAGATAGATAGATTTAAAAGGCACTATATAATAGATAGATATATAGATAGATAGATAGATAGATAGATAGAT
>JANRMT010062840.1:11042061-11053558 GCA_026402145.1 Polypterus bichir lapradei | reverse complement strand
ATAGATAGATAGATAGATAGATAGATAGATAGATAGATAGATAGATAGATAGATAGATCTTTATTTGGCCCTAGGGGGAAATTTGCCATTTTACAGAATGTCTGCGTTTTTAAATGAAAATGTAGTATAATAAATGTAGCTTGAGTGACTGGGCACTGACTTGTAAGGACTCCATGCCAACTGCTGTAGTTGATTGGGTTTCTTAAACTTTTTTGTTTCTTTGCAGAATATTATGATCTTGGGAGACTTCAATGCAGACGGAGCATATTTATCAAACAGAAAAATGAAAAAAATTCGCATCAGAACTGACCCCACCTTCAAATGGCTCATTGCAGATGACGTTGACACTACAGCTAATACTGGCAATGACTACACGTATGACAGGTACGTGGAACAGTTTATAACTCTGGTTTTATGGTAATTAGAGTTTTCTTCTGCTAAAGCAACATGCTATACTGTCCTAATTGCTTCTTTTTTGAAGATTCTATTTATTTAGAGACTTTATTTTTTTTTTTACCTCTCTTCTTCATTCTCAAGGAAATTTAATAAACTAAAATAATTGCACTTTTCATGTTTAGTTTTTTTGGCCAGGAATTGACAGTTTCCTTTCTTTTTGGCATTGCTCTCGAGGCATAAGCAGGAGATAAGGATTTTGATTTTGAATTTTTTTTCCTTAGAAAAATGCAAAAATTTGTATGGTTTATTTTGTGACTGCGTTTTATTTCATTATTGTGTTGTTCTAATACTCTTACCCAGAACCACCCAGGAATGTGCTCTTAAGATTTTGTTTTTTGCTTCTATTTTTTAAAATGGATTCCTAAGATGTAATATTTATTTAAAAATGTTTGAAACGTATCAATATGAATTTGATCTTTACTTTTAGAAATTCTAATGGCTTTGAAAGTGAAATTTTCTGGATTGTTTCATCCACCATTTTGTATTCTTCATGATTGCCACTATTTTTGGTTCCCATCATTGGAGCCATTATGAGGGGCAAGTTACCCACTGACTTAGAATAGGAGAGTTAGGATTCTTCCAGTGGAGCAAGACAAGTCTACGTGCCAATAGTGAAGATTCTCAGTCTTAATGTTTTCTGATTTTTGTGTCTCACTGTGACGTTGACACCTCTGTTTTGATCACCTGGTTTTGACTCTTCTTCTGTTTACTTGTCTGTCTCCTGGTCCACTCTCACACTCCGTCTGTCTATAAGTGAGGACTGGCCTCAGTACGGTAGGCTGGTGTAGGAACTGTGGTGAGAGGAGTCTGTGATCAGATGTCTGACTCCGGGTGCTGCCTGCTATTATCTCCTCAGTTACTTAACATTTACTGCTGTAAACTGCCCTCTCCAGGTACAGTCGACCCTTGACATACGATCGGCCTGACATGCGAACAACTTGATTTACGACCAACATCTTGCGTTATGACCCGATTGCGGTCACGTGTATCTGCTTGTGCGATTGTAAACAAACAGCCGAGAGCGTTCGTAAGCGTCAGTCGGAGCCCAGATACATGTGTTTGTGGACGTAATTTCGGTCAGTGCAGTGATTTATCTATATATATAATTCACTAAGACCATGGCAAGCAAGACGCATAATTGCTAAGGAAGGAAGAGACGGTAACGAAGGTAAAGAAAGCGATTGTTAAGGGATGTTAGCTCGCGGGCTGGCGCGGCACATGATGATGTCATCAGGCTGAGTCAGCACCGGCTTGCTTTGGAGTGTATTATTACAGCAGTTCACAACATGACCAACTTTGAACTGAGTGCTCGACTACTGTCATTATTAACGTGAGAAGTAGCGATCACAATCGAAACGAAGAAGGAAATTGTGCGGAAATATGAGAGTGGCGTTCGTGACCGATCTCGCTAATATGTACAGCATGTCGAAATCCACCATCTCGACAATTTTACAAAGAAAAGATTTGCATAAGGAGGCTCCTTCTAAACAATAACCACCTTCCGTTTCATTCTCCTCCTCCTCCCTTCCTGCAGCCCAAAGATGTCAAATTAAATGGTGAGTACAGTATGAAATTGTTGTTTCTGGTAGGCTAGGCACTTTTTATAACTTTCTGGTTAGTACATTAGAAAAATTATTGGTGTTTTGGTAAATTATGCACATTATACAACCCTTGTTTATTATGAAAAGGTTAAGTAAGCATTGCTGTGGGAGGTTCGGAGCGCATTATGGGTATTTCCATTATTTGTTATGGGAAAAATAGTCTTGACTTACAACCAACTTGAGTTACAACCAGCCCTCGCGAACGAATTGAGTTTGTAAGTCAAGGGTCGACTGTATTATGGAAGTAATAAATCACTCCAGCCGAAGGCTGAACTCAGGACAGTCTTTAATCTATGTTGCTGCGGTCTGTAAACAAAGTAGACACATTCACCAAGTCACTGCATTTCAAAACAAGCATACAAAATAAACAACTTACCGCGTGTAAGTTTAGATATTTAAATATTGTCATTATGTTTTATAATATAATGAAGGGCGAGGTCCGGAGTAAATGTGCTGTTGCTGCATTTAATAAGACCAGCTCAGAGTGAACCAAATGAAGCCCCGCCCTCTCTGGTCCTCGGCATATAAAAGCAGAGCGTCCACAGAATATGGTGTCACATTTTGATGTGGACCCGGCTTCTGTGCTGTTTCAAGCCTGAAATCTATTTCTGAAATGGCCGACTAAGAGGACTATTCTCTGTTTAAAACTGCACATTAAAGTGCTTCATTTTCATTGGTTTTTTGACAATTTTGTTCTAATTAAACAGGGTTTTGTTGCCATGTTGGCACCCTAAGCATTTTATCATTTCACCCCACTACAAGTGACAGAAAATCTAATATGTAGAAAATGCAGCCATGAGATTGTTTTATTACATTTAGCCTCTGTGTCTCTAAGCCATCTTTCATGCAGTTCTACATAAGTTAAGTTTCTCACATTTTTTACTTCTATGGACAGTAACATCATGTCACTTACCTGCATCGATTTTGGGGAGCAGGAGAAGTGAGCTGCAGACTGTTAAGATATAACGAGAGCTACCACTGCATCAGTAAGGAAGAGAGCTTAGATTGTACAGTGATGAATAAATAAAGAATATCATTATTGTTGAATTGAATAAATAAATAAATAAATACACATATAACATTGTACCTTCCTTATAAACGTAACACTTGGACATCCAGCCCCGCCCAATCCCTGGTCCTGCAGTGAGGTGTACTTGCTTTAGCGCTCACAACTGAGAGTGTCTCACTGTTATTCCATGATGACCAGTTGTCAAATGAGTAAAGGAAAAAAAAAATACAACAAATATTGAACCATTCTGAAGGTAAAATTGAAACTACATACAAATTTGTAGTTGACGTCAAACAGAATGTCACTGTGTTTTTAGACAAATTTGCCAATGCTTTTCAAATGGGAGATTCTGAAATTTTAAAGATGTCTACTCAAGAGATCTCAAGAAAAATGGAGCTGTTCCAACAAATTTCCTTGAAGAATAAATGGGACAGATTTGTACACATTCAAGCCAATTTGATTTTTATGTGGACAGACAGACAAACAGAAAAAAGACAGAAGGACATGGCTGTCACAGTAGATGCTTTTCACATTTTAAGAGAATCCACCTAAAAAGGCACATGGAAGACTAATAGTGTCGAAACTCCTCACTCATGAATCACTTCCCACATATTTCAAGATTATTCTGTGGGGGAAGATATAAATAACCAGGGATAACAATTAGTTGTGGAAAATAATAAACAAAATCATTGAGAAGAACAAGTTCTGAGGTCATCCCTACAGTAAACACCAAAGGAAATATCTGAACATTCCTCTGTTTTTTACTTTCTCGTATATGAAGTATAGGGAAAGTATTGTAATCGTCCAAAGATTCGATGTCGAGATTTTCATGAATCTCAACGTTTTAGACCTCCCTGACTTTCTTGTATACAAAGTGTAGGAGAAGTATTGGAATCCTCCAAAAATTCCATTTTGTCATTTTGGTGAATCTCAACGTTTTAGACCTTCCTCAGTCCAAAAATACAATTTTCGTAATTATGTGTGTGTGTGTGTGTGGGTGTGTATGTAAACACGATAACTTGAGTGCGCTTTCACTTAGGTCAACCAAATTTTGCATACAAGTATTAGGTACAAAATGTAGATTTCCATCAACTTTTGGGCTCTTTCCGCTAACCGGAAGTGGTACTCTTCATGCAGCTGCAGAGTCCGATTTATTCAACTTTACTTTTATAATAATTATTCAATATATTATTAATTTGATTTGATTTGTTGCTGGTGGTTATTTAATGTACAGAATATAAAAATGATCTTGTGGTTTACTCAAATATCCATCCCCATATCTGAGTATACGAGAAAGTCCAGGGGAGACCACTCCCGATTTTCTCTGTCTAGAAGTGGTTTTTGCTTCTCATGCTGATGGTGCTGTGAAGGATTTTGGCTGCCATGAATAAAATGTTCTTGTCAGGCCAGAGAACAGGTTTGAATTTTAGAAAGATGTACAAATTGAATACAGCAGACTTTTATTAATACACTGCAACACATGAAACCTAAGCAAGTGGAAAAGTACTGATATCATGACATTAAATCTTGTTTTCCTTATTGTTAGAATTATTGACTTACCAAAAAAGTTGTATTTACGATTGTTTAGCTTACTTGTCAAGTAAATTTTGCTTACCCCACTGGTAGATTTTTTTGGTCTAAATAAAAGCAAAACAACTCCCATTTATTTATTTATTTGTGTAGTTTTTGCATATGCAGTTTTGCAGTGTAAGATTTGTGTTGAATTATTCACAGATTTAAGTGTATTTTATCTGCTCAAGACTTGAAAGGCATGCTTTATGTGGGTGCTACTGCTGAAATGTCCTCTCCTTTTTATTCTTTCAGAATTGTTGTCTATGGTGATGAAATGTTGAAAGGCATCGTACCAAAATCAGCCAAACCCTTTAACTTTCAAGTGGAGTATGGTCTCACTGAGGAGCAGGTACGTTTTAACATCAGAGCTGCAAACACTAATGATGCTGAACGGCTGCCTATATTTTTTAGTTTCAGTGTTGAGGCAGTGCCTCTTAAAACCAATAAAGACAATACAATGTATACAATACAAGGTTTGGTTTAAAAAGCACATCAGAAATTAAGGTACCGAGTGAGATACCCGTTATCTCCACGAATTGCTCAAATCAGAGGCCAGCCTATAAACAATGGCAAGAGCAACAATACCCTGATTCCCTGTCACAGTATGGCCAAAATAAGGCCAAGTCCCGTCCAAAAAATCAAGACCCAAGCTTACTGAGGCCTAGCATTCAAAAAGACCTTTCTAAAAGGTTTGAGTAGGCCCAACAAAGTGAAAAATCCAGCAAGAAAATAATTCTTAATAATCTTGCCTTCCAGATATTCACAATAAGGGAGAGGTTAGGTGCATTGACGATCCTAAATTGTCCCTAGTGTGTGCTTGGTGTGTGTGTGCGCACCCTGCGGTGGGCTGGCTCCCTGCCCAGAGTTTGTTTCCTGTCTTGCGCCCATGTTGGCTGGGATTGGTTCCGGCAGACCCCCGTGACACAATAGTTGGGATATAGTGGGTTGGATAATGGATGGATGGATGGAGGGAGAGAAAAACAATGGAAACTCTGGCTCTTAGAAAATTAAGATTTTTTTCTATCAAGAACACAAAATGCAGGCTTTGCCTAAAATACAACCCAAGGAACAAAATCACAGTCTACACTCAAAAATCAAAATCCATAAAGCAAAGCAGAGATTTAGGAACCAGAAAAATCTATAAATGTACCCAAAGACCAAATTGAGACCCCCACAGGGCCCTGGGTGACTTAGCGCCTTTATGGAGGGTTGACTGTACTTTTTACAATACAGCGCATGTACACTGGGTTGTTTCAATGTTGACTTCAGGGTGAGTCTAAAATTCTTCATCACCACTGGGGTTGAGGCTGGGCCCCCATTGAGCATTTTGGTGTGCATACTCTCTAGATACCCAGACTCTCAATCATTTCATAAAATAGGGGACATCCCCCTTGATCATTTCTTCTGGTAAAAGGGTCCCTTGTGCATGAGCACCCTGGATACCCTGATGGTAGACCCCTTATGTACTCACACAGGATCTCCAGCAGCTCACAATGCTGATCTCAAGACCTGATCCTTTGCCTGGTAAATATAAGTAGAGGACGGTCATCCAGGTGAATTCCCCTGAAACTCTATTTTAAGGGTACAGGGCACATAACTAAAACATTAATACAACACCAAACATACATACATAATACACAACAAATAAACAAAAAAACATTCAGAACAGGAAGGTCAAAAATATAATTAATTAGGACCTCTGGTCATCAAATAAAGGTGGTTCATATTCAGCAAGCTGAACATTTCCATTTTGGCCACACCGTCTTTTGTTTTCAGTATGAAAAAATCCCATCAAACAGTGAGCACCTCGCTGGAGTAACTTTCATATATAGGTGGTCTTCAACCAAACATAAAAGCAGAGTTTGCATATGGGCTTAAAATCTCGTCATTTTCTGGCATGCACTTCTCTGTCATTGTCATTCTTGCATTCTGTGTCATGGAGTATGTCTGGCATGTCAAAGTATCAGCCAGCTGTTCAATGGCTTCATACTCAGACTTACTGTACTTCTCGCCATTCTTCAGAGATGTCGCTGCTGGAGTTCTTTCCTGCACCATCACGGTGTGTAGCACTGTGTGCATTATGTGATCATAACATTCACTTTGGTGGGAGAACAGGAGCACAGCTCAGTTTGCGCAGGCATGTCTCTGTGTTTGTCAGTGCATTTTGAATCTCGTACTTGACGATCTGTAGATGGTGCTGCTGTTATTTTCCTATGAGATGTCTTGGCCCTCAACAGATGCTGCTGCTGTTCTTTTTCTTTCTTCAATGTCACACAAGTTATTTGAGACTAACTGCATGACAGATGGACACAACCCTTAGCATTTTATACATATGCTGTACTAGCTGTACTAGCTGTCTAAGACAGGTTAAAATCTAAGGTATCAACATAGACCTTAGTGTTAACGTTTGTATTGGAATGTATTCTGTTTTGCATGGAGTAATAAAATGCATCACACTTGACAATCCTACACATGCGGCATCATAAACATTTGTAGTAATAAAATGCATTCCTACAAATATTTGTGATGCACCATCTGTTGGAATGACAAACACAATGCAAAGTCTCTGTTTTATGCCATTTGGTAAGGGATTTGTAATAGCCATGTTAATATTTGTGATATGCCATCTGTTAGAATGACAAATGTAATGCATTTTATGACTACAAATGTTTCCGATGCAACATCTGTTAGAATATTAAACACAATGCACAAGTCTCTGTTATATGCCATTTCGTAAGGGATTTGTAATAGCTGTGTTAATGTTTGTGATATGCCATCTGTTACAATGACAAATGCAATGCATTTTATTACTACAAATGTTTGTGATGCACCATCTGTTAGAATATCAAAAACAATGCACAAGTCTCTGTTTTATGCCATTTGGTAAGGGATTTGTAAACCAGCGTTAATATTTATAATGTACCATATGTTACAATGACAAATGGAATGTATTTTACTACTACACATGTTTGTGATGCACCATCTGTTGAAATGACAAATGCAACGCATATGTCTTTGTTATGTGCCATTTGGTATCGGATTCGTAATAGCCATGTTAATGTTTGTGATATGCCATCTGTTAGAATGACAAATGTAATGCATTTCATTACTACAAATGTTTGTGATGCACCATCTGTTAGAATATGAAACACAATGCACAAGTCTCTGTTATGTGCCATTTGGTATCAGATTCGTAATAGCTGTGTTAATGTTTGTGATATGCCATCTGTTACAATGACAAATGTAATGCATTTTATTACTACAAATGTTTGTGATGCACCATCTGTTAGAATATCAAAAACAATGCACAAGTCTCTGTTTTATGCCATTTGGTAAGGGATTTGTAAAGCAGTGTTAATGTTTGTGATATGCCATCTGTTAGAATGACAAATGCAATGCATTTTACTACTACACGTGTTTGTGATGCACCATCTGTTGAAACGACAAATGCAATGTATATGTCTCTGTTATGTGCCATTTGGTATCGGATTCGTAATAGCCGTGTTAATGTTTGTGATATGCCATCTGTTACAATGACAAATGCAATGCATTTTATTACTACAAATGTTTGTGATGCACCATCTGTTGGAATATCAAACACAATGCACAAGTCTCTGTTATATGTCATTTGGTAAGGGATTTGTAAAGCAGTGTTAATGTGATGTGCCATCCTGTTACAATGACAAATGCAATGCATTTTACTACTACAAATGTTTGTGAGGCACCATCTGTTGAAATGACAGAGACATAGCAACCGGATAGACACACAAATACACAGACACTTATCTTTTTATTAATGTGGATAGATAACATAACAGAGAAAATAATGTTTAATAACTAACAAATCTAATAAGAATAATACTTGACCCAGGGACAAAACCCTGGCTAAACTACAGCAGGAGTCACATGAAACAAAAAATACACCAAAATTCAAATAATGATGCAATCATTTGCACATTATAAAACAGGACTATTTAAAGAAATTTCAGCAAAGTGGTTTATAGCAGAATGGTTTAAGGAGCCCTGTAAACTTGTTATATTTCTCGTCATTCTCCTATGCCGTGTCATGCTGTCCTTGTAGATATCTGACTTGCACCATGTGTTTGTCTCTTCAGGCGCTGCGTATTAGTGACCATTACCCTGTGGAAGTTGAGCTGAAATCTGCCAATTATAAAGATACCGCAGAAAAAGACACACATTCCAGTGTCAATCCAGAGAAGAAGCCGGAGAAGACCAAAAAGAAAAAATAAATTCTCAATTGTACACAACAGGAAAAGAGCGTAATAAAACATGACATATATTTGAAGGAACTGTATACAGTACACAGCTTTTGCAAATGGATGGACAGGCGGATGAATGGAGCTTTTTTATCATCTACATATAACTTTACTTTTATACATTTCACATTTGAAACATATATCTTAAAATGTGTGAGGCTTTTGTTTTACTGTCTTCAGAAAGAACAACATCCAGTATATTTTTACATTACATAGGAGGGATTCCTTCTGGCGGGTGTAATAAGGATGAAGCACATGTTGGTTACAAAGTAACATTTAAGGGAGGAATGAATAAAAAGAGAACAATAGTAATAATAATAATAAATCATTACATTTATATAGCACTTTTCAAGGTACAGTACTCAAAGTGCTTTACGTAGTGAGTGGTGTGGACCACCAGGGGGCACACCAGCCGCCCAAACCCCGACACAGATAGATGTGGGCACACAAGTGCAAGCACATGCTTTTATTTTTTTCACTCGTGGGAAACGTCCCCCTGGTTCCCACGTGTACAGCTCAGTTCCAGCACAGAACAAAGCAAACATCTCTTCTTTCTCTCTTTTTCTTCTCTCGTTTGCTCCACTCCTCCTGGCAAGATTTCCTTTTCCCAGCCAACTCTAGCTATCGGAGTAGTGGCTGTTGGCTCCTTTTATAAGGCCCCCAGAAGTGTTCCAGGTACTCGTTGGTCTATTTCCGGCAGCACTTCCGGGGGTGGCAGAACGGGTGCAATCAGGGGCTCACCAGCAGCTGCAGCACCCCCTGGCAGTGCCCACGGAGCCCAACAGGGCTGCACCAAACTCCAGCTCCCATGGAGCCCTGCTGGAGTTTAGCCACCTAGCGCTCCAGGGGATGTAATGCTCTGGATACGCTCCCTCCCCTAGTCTTTCAAGTGTAGAGGTGTCCCGGCTCTACGCCACAGTGGGAAGCCACTTCAGCCACCACTAATGTGTAACATCAAGCTGGTTGAAGCGACAGCAGTCATTTTTGCACCAATACGCCCACCACACATTAGCTGGTAGATGATGAAGTGGCAGGAGAGACAGAGACAGAGACAGGGGATGATTAGGGGACCAGAATGACTATGACCACAGAGGGCAAATTATCCTGGATATTGGGATACACCCCACTCTTTATGAAGGATGCCCAGGGATCATTAATGACCACAGAGAGTCAGCACCTCAGCTTTATGTCTCATCCGAAGGACGGCGCCATTTTTACAGCACAGTGTCCCCGTCACTGCATTGGGTTCTACGTTCAGACCACAGGGTAAGCACCTCTTGCTGGTCTCACCAACACCTCTTCCAGCAGAAAACCAAGCTTTTCCTGGTTGGTCTCCCATCCAATTACTGGCAGGGCCTGAATAAGCTTAGCTTCAGGTGGGTGATCTCTTCTGAAGTGCATGTGGTGTGACTGCTGGCTGTATGTGTACAGAAATGTACAAAATTGTACAAAAAGTACAAAAGTAAGTGTGTTATTGTGTTATTATATCACCTATGACATGCACCTAACATGAGAGATACAAACTAACCTCTTAGGTTCTTTTTTAAATGGGGATGGGGGGGGGGTAGCAAGTTTAAGGGACAGCCAGAAGCTTATCCTGGCCGGGACGTCCCAGTAATGGAAGGATGGGGGAAGGCAGCTTATCAGGGACACTGCCTCCCCCATGACGATAGATGGCACCTTCCCTGGACTGCAGTGGTGCCCCAGATGCCTGCAGGGCACTATGTGTCTTGGAGTTCAGCAACACAGCCCTGCTGGGTACCGTGGGTGCCGCCAGGAGACGCTGCGGGGAGACTGGGGAGTCCCTACTGTCTACATAGACTGGAAGTACTCCCAAGTCACAGAAGTACGTCTGGGCTGAAGAAAAATATGATTCTCCATCTGACCCGGGTCAAGGACTTTATAAAGGACTGGTGGAGACCCAGTATGAGAGCCGGAGTTGGGAGATAGAAGGACAGAGCTTGCTAGGAGGAGTGGAGGAGAGATTTGTGTGGATTTGTTGTTTATTTACTTGTTTATGGTGGCTATAGTGCATAAAAGGCACTTTGAAGAAGGAAAAACAATTAAAAGAGCTTCTTTGTGCTTTTATCCTGTGTCTGCGTATCTGTCTGTTGGCTTTAACGAGGCGACAGCGACCCCTGGCGTTCACACAAGAAACGTCAAACCCACTATACAACTGTTACTTGTCTCAGCATCTGTACTCCTCACATTCAACCTTGGGGTCCGCTATGGCTGGCTGCTCACTAACTGGGGCTGCCTTTGTTTCCTCTCCTCTACTTCAATCCAGTTTACCACCAACTGAGGGCTTCACAAGAGTGCCCTTAAGTGACTGTACCTAGGAAAAAATAAACTGAACGATCAAAACCTCCTGGCAACGCTAGTAACGGTCAAACAGGGACACCAGATTTAAGCTTTCCTTTAAAATTTATATTTATTTGCATTAAACTAAATAACAGCAAATATAAGCGATTGAAAGAATCATAACCCTGGGTGGGGCTGCTGGATTATGTGAATTTCCCCTTGGGATTAATAAAATATCTATCTATCTATCTATCTATCTATCTATCTATCTATCTATCTAT
>JANRMT010062840.1:11031281-11042051 GCA_026402145.1 Polypterus bichir lapradei | reverse complement strand
TATCTATCTATCTATCTATCTATCTATCTATCTATCTATCTATCTATCTATCTATCTATCTAAAGTCTTCATGCAGACCCATTTGTAACAGCAAGCTGCAATTGGTTCAGTTCCTTACCTACAAAAGTATTCAGACCCTTTCACTTCCTGCACACTTTATTGTGTTGTAGACTGAATTTCAAATGGTTAGATTTGCCATTTCTGTCCATCCACCTACACTCAATAATCCATAATGACAAAGTGAAAACAGGTTCTCAGAAAGGTTTAAAAATCAAGAGCTGAAATCTCTCATTCATCTAAGTATTCAGACCCTTTGCTGTGGCGCTCCAAATTGTGGTCAGGGGCCTCCTGTTTGCTTGAATTCTCCATGAGATGTGTGGAGATCTTGATTGGAGTCCACCTCACTTGAACATCATTTAGAGACACATCCCACAATTCCCACGATTCACACTACATTAAAAGTCAAAAACCAAGCCATGAAGTCCAAGGAACTCTGTGTAAGACCGCCACGATCAAATTGTGGTGAGGTACAGATCAGGGCAAGGGATTGAGAATGGGATGTCTTATTGTGTGTTACATATCTTGAGAATATATGGTGTGTATAAAGTGTCCTCCCCCTTGGAAGTTTTCACATTTTATTGTTATACAGGGTGGGCCACTGAAAGGAGGAGGCAGTAGCCACTTCACAACCAGAAAATTGGAGTTTGGTGTGCGGTGTCACGAACACGAATGGTGGGCCCAATTTTCTTCGAATCAACTGTGAATACTGCGGTTTATCTGGACATCTTTGAACAATTTTACGACCAACTAACACCAGAAGAAAAAATTTACTGCTTTTTCCAACAAGATGGGGCAACATGCCACACCTCACGTGACTCACTGGCACGGGTTCATGAACTGTCTACAGAGGAGCGAACTGTGAGCAAGGGGTTATGGCCACCATGTTCCCCAGACTTGTCCACATGTGATTTTTATCTTTGGGGAAACGTAAAGCAGAAAGTGTACGGCAACAATCCACATTCCCTGGATGAACTCAAGGAAAACATCATGAACACCATCCACAGCATCACTATTGAAGAGCTGCAAGCAGTATCAGCCAATATGCTCCGATGTGCCCAAATCATATTCTTGATTTGCTTTGTTCAAACGGCTTGAATAATGTCTCTGTCTCAGGTTTACTATCTGGTATTTCTGATCATAAGCTTATCGAATGTAACTTTAGCATTATTACCGCTACTTCTGTCAAGAAAAAGTCTGTCTGCTATCGCAACATTTGGTCTGTTAATTCTGATTTATTTGCTGCTTCCCTTCTGTCTTTGTCTTTTTTTGAATTGCATTGTCTTCCCTCTTCTGACAGCATGGTTTCCCTTTATAACAACTGTGTTTCCCAACTGCTAGATAACTTTGCTCCCTTAAGGACTGGCAGATTCCAGCCACCCACTCCTGTCCCTGGTACAACCCAGGAGCTCAGAGCAATGAAAGCCACTAGCTGGCATCTTGAGCAGCTTTATAAGAAAACAAGCCTAATAGTTCACTCACAGCTTTACACTGAGCACATACTTAAATATAGGGATACCCTTAACACGGCTCACTCCAACTATTATTTCTCTCTCATAAATGTGTAACTCTAGGCCTAAAAATCTTTTTAGGACTGTTAATAAATTCCTCCAACCCCTTCCTCTAGCATGCCCTAATACAGCTGAACAGTGTCAATGTCAACAGTGCATTTCTTTAATACCAAAATTGATCAAATCTATCACAGTTTCCCCTCCACACCTCAATCACTCACTCATTTTGATCTGCCATCTCCATTATCAAGACTCACTTGTTTCTTGCCTGTTGACTCTCTTGCCATCTCTGAACTTATTAATAAGTCTAATTCCTCATCCTGTCTGCTTGATCCTGCCCTCACTTTTCTGTTTCAGACATGCTCATCCATAATGGGTATCCCTGTTGCCTCATTGATAAATACATGTTTCATTTCAGATTCTGTCCCTACTGCCCTCAAAACTGCTGCAGTTACACCAGTCCTTAAAAAGCCTGACCTGGATCCTTCTTCTCTTTCCAATTACAGGCCTATCTCTAATCTCCCTTTTTTGGTTAAGGTGATTGGACATGTTCTTGCTACAGAACTCCATGCTTTTCTTCTAGACAATACTCTCTATGAGCCTTTTCAGTCTGGCTTTCGGACTCAGCACAGCATGAGACAGCTCTTCTCCGTGTAGTTAATGATCTTCTCCAGTCTGCAGACTAGGGTTCACTTAATATTCTCCTCCTTCTTGACTTAAGTGCAGCATTTGACACAGTTAATCATGAAATCCTCCTGTCACGTCTCTCCACTGTAGGGATCTCTGGTTTGGTCCTTCAATTGTTCACATCATATCTTTCTAATAGGCAACAGTTTGTCACACTCGGCCGATATAAATCCTTCACCTCACCTGTGTCGTGTGGTGTCCCTCAGGGTTCAGTCCTTGGGCCATTACTTTTTCAACTTTATATCCTTCCTTTGGGTCAGATTATTCTCAGACATGGCCTTAACCTCCACTGCTATGCAGACGATATACAGTTATATCTTAGTACCGACTCCCCTACAGATTCACCTCCCAGCACACTCACTGACTGCATCATTGATCTTAAGCTATGGATGGAAAATAACTTTCTCAGACTTAATGTCAATAAAACTGACGTGTTACTGGTAGGTCCAAAATGACGACTTTCTAAGGCATCCAATTTCTCTGTTTCTGTTGATGGTACACTTGTCAAGCCTGCTTCTGCTGTCAGAAATCTTGGTGTTTTGATTAATTCATCATTTAACTTTGAGCTACACATTAGGTCTCTTTCCAAAATTTCATTTTATCATCTCCTTAACATTGCTCGCCTCCGCCCATTTCTGTCCTTTAATGATGCTCAAACTCTGGTTCATTGTTTCATAATGTCTTGTATCGATTACTGTAATTCCCTCTTCATCAGCCTCCCTGCAAAATCTATACAGAAGCTGCAGTACATTCAGAATTCTGCAGCCAGAGTCCTCACTCACACAAAGTGTTCTGCTCACATCTCCCATGTTCTCTTCTAAGTTCACTGGCTACCAGTTCCATCAAGGATTAAATTCAAGATTCTGCTTCTTACCTTTAAAGCTCTACATAACCTTGCCCCTATACCTCACTCAGCTCCTAACACTCTTTGTCGCTGTCTCAGGTCCTCGAGCAGTCATCTCCTTACTGTCCCACGCACCAGACTCTCCAAGACCCTGGGAGGAGGCAGCTCCTTCAGTGTTATGGCCCCTCAACTCTGGAACTCTCTTCCTCAGTCTCTCCGAGTTTGCTCCTCTTTCTGCACCTGTAAATCTCAACTGAAAACTTTCCTCTCCTACGAGCTGTTGTCATCTGTGCAATTTGTCTTTTTTTGACTCTGTATGTAAAGCGACCTTGGGTTTATGAAAGGCGCTCAATAAATGTAGCTTATTATTATTATCAAAGGTACATCGACGTGAACGGGGACCACTTTCAGCATCTGTTGTAACTTGTGGGTAAGTGAACATAAACAATCCACTTGCTCGTTCATCTTGTCATACTATCGCCGGAGGCTGGCTAGTTTTCTGTGGCCCACCCTGTATAACACTGAAACACCGTGGGTTTATTTTGGCTTTTCTGGCCAGCAGAAAAAGACTCGTTAATGTCAGATCTCTGCAAAGTGGTTTAAATTAATTACAAATACAAGACTCAAAATAATTGATCGTGTTTGCATTCACTCCCTTTAGTAATAAAAATATCCAAGTCACTAAATATCCCTTGGAGTCCAGTGAAATCGATCTTCAAGAAATGGAAAGAGTGTGACGGAGCTGTAAATATGCCCAGAACAGACCACCCACACAAACACAGAGTAATGACCAGCAAGGAAGGCCACCATGAGGTCCGGGAGGACTCTGAAGGAGTTACAAGCTACATGCTTCTGTGTAGCAGGCCCTGATAGGCTTGGGAGGTTAAAATGAATTCAACAAAGTACTGGGGAAACACAACCCTAAATCATCACTGGGGCAGCCAATGGGCTTTAGAAGTCCCACAATTAGTTCAATGGAGACCACCAATCAGAAGTTTCAGGTGACTACAGTATAAATGCTCCTGTATGTGGAAAGTCCATCTTGTGGTGAAGCAGTATGGTGGCCTAACCTACACAATGAAGACAAAAGAACACTCCAAGCAACTCTGTGAAAAGGAGATCGAAAAGCACAAGTCAGGGGAATGGAGACAAGAAAATCTCCAAGTCACTGAGCATCCCTTGGAGTCCAGATAGATCAGTCATTAAGAATTGGAAAGAGTAAGGCAGAGCTGGAAATCTACCTAGGACAGGCAGTTCACAGGAACTGAGTGATGATGCAAGAAGATTAGAGAGGGAGCCCACTAAGAGACCTATGAGAACGCTGAAGGAGTTACAAGCTACAGTGGATCCAACTGTAGGGTGGGTGCGTCACCAGTCACAGCTGTATGGGAACAGGCAAAGAGGGAGCCATTGTTCAAAATAACACGCCTGACACCTTGGCAAAAAGCACACTGGAGATCTGAATTCAGATGGAAGAAAATTCTATAGTCTGCTGCGACCAAACTTGACCATTATGACACCATGTTTGAAAACTGAACATTATTACAAATGTAGCATTCCCTCCATAAAGAACAGTGATGGCTGCATCATGCTGTGATGATGCTTCTCTGCAGAAGGCTCTGGATAGCTTGTGAGGCTAAAATGATGCTGCAAAATATAAGGAAATCCTGCAGGAAAACTTGATGGAGTCTGTAAGAAGCCTGCACCTTGGGAGAAGATCTGTTTCCAGCAAGATGTCAGCCCCAAGCATAAAGCCCAAGGTACACAGGAATGGCTTCAAAACAACAATGCCACCATACTGCTTCACCACAAGATGGACTTTCCACATACAGGAGCATTTATACTGCAGTCACCTGAAACTTCTGATTGGTGGTCTCCATTGAACTAATTGTGGGACTTCTAAAGCCAATTGGCTGCCCCAGTGATGATTTAGGGTCCTGGAGTGGCTGAGTCAGAGTGCAAATCTCAATCCAGCTGAGAATTTATGGCTTTCATTTACCTCGGAAGTCAGACCTTAAAGCTGGGAATGACATCACACCCAATTTGACGGCGTTCCGGTAAAACAGTCGGGAAAACAAAATATGGATGCCTACATGAAAATCTTTGTTGTACTTGCTTTTTCAGAGTAAATACCGGGTGATCACAACACAATAGGCAATATTTTGTGCATCCAAACACTGTAGCGACGTGTCCACAGATAGCCGTACACAGTACTCTCCACCATCGGATTTAATGAGGCACAAGTAGACAGAAGGGCAAATAACTAGAATACTACAGCTTTTGCTAACGTTTGCGATAAACATGTTGCCAGCTTGGATTGACGTCATAATCTGAAGTCAGAAAAACTCAAATTTGACAGACCAGTCCCGGGTTTCCAAGTAGGAAACCTGACTTGTGGGGGACGATCCAGTTAAAAATTCCAACAAAGAACTCACAAATTCCGACTACCCAGTTCAGACAGAATGAAGTTTTAATCATCGCTGACCCTGCTTAGCCCTTCAGTGACGCCCCTTAGGTGTACACATGTACCTTTGAGGCCAGAAAATATAAGAATCTAGGCTATATTAATATTCAAAGATTTTTAGAGTATTTACTAAGGAACAAAAATCTCAATACAAAGATAAAATATTAACTATGTTGCCTAAACTATTGGGACATCCCTCCAAATCACTGAATTCCGGTGGTCCAATCACTTCCATAAACCTGAGCACCTAGGCCTGTAGACGGACTCTAAAAACATTTGTGAAAGAATGGTTCGCTCTCAGGAGCTCAGTGAATTCAGGCCTGGTACCGTGATAGGACACTACCTGTACAATAAGTTCATTTGTAAAATTTCCTCGCTACTAAATATTCCACGATCAACTGTTAGTGGTATTATGACAAAGTGGAAGCAATTGGGAACAATAGCAACTCAGCCACGAAGTAATAGGCCACGTAAAATCACAGAGCGGGGACAGCACATGCTGAGGTGTGCAGAAGTCGCCAACTTTCAACAGAGTTATTAACTACAGGCCTCCAAAAGCTCAAGAACAGTCCGTAGAGAGCTTCATGGAATGGGTCTCCATGGCCGAGCAGCTGCACCCAAGCCTTACATCACCAAGTGCAATGCAAAGCGTTGGATGCAGTGATGTAAAGCCCACCATCCGGCACTGGACTGTAGAACAGTGGAGATGTGTCCTCTGGAGTGACAAATCATGCAATCTCATGGACGAGTTTGCCAAGGAGAACGGTACTCGCCTGACTGCGTTGTGCCAAGTGTGAAGTTAGGTTTTGGGGGGGATTATGGTGTGGGGTTGTTTTTCAGGGGTTGAGCTTGGTTCCAGTGAAAGGAACTCTTAATGCGTCAGCATATTAAGCCATTTTGGACAATTTCATGCTCCCAACTTTGTGGGAACAGTTTGGGGACGGCAACATGACTGCGCACCCACCAGTGCACAAAGCAAGATCTATAAAGTACAGTAATGGAGGAGCAAGTTTGGTGTGGAGGAACTTGACTGGCCTGGACAGAGGCCTGACCTCAACCTGGGAGAACACCTTTGGGATGAATCAGAGCGGAGACTGCCAGCGAGCCAGGCCTTCTCGTCCAACATCAGTGCCTGACCTCACAAATGCTCTCCTGGATGAATGGTCAGGATTTCCCACTCCTAGACCTTGTGGAAAGACTTACCAGAAGAGGAAAAGGATGAGCCAACTCTATATTAGGGCCTATATGTATTAAGAATGGGATGTCATTAAAGTTCATGTGTGTGTAAAGGCAGGTGTCCTAATACTTTTGGAAATATAGTGCAAGTAATAATAAAATGTATAATTTGTACAATGATCCAGCAATGACGCTTCACATTCAGACCTTCAAGAGGTGGATCAGGACACTTTGGTGCAAATGATCCTCTTTTTTCTTATTAATGTTTTGCTTCATCCTGGACTTTACCTTCTCAGATGGTTCCATGCTTGAAATCAACTATTTCTTTTTTTATATCTAACAACCCATAAAACATATCATTAAAATATTCATGTTCTCATATAGTTAATATGTATTGCTAATATTATGTATTCCAGGCTTCACACTTAACTTTTGTCTAAACAGCACTACTCTAACTTAAAATCTAATATTTCAAAGCAGAATATCTGAGTAATAAAGACTTTTTTCCCCAGCCCCACACAAGAAACCAAAAAGCTGCTTAGTTCAAGTTTTTCAAAGCAATTTACAAGAATTCACACCATTGCTGAGTTCAGGTTTTAACAGGGGAAGCCCACACAGTTCAAAAATTGAGATTACCAGACAGAATTTGAGCAGAGGCGTGTTATTGTCCTTCTCGTGCTCAGTTCATTACTTAACAGTTAACTTCCCTACACTGTCGGCCACGTTTCAACAAGTCAATTTCAGTTTTTCTACGTGTGTTCTCTTACAGTGCGTGAAAGCCGAAATCTGGTGGTCTGTCTGCAGTGTTGTGCAAGTCCACACCTCACAAGAACTCGCTCAAAGTTCAGTTCACACAGATTAAAATGAATAAATTCATGCTCATAGTTCTCCATTTCAATTTTGAATCTAGCTCGTGTTCAGTTCATTTTGTATTTTTTAAGGAGTGAGAATAAATGACCCGTGAGTTTACTTTTTTCAGTTTTGCCCTTCTTATATTAGGCTAATACAATGTTCTTGAATGAAATACAATAACTATGAAGACATTTTTTATTTAAATACACTTTATTGAGTTATACCCAGCAATAAACACATATAACCGTATATATACTGTACTAATATCCTCCCGGTCAAAAAAGAAATTAATTAGATGCAAGTGTACATATAAATTACCGCTCTGTTTCCAACCGTGTGACACAAATGGTGACTGGTGAACCAGCGTGTCGGTGAACTAACTTATTACGCTGCCGGTCAATATTCATGTCACATATTGCATGTCCAACGGGGAAAAATATAAAGTGGCCTCGCGAAGTACAACGTTTTCCTAAAAGAGAAAGCGGAGCTTCACCGCGTGCTCAGGCAGACACAGACAGTTCCTAGTTGATTTGACGTTATTTTTTCCCCCGAGTACAAATAAATGGCAGAAAATTCGTACGAAATAAATATTCGTAAAAATCCACTATTTGTGCTTATCCGAATACCGTATTCGGATTCGGCTCCTGTACCCCAACATTATAGAGTAAGGCAAAACGTTTAATCTGGACCTAAACCAGATCCAGAATGTCACATAAAACTGAACGAGCTCACGGTCAAGTTTCTTCACTTGCAAATACGTTACGTTAAGTTCACCGTTCTTAGAAAAATGAGCTTGTTCAGTGAAGGCGCTCTTTTGAATTAGATCGTGCACAACACGGTTTTTTCTGTCTGTTTGTCCACATGAAACGGCTCGGCCTCCCGCGATCCAATTTTGTTGAGATGTGTCACACTAATTCTTCAAAGAATTGTGCGGAGTTCAATTTTTGTTGAAATATCCTTAACAGATCGCGCTGTACGAAGTTTTAAAATTCCCAATTAAAAAGCACTGGCGAATTTGTTCCATCTTAAAACGGAGAATCTTTCTACGTGACATCAACTAGAAATTAGTTTACTGTTTCAATTTTACCTTGAGAGCGGTTACTTGCGCTTGTGTGTTTTATCGATTTTTCTCTTTTACTCGTCTGACAGCCGCTCAGATGCCGGGCAGAGTGCGCACGCGCGAACAGCTCACGCCGGCGCTTTCGCCTACCGCTTTAGATGAGTTAGCTAATCGAGCAGAAAAAAGTAACTTCTCTGAAAATGAATGGAAGGGAAAGCAACGATGTAAGCCTATGTGAGACTGAATTGTTTGAACTAATATTATCTGCAGGTGACTATTGTAAAGGACCGACGCAATCAACATGCAGCTAAATGGGGTTTAATAACACAGGAAAGGTGCAGCTGGCTAAAAAACTTAAAACACAGACAGTGGCATCGGGAGGTGGCAGGCTTATCTCGGGTGTGCAGCTCACCTTGATCTAACAGTCCCCGATATACAAACAATCCTGGTAATCCCCTGATATTTCCGTTATACAATATATAAGTTCTTACTTATTTATATACATTTTACATTATTTATACAATTACTGTGTTTTAACTAATATAATAGACTTAAGTGATGCCATTTTCACATCACTTGAACTGGATTCAGTTGTGTATAAAAATGTATGAGCCACCACAAGTCCCCTTGTGCTCCGTTTTTAGCTCCATTGTGAAGTGCGGTTAAAAAGCACATATTTAATGGAGTCTGCTAACAAGTGGAATTGCCTTCTATTTTCGCTATTAATATGATGCATTGTTACAAAGCTATTCAATAAATAAAAAAGTAACTCTTAAATGAAGTAAAAAAATGTGAAACGCTCCATCTTTCAGATCAGTTAAGTTAGTCGCCGAATGCACATGAATATTACGCCATGAATGCATTATCCAAATTTTTATTATCTGAGTGGCTCCAAGCCATTTCTGGCCGAATGGGCCAGAGTGGTCTGGTTTCTTGACATGCGACTACCCCCTGACTGGCTAACATCATGTAAATAAAGACTAGGACTTAAAATCGTAGGGAAATACGTATAGCGCGACAGGGGCTTTAGTTAATATACTGTATGATGGTTTATGTTTATCTGCAGAAGCTAAACAATCTATAGAAAAGTGCCCCAAACTGAGAAACAATATATCATTTTTTGTAGACTATGAAATCTAGATAATTGACAATGGCCAAGAAAAACGGAAGAATCGTCACCTTTAAACAAAAACTGTCCCTGCTTGTGTGTCTGATTTAGAATTACAGGTAAGCGGAAGCCTCAGGCACAAAGGGCAACGTCAATGTGTTCTTACAGACGCCTTCATTTCTTTAGAGTGTGATGTCTGGCTGTGACATGTTTTGTTCCCAAACGTAAGATACTGGCAGTGTCTAATCAAAATGTACAAGGCAAAATAGCAACACCTCATAATCGGTGTGCTAAGACAATTGCATTCTCCTTCAGTGTCAAGCTTGTATGATTGCACTGCACAGTTTACTTCATCTTATTAGGCCACAGGTAACAAATTACCATGCTGGACCACTTAAGGCTACTCTGAAATGCAGACTGGACAGTCAAAGAAAATGGCCAATGCTCGTTTCTTTTTAAAGCAGCAATTCTCTCAACAAAACGACCCGAAGCGCACAGCAAAATTGACCACACAGTGGCTGAAGGAGAAAAACGTGAATGTCCTCATGTGGCCCAGCCAGAACCCAGACCTAAATCCCATTGAAAATCTGTGGAAAGATTTGAAGATAGAAGTCCACCAACACTCACCATCCAATTTGACCAAACTTAAACAGTTCTGTAAAGAAGAGAGGGCAAATATTTTCAGTGGGCTCAATCTAGATGTGCAAAGCTGATAGAGAAGTATCCCAACAGATTCAAGGCTGTCATTAAAGCAAAAGGTGGTTCAACAAAATATTGTCCATGGGGGTGATCCTTTATTAATTTCAGTATGTCTTGTTTTTGATTTTTTTCTTTATAATTTTTCTGAACTGTTGTAGCTGTGATATCTTTCACTTGGATGTTAGAGGTTGCATTGAGTAAGTAAAGCTGGGCAGTAATATTTTGTGTGTGTGTTTTGATTTAAGGCTGTAAAGCAAAAACAAAAAATATTTCAAAGCGGGTGATTCTTTTCTATATCCTCTGTATGTACAG
>JANRMT010062840.1:10992999-11016281 GCA_026402145.1 Polypterus bichir lapradei | reverse complement strand
GTTGGGATGGGGGACCCAACGCCGCCTCACATGGTGACCAAGCTGCAGGCTATGGACGTATATATGTACGTAAGTAGGATTCAGTTAGCGTTGGGAACCCGTGTACCAAATTTCTTGAAGATGGGCCCATAAGTAACAAAGACTGTTGAAAAGTTCAATATGGCGGCCAACAGTGGCATCATACCACCGAAATAAGTACGTACATTGGTTTCGGTTAGTGCAGGGAAGCCGCCTACCAAATTTCAAGAAGATGGGGCCATAAATAAGAAAGTTCAACATGCCGGACGTTGTTGACCGTTATGCGTAGAATTTCGAAATGAAACCTGCTTAACTTTTGTAAGTAAGCTGTAAGGAATGAGCCTGCCAAATTTCAGCCTTCTACCTATACGGGAAGTTGGAGAATTAGTGATGTTGGAAAATTCAATATGGCGGCTGACAGTGGCGTCATACCACCGAAATAAGTACGTACGTTGGTTTTGGTTAGCTCAGGGAAGCCACCTACCAAATTTCGTGAAGATGGGGCCGTAAATAAGAAAGTTCAACATGGCGGACGTTGTCGACCGTTATGACCGTTACGTGTAGAATTTCGAAATGAAACCTGCTTAACTTTTGTAAGTAAGCTGTAAGGAATGAGCCTGCCAAATTTCAGCTTTCTACCTACATGGGAAGTTGGAGAATTAGTGATGAGTCAGTCAGTCAGTCAGTCAATCAGTCAGTCAGTCAGGGCTTTGCCTTCTATTATTATAGACTAGCAAAATACTTAGTTATCAGTAGGGAGACGTGAAGGAAGGGAATGTAGAGACTGGAGCGATGGACGGCCTTATATAGGCAGGCAGCCAACAACGTGGGAGGCGTTGGGATGGGGGACCCAACGCCACCTCACACAGTGACTGAGCTGCAGGCTATGGACGTATATATGTACGTAAGTAGGATTCAGTTAGCGTTGGGAACCCATGTACCAAATTTCTTGAAGATGGGCCCATAAGTAACAAAGACTGTTGAAAAGTTCAATATGGTGGCCGACAGTGGCATCATACCACCGAAATAAGTACGTACATTGGTTTCGGTTAGCTCAGGGAAGCCACCTACCAAATTTCGTGAAGATGGGGCCGTAAATAAGAAAGTTCAACATGGCGGACGTTGTTGGCCGTTATGACCGTTACGCGTAGAATTTCTAAATGAAACCTGCTAAACTTTTGTAAGTAAGCTGTAAGGAATGAGCCTGCCAAATTTCAGCCTTCTACCTGCACGGGAACTTTGAGAATTAGTGACGTTGGAAAGTTCAATATGGCGGCCAACAGTGGTGTCATACCAATGAAATAAGTACGTACATCGGTTTCCGTTAAAAGTTTAATATGGCGGCCGACAGTGGCATCATACCACCGAAATAAGTACCAAATTTCAGCCTTCTACCTACACGGGAAGTTGGAGAATTAGTGACGTTGGAAAGTTCAATATGGCGGCTGACAGTGGCATCATACCACCGAAATAAGTATGTACATTGGTTTCGGTTAGCGCAGGGAAGCCGCCTACCAAATTTCGTGGAGATGGGGCCATGAATAAGAAAGTTCAATATGGCGGACGTCGTTGACCGTTATGACCATTACGTGTAGAATTTCGAAATGAAACCTGCTTAACTTTTGTAAGTAAGCTGTAAGGAATGGGCCTTCCAAATTTCAGCCTTCTACCTACACGGGAAGTTGCAGATTTTGTGACGTTTGGAAAATTCAATATGGCGGCCGACAGTGGCGTCATACCACTGAAATAAGTACGTACATCGGTTTTGGTTAGCGCAGGGAAGCCACCTACCAAATTTCGTGAAGACGGGGTCATTCTTCTACCTACACGGGAAGTTGGAAAATTGGTGACGTTGGAAAGTTCAATATGGCGGCCGACAGTGGCGTCATACCATCGAAATAAGTACGTACATCGGTTTCGGTTAGCACAGGGAAGCCGCCTACCAAATTTCGTGAAGATGGGGCCATAAATAAGAAAGTTCAACATGGCGGACGTTGTCGAACTTTATCGACCGTTATGACCGTTACGTGTAAAATTTCGAAATGAAACCTGCTTAACTTTTGTAAGTAAGCTGTAAGGAATGAGCCTGCCAAATTTCAGCCTTCTACCTACACGGGAAGTTGGAGAATTAGTGATGAGTCAGTCAGTGAGCGAGTGAGTGAGCGAGTGAGCGAGTGAGTGAGTGAGTGCTTTGCCTTTTATTAGTATAGATTTGATTAGCCTTATCTTAGTTGTAGTGACCCTAGGTGATGGATTGATTTCTTAGAACTAAAGCAAAATGCAAGGCTTACCAAGAGGTCCTTTTCCTGCAGCTTTCGCCTTCAACTCAGTCATTTTTTTCTGTTCTTCTTTTTGCTTTTGTTTGAAAGCGGCATCTGACTAAATTGGAAATCAGCAATTATAAAAATGTTTGCTATTTAATCAGCTTTATTTCATGATTAATTTTCACATTAAAATACTACTTGCATTATCAAAACACAATTACACTTTAGTCAGTCCACTTAGTCAGTACTCCACCATACTCACTACACTGTCAATTGACCAATTATAAACATTGGTTGGACACAAATGAAAAATATGGTGACTATACAATATTTTCTCTGGAAGAGATCAGGCTAGAATTGGAATCCAAACATACTGTAATTCAACAATGATCTCAAAATCAATATGGATATACCATTCCTCATAATAACAGTAAGCTTCCATACATCTGTTTAATACAAGACTGTAAATGACACAAATATCCGACTGTCAAGTAGCCAATCACTTAGATTACTAAGAAACTAATTATTGAGTTTACAAGGGGAGGAATCTCAATTTTCAACATCAGAGTAAGTTTGAAAGAAGCTGTTTTATAGGTAAGGCTTTGGTGGCAAGTGTTGCATTTCCAGAATAACTGCCACCTTAAGTTAAACACAGTCCATAAAATGTGATATAGGAGGAACAAAACAAACATGCATGTCCTGTTCTGATTTTCCGGAAATATTTAACAATATCTTAATCAAAAATAAACGTGTTTTGCCCATGGTCAGCATATGACTGGTTGGCTTGATGTATGAGTTATGAATTTTTGTTTGCTGCTGACTAGGTTTGGTCACCTTATATGCTCATTTTATCATAAAGTCTATTATCACTGTCATCCATGAAAACATGAGATTAAAACTTTCTCTCAGCCATCAAACTGCAGTAAGTAAAACAAAAAAAAAAATATTTTGGATATACTATTCCTTTAAGTTTATCTGAGTTGGTACAAACATATGAATGAGTTTAAAGCAATTTATGATAACCCAGAGTGAAAGAGGACATGTGTCTAAACAGACCCCTTGCACAGTGAGGAGGGTGGTTGGAGTGGTCAAAAAAAATTATCAAGAATGAAAACTGGAAAATTGCAGAAATTAGTTGCCGGGAAAAAAAAATGCTTCTGAGGTTATTACACAACAAACTCGTGTGCCTATAGTTTCTTAAATGTTACTGAAACTTTTAATGGGACTAAGTTCTATGGTTAGATGAAAACTAAAATAGAGCTTTTTAGCAATAAACACAAGAGGTTGGTTTGGCACAGAGAGAACGATAGGCACACACCAAGGACCTCAGTAGATACTATTTCAAAACCTAAAACTGAGCCATAGTTGGATCTTCGAACTAGACATTGAGCCAAAGCACACCTCAAAATTTACACAATAAATTGTGCAGTGACCTTAAAATCAAATTTCTGCCATGATCATCCAAGTCCCCCGACCTAATCTTCACTGACAGCCTGAGGGATGAGCTAAAAAGGACAGTCCATAAGTATGGAACTAACAATCTGAAAGATCTAGAGAGATTTTGCATGGAGAAATGGCCTCAGAGCACTTGCCATATGTTCTCATTAAATATTAGTTGATTTCTTGAAACAGGGGTGAAAATAATTGTGGAACAAATATTTAAGGAAAATATTTGTTTATATAAAAATGTTATGCAACACAGCAGGAATCAAATCAATTTAACTGGGCAGAAAAGTCCATGGAGATGCTGAGGCTGGTGGCCAGCAGTGGCCCTTGCAGCTTACCATTTAAAAGATAAAAATTATTTTTGCCTTTACTACACTATAGGCACATAGACTTTTCTTGCTAAACTGGAAGAATCCTAACTCTCCTCTTTTAGGTCATTGGGTAACTGATGTTATATATTATTTGCAATTGGAGAAAATCAAATTCTCACTTAGAGGATCTGTGCAGAAATTTTTCAAAACCTGGCAGGATCTAATCAATAACACTTTAGAATAGGCTTTTAAAGCACAGAGAAAGCAGATTCTCTCCGCATTTCTTTTTCTTCTCAATTTATCTTTATTCACTTATTAATTCATCTATTTACTTATTTTTACTAGCTTTAAATATTATTCTGCTGCCCATGCTCTCTTTCTCAGGGGTTGGGGTTGATTTGATTTCAATCCTATTTTTGTAAAATTGATATATTTGTACGAAATGATGTGTGATTTCAATAAAGTCAATAAAATTGTATTAAAAAAAATGTAAAAAAAAAAAATCAAAATGATAGCTTTAAACTTCAACTAGAGTAGAATTCAGGGTTTCACTTGTCCACAATCATGAATAGGGATTCTGTAGGAACACAAATGGATGGAAGGAAAATTGCTGTTTACAACTTGATACTTTAGAATATTACATTATTTTCAGCGTTTAAATCATTGAGCAGATTTAATTGAACAAATGGTACAATTTAATGCTGCTTTACTGAAACAAATAGTCCTTGTGACACTTGAAGACAGTTATAGCTGTTTGAATTTTGCAAGTGGACTGGGAATTGGATGATTTTTTTTTTTTTTACATAAGAATCTGCCACAAAAATCATGAATGATGCACCTCTAACTAGTATTTAATATTGGATTACTGTCCAAAACACATCATCTGAAAAAAAATATTAACATTTAGATATGGCTACCACTAAAAAAAATAAAAATTGGTAAGCCAAAGTTTCTGTGTTAAGAATGGGAAAGGGATAATTTTGGAATCAAAAAAGGAGGATCACCTTTGGCAAAGGGCTGAAGAACTGTTTAACTCCAGAATTAAAGAATGAGTCCCAGATAGTTCTTTTATGTTGATACAGTATAATCTGGCATGACGATATTTCTAATTGCCTCCTGACACAGCTGAAAAATATGATGCACACCTCCATACCTTAGTGCTATAGAGCTGGGTTGAGCCAGCATCACAAGACATCATTAGTCCTCACTTGCCTAAAGTACTGAATAGAGATAGGCGAGAGTGAATCAATGCAATGAGTATCTCGCTCTAAAATGTTTAGAGAAGGATGTGCTGTTGCTAATTCCCAGCCCTTTACTCCATTCAGTGTTCAGTTTCAGTAATTCCTTTCAGTCATTTTACATTCAATGAATCTGAGTAGACAATCACAAAACTTTGACAAGAAAATGGACAATATTATTGCCTTTTCCTCTCCTGTAATAAGTTGACATTTTTAAAGGTATACTTAACATACACACTAATATTTATCTGTAGTTCTCCACTTACAATAGTCCAAATGTTTATATCTGAATAATTTAACAAACCTGCCAATGTTTCTTTAAAAATATTAATATCTACTTCAAGAACAAAGTCTGAAAAACTGCACATCATAGAATCAGAATTAATACAACAGCAAATATTTTTGTCAAGAATTTAAGAACTTCAGAATATTATAAACAGATACCTCATCTTCATCCTTTGACTGTTTCTTGGGCTGTTTGAGGGGCTTTTTCTTACCACCTAATGGAAAAAAAAACTACTCATTAAGGGGAGAAAAATGTATACATTCATTTTAAGACAGGATCATAAACTTAAACCAGAATGTGTGCACAAATTCTGACTCTTCTCCTATCATCCTGGGGAGAAATTAATGTTTTAATTAACCATCACAATAGTCATTCTACCCTTATTACAATTAAGGCCAAAAGTATTGGTTAGGGATGCACCGAAATTTCGGCCGCCGAAAATTTTCGGCCGAAATAGCATTATCGGTTTCGGCCGAAACGTAAGAAAGCGCCGAAAATAAAAGCCGAAATTGTCACCACGCCTCTCCCATCCTCCCGTCTCGTTCGCGCTGTCATTACGCATCAAACACGGAGTATGTCGGCGGTTTTGAAGCACTTCAAAGTTTCAGATGAGGACAGCAAAGTTGCAATATGCAACATTTGCTCTGCAAAAGTTTCAAGAGGGGGTTCAACAGCAAAGACATTTTCGACTACAGGTTTAATACACCACCTTAAGTCAAGACACGCAATTGAATTTGAGGAATACCGTCAAACAACGTTGGTTAAAACTAAGCCAACTAGCACATCAACACCCTCGGTTGCCACAGTTTTCGAAAAAATTAAGAAATTTGCAAATGACAGTGCTAAAGCACGTGACATAACAGAGAAAGTAATGGAATTCATTGCTTTAGATGACGAGCCGTTTTCAGTCGTGGAGGACATCGGATTTCGTAGGCTAATACACCACATTGAGCCGCATTACACACTGCCAAGCAGACGGTATTTTGCAGAGACCTCTCTACCTGAAATGTATGACCGTGTTGCAAAACATGTTCATGAGCTCATGACCACAGATATCTCTGCTCTAAGTTTAACCACAGACATATGGAGCTCTGACGTTAGTCCAACTAGCATGCTCAGTTTGACAGCGCAGTGGATAAACGCGGAGTTTAAATTGCAAAACATTCTGCTTCATGCACAGGAGTTTGTCGGCTCACACACTGCAGCAGCAATATCCGATGCTTTGGCTAACATGTTTGAAACTTGGAACATAGACAAGTCTAAAGTGCATGTGATTGTGAGAGATAATGCACGGAACATGATAAAGGCTATGGATGACAGTGGATTAAAGAGCATACCTTGCATGGCACACACGCTGCAGTTGGCTGTGAATGAGGGAGTGCTTAGTCAGCGGAGCATATCAGAAATCACAGCAACTGGGAGAAAAATTGTGGGACATTTTAAGCATTCTCCGCTTGCTTATTCCAGACTACAAGATTTGCAAAAACAGTTTGGGATGCCAACAAAACGACTACAGCAAGATGTGGCCACTCGCTGGAACAGTACATACTATATGTTGCAAGGATTACTTGAACAGAAGCGGGTTTTAGCTGCATACATGACAGATCACGACCTGCCAGCAACTTTGAGTGCACATCAGTGGATGTTGGTGGAAAACATTGTCTCTCTTCTCGCCCCGTTCGAACAGTTAACCAAGGAAATAAGCTCAGCTCAAGCGTCTGTTGCTGAAGTTATTCCACTGATCGCAGCACTGAAGCGCCTGCTTGGAAAAGAGGCGGAAACAGATCATGGCGTAAAAACAGCTAAAAAAACTCTACTGGAGGCTGTTAACAAACGCTTCCAAGACATTGAGTCCAACCCTCTTTACGGCATTGCAACAATATTAGATCCACGCTTTAAAGACCATTACTTTGACGATGAGAAAAGGCAGGATGTACGCGAAATGGTGCAAACAGAGCTTACGGCTCTTGAAACCTCTGGTGAAGCACAAGCCGCGACGGGGAGAACAGAGCAAACTGTGCCTGAGAAACGGTCACGTACAAGTGATGAGGCGCACAGTCCTTCGCTTTCTGATATGTTTGACGAAATTTTACAGGAAAGCGTCCCAACCCACAGCAGTGTAAGAGCAAGCGCGGCCTCACAAGAAGTAGCAACCTATCTAGCTGAACTACCCATTGGCAGAAGTGACAATCCACTTGACTACTGGCGCGCGAACAAAGATCGCTTTCCTTTGCTTGCATGGACTGCGCGCAAGTACTTATCTGCCCCAAGCACCAGCACAGACAGTGAGAGATTATTCAGTGCAGCATCTCATGTTCTTGATGAGAACAGAAATCGTCTCTCCAGCCAGAAAGCTGAACAACTTTTGTTCATAAAGAGAAATCTGCCACTTTTGCTAAAATAAAAGCAGCCTAATTTGATGTTGTTTACAGTTAAAGGTTTGATTTATTTATTCTGTTATTGCAATGTTGTTTTGCACAGTAATTTAAAATTGAAGTAAAACGTTTAATGCAGGTAATATTTTGCACAATTCGTAAAGGCACTAAAAGCTAGCACAGACTGAGTGATTTTATTCAGTGCAGTATGTTCTTCATGAGAAGAGGAACTGTGTCTTCAGCCAGAAAACTGAAAAACTTTTGTTCATAAAGATAAACCTGCTTCTTTTGCTTAAATTAAAAGCAGACCAATTTAGTGTGTATAGTTATGTTGTTTACAGTAAGAGGTTGGATTTATTTATTTTTCTTCTGTTTGTGCACTGTTGTTTGGTACAGTAATTTAAAATTGAAGTAAAAAAGCAGCTAGCATTTTTTTTGCACAATTTTGTTACAGAAAGAAATTTTATTTAGTTTTGTTATTGTTAAACAGCCTTATTACTGTTATTTATTATCAATAAAAGTTTGATTGCTTAATTAATTTGTAGTTTTTTTAATACACACAAAAAGAAAATATTTTAAACATGTTTTTTAATGAAGCCATTTTCGGTTTCGGTATCGGTTTTCGGCCAAGTGCATCCAAAAATTTCGGTTTCGTTTTCGGCCCAGAATTTTCATTTCGGTGCATCCCTAGTATTGGTACTGTTCTACTGTCTAAAACAATGGTATGAGTTGCTCTTTAATGAATTGGAAACTACCAAAGTAACTGTCACACATCATTCATTTTTCCATATTCAATACAGTAGACGCTTAGCTTTTGATTTAGGACTTAACATGTTAAAAAAATAAATAAAAGAGAATGCACAGAAAAATATTGGGACATCTAAGAAGTAAGTGCATTGCAGTGATATTCCATGCTAACAAATCTCTTTACTTAGTGTCACTGGTGTCTTCAATCTTATAATTCAGCCTACTTGAATGGAGGTAAAGGAAAATTAATCCAAGACTGAACAGAAGGATGGTTCTTTTTCCACAATTCAAACTCAATAAAACATCAAGACAGATTTAGGCTGACCTCCAGGTCAAGATACAATATTTTTAAGTTTCTCAATCCATCACTGTCTGAAAGAAAGTGGGCTCCATGGTAGAAGACCCAGGAAGATCCCACTTCTGAAAGACAGACACAAAAAAGCCTAAATGAAGTTTGCTGAAATGCATGTTCAGTGCAGAAAAAAAAAAAAATTCCTCACAATACCACCTAACCACACACAACCACTGAAATAATCAAATTAAGATGACTGTCAAGCAAAGACTTACAAAAGAAACAGTAAGATTGTGAATGGACTGTGGCGCTAGTTTGAAATGTTGAGATGAAAATAACAAATGTGCCACAAGAATTTGATGATTATTGGGGTGTTATGAAAGGTCAGTAAATATATATATATACACACATATATATACTTACACACAGGTTAAAAGGATTATGGATTTAATTTTTGACTCACTGTACAAAGGGGCAAATGGATTTCTGAAATGCTTACAACTAAATATTTTTTAAACATTTCATACAGGTCTATGTACAACTCTGAAGTAAAAATAGTCAATACAACTTTTATTATGTTAATATTTAACAATTTTAGAAAATTATAATGTATAGTTATGATTTATTTGACAAACTAAACAAGTAAAATGTAAATAAACAAACAAAAGTACATGTGGCATTCACAAATGTTTGGGCATGCTCCTCGCAAAATACTTCTTGTGCCACTGCTGCCATACAACCCAAAGCATAATGGATCCATCCCCACACTTAACAGTTGGCAAAGTGTTATTTTCTTCAAATCCTACTCTTTTTTTTTCTCTCCAAACAAACTTCCAAGACTGTACCAAACAGTTTGACTTCCTCTGTGTACAGCACTTGATTCCAAAATGCCTTTCTCTTATGCAGATGTCTGACATACTTAAGACTCCATTTTTTTGTACTGAGACTGCAGATAAAGTTTCCTTCTAATGGCTTTCACAAGAAGGCCATGTCTATGTTAAGAGCAGCAGCGCTCCTTTTCATCTAAACTTACCTGCAGGACCTATGCAGTCATGGGTGTTTTGCTTTGCCCTCTTACACAGTATATAATCTGTAAAATCAGTTTTCTTAGTCTTCCAGATTTTACCTTGACCTCCATGGTTCCTTTTAAATAGCATTTACTAATTTTGGACTGTGGAAACTACCTGCTGGAATAACTATCTTTTTATAGCCTTTCACTCCTTTATAGACATCAATTAGTTGAATTTTTTTTATATCTTCAGTAGGTTGCTTAGAACAGCTCGATTGTTGAGTGCTACACAATGTTTTAGGAGTCACACATGTATTAGATTCTGTAAAATAATCAACAAAAGATGACAGTTCCTCATGGCAATTCTTGACCAGGGTAACACCTAACAAGCTATGCAAAATCACATTAACAGTACAGGTATAAATACTTCAGAGACCGGAAAACTAAAAAGGCTGCCCAAACTTTTACAAATGACACGTTTACTTCTTCTTTCGGCTGCTCCCATTAAGGGTTGCCACAGCGGATCTTCTTGTTCCATATCTTTCTGTCCTCTACATCTTGCTCTGTCACACCTATCACCTGCATGTCCTCTCTCACCACATCCATAAACCTCCTCTTAGGCCTTCCTCTTGCCTGGCAGCTCTATCTTTGACATCATTCTCCCAATATACTCAGTATCTCTCTTCTGCACATGTCCAAACCAACACAATCTCGCCTCTCTGACTTTGTCTACCCACCATCCAACTTGAGCTGACCCTCTAATGTACTCATTTCTAATCCTGTCCATCCTCGTCACACCCAATGCAAATCTTAACATTTTTAACTCAGCCACCTCCAGCTCTGTCTCCTGCTTTCTGGTCAGTGCCACCGTCTCCAAACCACATTACATAGCTGGTCTCACTACCGTTCTGTAGACCTTCCCTTTCACTCTTGCTGATACCCGTCTGTCACAAATCACTCTTCTCCACCCATTCCACCCTGCCAGCTACAGATCACAATGTCACATTTACTCCTTTTTTATTTTTCTTTAAACATCTTTTCTGATCACCAACTAAATCGCAGCTGTGCACTAACACTTCCATAAAATTGCCATCGTTTTATGTTGTTTGCTGTCGAAATTTTATTATTTTTTTTTTTACTTCAAAAATATGTTATTTAGCCGGGGTTCTCCATAACTTTTGTATGCAATTGTAAAGTGTTTAATGGGTTACAACATCTCGAAACTTGCTATGTAAATCAAATAACACGACGGGATAAAAATAAAACAGTAGGTGACAGATTTAGGGTAAAGGCCTGTTGCCGAGAAGATAGATTAATTAAAACGATTCCGAATTACGGGGACAAATACATATTCATGTACAACTTTGATATGACACAATGTTTAAAACTGAACTAAAAATTATATGAGACGCGATATTTAACTATTTTGCACGTTTAAAACAGCAAAAGCACAAACATCTGCCGATTAAAAACAGCAAAAGCACAAACATCTGCCGAAACAGTTTTTATTATTATTATTATTATTATTATTAAAACCGCATTATCCAAAATGGATTTAATCAGCCCGTCATTTACTGCGCATTTCACTACTGCATTATAAGTAACAAAATGAATACTGTTTATAAACGTGCTTAATAGCATGGCACATGTATAAACTGGGTGATTAAAAATTATATATTTTTTTCGGATCAGTCCTATCCTCACTTTTCCTTTCATTTAAAAATAAAAAAACTAAAATATATTGATAGAAAATTCCACAAACTACTCACCTTCTCTCCCAGACATGTCGGCAGTCTAAGCTCTTAGCGCCACACCGTTAGGACCCAACGCCGTCACCGGAAATAGTTGTCTTTTTCACGCGCCTAATTCTCATGCATTAATTTAAATATTTCGAATGATGCGGTGGTTAGCACTGCTGCTCTGCTCTCACAGCTCTGTACGTGTCTATCTGGGTCCAGGTTGGGTTTCTGCTTGGTTTTCCGTACATTTATAGCATCCGTCAATGGCAGATTAGTTATTCTGAAAACGGAACATGAGTGACTGATTTTTTTAAAATAAATTATTTAATGACAAGTTTATAAGTACAAAAATACATATACAATAAGAACAACCAATTATCGAAAATGAACATTTAACTTAGACTGTGCATACACAGACATTATGTATACAATAAAATTGCACTTTTAAAAATTCAAATAAATTATTAACAGTGATTTTATGTAAAGGATATGTTTAGCTGTACTGTATTGCTGTTTATTGACCTTGACATTTTTTTCTAGTTGTTTAAAGGGATTCTACATCAAAAGAGAACAATCTAAAGTTAGATTTTGAGCTTATGCCTCTGGCTTTTTGACTATGCTATTCTTTCAAGAGACGAAGTCATTTTAATGTGTTATCAAAACTAATATGGCTTTGAATATGCAAAATAAAAAACACACTTTCAGAAATCTCTATGATTTTATAAAAACATTCAAACAACAGAGCAGCAGCTTCTGACCAAAAGACTTTTGAGTGGGCACATCTATGAAATAAACAAATACTGGTTTTGACTTCTTTTTTGCAGAATGAATAAATGGGAGCACATCATTAGAAAATGTACTTAGCTACCTACTACAATGATAATCAGAGTAAAGGATTTTACAATGCATTTCCTTGACCTTATTGGGGACATGTGAGTTAATTCACGTATTAGGCTTATTTTTGAGTGATTGTGTACAGAGGTGGACTTCAGTTTTACACTGAGATGGTCCATCCCTGCATCGCGTACTGCAGATACATAACTGTCCCCACTCTCAGCGATACTGTAATGTAGTAAGTTGTTTCAGAAAAAGAACAAATGTATTAAATATTTGTTTGCATTTCAAAGTCAATTTTCCTTTTTTATAATTTGGTTTAATAAACATTGAACTATGTAGTGATAAATGTGATAAACTCCTCAAATCGATAGACAGTTATTTTCTTCTAGTATGGTATATGTTCCTCAGTTGAGGTAGGGTGAATACTATAGCCTTACTGCTCTAGTTACCTTTTTTGAATCCTGACACTGTGTACCATTTGTATGTGATTTCTGAGTCACCATAGGTTTGAAAATTAGAACAATTGTGACAAGAATGGTGCATTTAGATCAACAAAGCCTATCAATCCTAATCCAAAATAACATCAAGGTGAGTTTTAAACGTCAAGTTTTTAAATGTCCAGGGCTGATTCCATTTTGTATGTAATACTACCAGGTATAACCACTGGTCCCCTACTGCTCTACCTACCACAGTACTTGGTAACTTTTGTTCCATTTGTCTATAGTCCTCTTTCTAAAGTGCATGCAAAAGTTACTCTTAATTTATCATTTGTTGGGGAACTGCAGTGTTGTTGCACTATCGTAGATATGCAGCTTAGATTGATTGGTGACTCTGATTGGCCCAGTGTGAGTATGCAGTGGAATGGCTCTCCGTCCAGACTGAGATCTTTACTTGTATCCAATAAGTGCTTGCTTGAATCAAATTTAACAGGTTCAAAATACCAATAGGTAAATATCGTTTCATGCATTTTAAATGTATTGTACACTACTATATTTACTCATTTTTTTCATATTGGTGTTCTTATTATTTATGTAATATAGGTCGATTTGGCTTTAAAGATGCTCTGTGCCAGATCTTGCTTTACAAGGCCAGGTAAACTGTTTGATTTGTCGATGTAATAATGTCTTTTATTATTAATTGTAAAGAGTTCATAATTCCTGAACAAAGTATAATGGTGTTAGTTCATGCAGACTACCAATTATCTTAAATTTGCCTGCTTTAATGATACAGTATGGAGAAACAATATTTATGGTTACTGTTTCCCAAAGGCAGAGTCCTAGTTTAATGTCTCAGGCTCAGGTGCCGCATCTTTGGGGAGTGGTGACCATAAATTGGCCAACCTCAGTGAATGCAATTGTGACCAGCAGTGGCCTGGCACCATGTCCAGGGCTGATTCCATTTTGTATGTAATACTACCGGGTATAACCACTGGCTCCCTTACTGCTCTGACCTGGATAAGTAGATGGGTAATGCTTTTAATTGAAACACTGTTTTTAACATGGCTTTAAGTTACAACTTAACTTTCTAAAATTAACAGAAAGAAATACAAATATAATTCTTTTAACAAGTAGCCTATATAAGCTACTCTCACATGTGACATTTTGTATCAATTACTTTTATCCTTCATTTATTTTTACAGTAATTTAATAATAGTTTGTTGTTAATTAACCCTTTTAATTTCAAGCAACAAATTAAAACTAACTTCATGGCATGAGAATATATTAATGTATTAACATAGTACAAAAAAATGCCATAGGTCCATCCGTCTACTGCTGAAACTGGTCAGTTGTTTTCCTCAGTGCTTATACAAGCAAATGTTAAATTGCACCCAGAAACTATTCTTCATCATTTATTTTGGCCTGGCACTTGAACTCATAAACGTTTGGCATATGACAACAATTTAAATGACAGTAGTATTTTATTACATTTCTCTTTTCCTTTTAGAAATATTATGTTTGCATGCTATGAGTGTAATGAAAATAAAGAGAATGCCTTCTTTTCTTTCACAAAAATTTCACAATAATAAATGCAAATTCACAGATAGAAAACCTCATTTTACAATTTTTATGAAAGAAGTTAATCTTTATTTATTTATTCAGTCTGGTTCCCATACTGGTCATTGTACAGAAACGAACATTCTGATATCCTCTGATGAAGGAACTCCGCTGTAATTATGTTGTTAGACTTAAGTGCAGCATTTGACACCATTGGCCATTCTGTTTTACTGCACAGGCTAGAAAATGACATTGGGCTCATAGACACTGTGCTCACATGGTTTAGTTCTTATTTATCAAATCGATTCCAATACATACAGAAATATGCTGACGGTACTCCATCATTATACACAGAAGTGAGATATGTTGTCCCATAGGGCTCAGTACTGAGACCTTTACTGTTTTCACTTTACATGCTGCCACTGGAATCTATCATTAGAAAACACCATGTTAATTTTCACTCGTACGCAGATGACACCCAGTTATACCTTTTCTTTTTTTCTTTCTTTATTTTTTTAAATTTTTATTGAATTTATTAAAATCAAATGACATTCCATACACATAACTCAAGTTTTACAAAAAGAAAAAAAGGTTTGAAACAAATCAACCCCCACCCCTAAGAAAGAGAGCTAGGCCAGCAGTGTAAAACTTTATGCTAGTAAGACAAATGAATAGATAAAATAATAAATGAATAAAGATACATGGAGTAAAAGAGGGAAGAGAACCTGCTTCCTCAATTTAAATGCCTATTCTGAAATGTTATTGATTAGATCCTGCCATGTTTTGAAAATGTTTTGTACAGATCCTTTAAGTTCGAATTTGATTTTTTCCAGTTTCAAATAGTATATGACATCAGTTACCCATTGACTTAGAATAGGTGAGTTAGGATTCTTCCAATTGAGCAAAATAAGTCTACGTGCCAGTAGTGTAGTAAAGGCAATTGCAGTTTGTTTGTCCTTCTCCACTTTAAGCCCACCTGGAAGTACCCCAAACACAGCTGTTAATGGATTAGGAGGGATTGTGTTTCCAAGGCTATCTGAAAGGCATTTAAAGATTTTGGTCCAAAATGATGTTAATTTGGTGCAGGCCCAAAACATGTGACCCAATGGGGCGAGAACTTGATTGCAGCGTTCGCAGGTTGGATCTTGCCCTGGAAACATTTTGGACAATTTTAAACGAGAGAGATGTGCTTGATATATAATTTTAAGTTAAATAATTATATGCTTTGTGCATTTGGAGCTCGAGTGAATTCTGTGCAATGCTACTTTCCACTCCTTTTCTGAAATATTGAGTAAGAGATCCTTTTCCCACTGTTCTTTTGGATCTTTGAAAGGGAGGGACTGTAAAATAGTTTTCTATATTACGGAAATGCTGTCTGAGTCCTCAAGACTGAGCAATATTTTTTCCTGCATAGAGGTAGGTGGGAGGTGAGGAAAATTGGGCAGGTTCTGTTTAATTACGCACATCCAAATCTGTTCCATGGACAGTCGCAGTCAGGGCGTCTGATGGAATGGTCCTTATGGATGACACTGCAGTTGTGACCCGCTCGGCTGGCTACTTTGAGCAGTTTTTCAAAGCTGATCCTCTGGCTAGGATGTTGGATATCTCTTGGTCCACGGTTCTTGAGGCTGATCCTCTAATTAGCTGTGAACCACCCAATCTCACTGAGATTGCACAGGTGGTGAACCAGCTGAAGGGAGGAAAGTCTGCAGGGATCTGTGGTATCCGGGGTGAACTTCTCCAGGCTGGTGGTAAGGCTGTCCTCCTGGCATTGCAAGCAGTCTTTGCTTCCATTTGGGAGATTGGCATCATCCCAACTGACTGGAAAATGGGACTTGTCGTCCCTATCTGGAAAGAGTCCTTGTTGAGAGGTTTACTTACCTTGGCAGTGACATTCATGTCTCTGGTGACTCTTCCTATGAAGTCAGTAGATGGAAGGTCCAAGTCTTTAGAGTCCTGGTGCATCCTGTCCTGCTATATGGTTGTGAGACATGGACACTATTCAGCGACCTGAGATGAAGACTGGTCTCCTTTGGTACTATGTCTTTGGGTACTGTTGGTTTGACTTTGTGTTGAATGAGCGGTTGCTCATAGAGTCCCGAATGAGGCACATTACCTGCATTGTGAGGAAGCATCAGTTACGGCACTACAGCCATGCGGCGCGTTTTCCAGAGGGTAGTCCAGCTAGTAAGATTCTCATTGTTGGGGACCCGAGTGGCTGGACCAGGCCAAGGGGTCGCCCACGTATCACCTGGCTGCGGCAGATAGAGGGTCATTTCCAGAGGGTGGGACTGGACCACTTGTCTGACTGAGGGGTTACCAGGGGGTTGTTTTGTCGTGTAGTGGGTGCGGCAACGCACTGTACCAGTGCATGCTCCCCCACTTGACTTGACTTTGACTTGTGAATTAAAGCAGTGGAGGAATGAGAACTACCTATCTTTAAACACCAATAAAACAGAGATGTTAATTATTGGAGGGAATGACGCTGATCGCAACAATATTTTGTCATCATTTAACTCAGGTGGAATCACCATTACTTTTACTATATCAGCCTGCAATCTAGGAGTTATCTTTGACTCTAGCATGTCATTTAAAGTGCACATTACAAAGTTGTCCAAATCATGTTTCTTCCATCTTAAAAATGTTGGGAAATGAAGGCGTTTCCTAAATAAGCGGGATTCTGAGAAATGAATTCATGCATTTATTTCTAGTAGGATTGACTACTACAATTCCATGTGCACTGGATGTTCAAATAGTTCTTAATACAGCTTCCAGTTAATCTAAAATGCTGCTGCAAGAATTATTACAAGAACAATAAAATACAAACACATAACTCCAGTTCTTAAATCCTTACACTGGCTCGCAGTTAAGTTTATGACTGACTTCAAACTCCTATTTAACATATAAAACCTTAAATAGCCAAGGTCCAGCTTATTTGTCTGAATTTATCATGACTTACAAACCAGAGCGCACATTAAGATCTCAAGATGCCGGTCTGCTTATGATTCCAATAATTAATAAAATAACAGTGGGAGGTCGAGCTTTTAGTTACAGGGCCCCTAAACTGTGGAATTATCTGCCTGCTACTATAAGAGATGCCCCTTCAGTCTCAGCTTTCAAATCCCGGCTGTAGACTCACTACTTCAGTTTAGCACATCCTGACTAGATCTGCTGATTAACTGCATCTCTGTTGTTAGTCATTAGCAGTAAAACAAAAGTAATATGATAGTTATAATTTGTTACTAACCCAATTCTGTTTCTCTTCTCGGTTCTCAAATGTGGCACTTGGTGCCACTGCCCACCTTCCAAGTTGTTTTGCCTGCCCAAAGTAAAGTCATCTCTGATGGAGGATCACATGAATCATTGGGTAGAGGGGCCCTTTCATTGGATTGGCTGGCCCAGCACTATTCCAGCTGTAGAATGGCCAAATGGGGAGGCAGCTTGATGGCCGAGGTCTCCAGGACTCTAAACAAATCCAAATTGTATTATGTGATATCGTCTACTGTTAAATTCTGCTCTGTACTTGTAATATTTCTATTGCACTATTGTGTTGTATTGAGGATTACTTGTGTTCTGTTCTGTGTATTGTATTGTGTTTACCCCCTTCTTTTTGACACCCCACTGCAAGCCCAACCTACTTGGAAAGGGGTCTCTTTTTAAACTGCCTTTCCCAAGGTCTCTTCTATTTTTCCCTACTGGGGTTTTTTTTTTTTTTGGTTGTTGTTTCCTGTCTTCTTAGAGAGTCAAGGCTCGGGGGGCTGTCAAAAGGCAAGGCCAGTTAAAGCCTATTGCGGCACTTCTTGTGTGATTTTGGGCTATACACAAATGAATTGTATTGTGTTAACAGTCTCTCCATCTTCAAATAAAAAAGCAAACAGAACAATGTCAGCATGCTCAGAGCACAAAGTAATTAGTTAAATCTGAAAGTAACTTGTTTTACTTTTTTTTTTATTCTCTTTGTTCTCTTGTAATTTATTGTCCTTGAACTGTGATTGTAGAATATTGCTTTGATATGTATACATATCAGTGAATTATATGTACTTCATATACTAAAATATTTGGCACTGTTGTATTTGACTATTTATTATTAAAATAAATCATTGTTTATTTAAAAAATAAGCATGGGTAAGAACAGACAAAAAGAAGCAGCAATGATAGCTGATTTAACGAATCATTTATAGTGTTGTGTAAGGTTTTATTTTTGCCATCATCTTAAAATGACCTATTTAAATACAACACTTTGTTCTCATTTTAATTGGCAGGAGCGCGCAAAATGAAAAAAGAAACGACTGTCCGTGTTTCGTTGGAGCCTTTTTGCTTTCCGTAGTTGCCTCAGGTCAAGGGTCACAAGAGACAGAAATGACTTCCGGTATGTCACATAACCTGGATTTACCGGTCAGTAAAAGTTAAGGTGGTGGTTCTTAATATTTCACCAGGCTTTTTTCGTTTACAATTAATTTGACTAGTAAACCGTTTGGAAACATGATAGTGACAAGTTTGTACAACTAAAAGAATCCGTTTGTTAGCAAGTATGAAACTTAAAATATATTTACGATATTCATTTCATGTGAGTTATAATTTGGTTTGCACAGAACAGTTTCTTGAGAAATTCGTTTCACCATCGAAATTTCCAAAGTGTGAATATTTTGCGGAAGCAGCCCCGAAACATGGGCGCCTCGGAGGAACACTGATTAGCACTGCCTCGCGGTTCCAGGGTCTTACGATCGAATTCTCCATCCGGCTGTTTATCTGTGTGGAGTTGGCATGGGCACTCTTGTTTGTGTGTTGTTTGTGCCTCCGTGCAAGATCGGCGCAAAAGATACGTCACACAATAACTGTCAGTTCTGAACAGACCCCATGTTAGTGGGCACTGCGATGGACTGGAGTCCCTTTTCAGGGATGGTTAGTTGATACTTTTTTTTGTTGTTGTTTTAATCAAAGTACTATTAAACCGATGTTAAAGTATAGTCAAGTCATTGCTAATTTTGTAAATGGTTACTACTGCTTGAAATGACAGATTTGTAATTTATTTTTTTACATATGACTGCATCATTTCATTATCAGCAGACACTACTCCAATATGCTAATGGTGAACTCTTTTAGCTGATGTTTAAATTCTAGTTGGTTATTAAGTAAATCTTTGTAATTGTGTTAACACAGCCAAAACCTGTTTTCTCTTGGTGTGCAAGGTACTGCCATTCATGAAAATTAAAAATGGGCAACCTAGATAGCTTTCTCAGAAAATAAGTCCGTTTATCAACTCCACCACTGTCACAAGAGAAGAGGGTAAAGAGATCTGACCGGACTAGGAGCAGAAGTGACAGGCACAACTGTACAGGAGGATAAGAACACGAGAGTCTGTAGTATTAGAAACAGACACCTTCCATGTCCTCCATAAATACATCCAAATGTCATCTGCACCAGCAGAAAATGTTAAAGGGGAGCCAAGAAGTTGGACATTGTAATTTGGATTTCTGGGTGATTCCATACATTTACCGATTTTTACTTTTTTTTATTTGCCTGTTTCAAATGTGTCTTTTTATATGAAACATTGCCTTTAAGACCAGCATCCCAGAATCGTCTTTTTACAGTTGTGGATGACACTGATGTTTGTGGTATATAGATAGATAGATACTTTATTAATCCCAAGGGGAAATTCACATACTCCAGCAGCAGCATACTGATAAAGAACAATATTAAAGAGTGATAAAAATGCAGGTAAAACAGACAATAACTTTGTATAATGTTAATATTTATCCCCATGGGTGGAATTGAAGAGTTGCATAGTGTGGGGGAGGAACGATCTCCTCAGTCTGTCAGTGGAGCAAGACAGTGACAGCAGTCTGTCGCTGAAGCTGCTCCTCTGCCTGGAGATGATCCTGTTCAGTGGATTCTCCATGATTGACAGGAGCCTGCTCTGCACCCGTCGCTCTGCCACGGATGTCAAACTATATATATATTTAAGGAAGCATCCAACAGAGGACTTATAAAGCATCCTTTTCTCAAACTACAGAGTCTGATGTCCTTATCCTTCTGTGCAGTTGTACATTTGGGTGTGCTAGTTCTTTCCCTAGCCTGGTTAGATCAGTTTAATTACCGTACTTCTATCAATAAAGTAGCAGACATCTTTGCATGAAATTTCAGCAGTTTACTAGCCGTCTCACATAGAACAGGAAACTTTCATTTTGCAAAACAACAATTGATTGACATCTTTCTTGAGAGACCTATTTTTTTTTGTTGGCCATTTTTGAACCCAGAACTGAATTTTAGGAGTGTCAGTTCCTTTGCAACTCAAGAAAAGACAATTGAGTTGCGCTGTTGAACCAAATGATACATTTTTCAAAGGTTTCTCTAATAACCAGTTTGCAATTAAACATGATTCATTAGTCAGTCAGTCAGTCATCATCCAACCTGCTATATCCTAACACAGGGTCAGGGGGGTCTGCTGAAGCCAATCCCAGGATGAACTAAATGAGTTTACCATTAAGACACTGGAGTAGTGGCTGCTGAGAATGGACCTTTGCAGTCATATGAAACTGATAAATTATAAATGTTATTCATTTGCAACAATGGCTATATTTTTAAATCAGTTTAAAAGTATTTTGATAAAAAAAGTATCAATTTCAATCAAAAATCTGAACATTTCTGCATGATTCCAAACTTTTGAATGCTACTGTTTTTGCTAAATAATGTGCAGAATGTAATAATTAACTGTATCTGCAGTTATTCCCCTAAATACGATTCACCAGGTACTCGGGTTAAATGTTATTTAACTGATCAGCACACACTCAAAAAGACTAACTTTACAACATTTCCATGCAGCCAGTCACCAGAATGAAAAGATTACTTAAAATATTTCTGTGATAGTTTGATTCATTTAATATTAAGTACATTTTTCATTTTTAGTGCCTTCTGAAAGAATTAGCTTACCTTAAAGTCAGAATTTCCCAACCTTTTTGTCATCTTGAAAACCATGATTAAACAAGAGAGATCCACACTTTTCACTTTGGTTATTAATTAAGGTTTTCATCCATTTTTTGCTTTGCGCCCTCCCCCACCATAACCTATCGTCTGTGGGGGAGGAGCAAAAGCTTTCGATTCATCAAAAATATCGATCTCCAGCTTTCAACGGATCTCGACGTTTTAGGGTCCCCTGAAAACATTGACATCTCAGTGATGGTTGTGTGTGTGTCTGTGTGTCACAGTTTCTTGAGGAAGTTCTAGAGCTAAAACGGCTAGACGGAAAAATACCAAACTCGAAACTTAAGCCTGTTATGAGATGATGATGTCCTGATTAATTTTTAAGCCAAATCACGCAGGAGAAAGAGGCTCTCTAGAGAAACCCCCAAATACTGTAATTCTGCAATTAATTATCTGAATTTCTTCTCTTCAGTTGCTCTCATAATGACCTATTTTATGATCAGAAAGATCAGCATCAGAACAGTAAATAATTACTGAAATGCTATAGAATAGTTTAGGTAACTTGGTTCCTAGGGCGCAAAGCCAACTGTCCAAACTGGAGGCAGGATAGGCACAAACATGGAATGGGTGCTAGCCCATCACAAGACACACTCCCAACACTTAATCATACTGACTCAATTTAAAGTCATCACTTAACTTCAACTATACATCTTTGACATCCATGTGGTTGTAGAGAATCTGCAATTCTACACAAAGACAAGATCAGGATCCAAGTTCAGCCTCTTGGTATGGCGAGGAAGCAGTGCTAACTATACCACTCTGGGTATTTAGACTGGTATTGTGAATGTCAGCAGTCTGTTTATGAATATTATGAATAGACAAGCAAAACCACTGTGAAGCATGAGTAAACAGTAAATTAATATTCTGAGTTTAAGTATGCTTTTGAAATGGATATAGTTTCGTTTTGCACACTGTGATTTGAGAACCGAGAAGAGAAACAGAATTGGGTTAGTAACAAATTATAACTATCATATTACTTATGTTTTACTGCTAATGACTTACAACAGAGATGCAGTCTGTACAGTTAATCAGCAGCTCCAGTCAGGATGTGCTAAACTGAAGTAGTGAGTCTACAGCCGGGATTTGAAAGCTGAGACTAAAGGGGCATCCTTTATAGTTGCAGGCAGATAATTCCACAGTTTAGGGGCCCTGTAACTAAAAGCTCGACCTCCCACTGTTATTTTATTAATTATTAGAATCATAAGCAGACCGGCATCTTGAAATATTAATGTGCGCTCTGGTTTGCAAGTCATGATAAATTCAGACAAATAAGCTGGACCTTGGCTATTTAAGGTTTTATATGTTAAAAAGAGGAGTTTGAAGTCAGTCATAAACTTAACTGTGAGCCAGTGTAAGGATTTAAGAATTGGAGTTAGACAGAGGAGTAGCTTCAGCGACAGACTTTTGTCACCGTTCTGCTCCACTGACAGACTGAGGAGATCGTTCCTCCCCCACACTATGTGACTCTTCAGTTCCACCTGGGGGGGTAAACGTTAACACTACACAAGATTATAGACTGTTACACCTGCCTCGCACTCGCCACCTTGCATTTTTTAACTTGCACTGCATTTTTATCACTCTTTAATTAATATTGTTTTTTATCAGTATGTTGCTGCTGAAGTATGTGAATTTCCTCTTGGGGATTAATAAAGTATCTATCTATCTATCTATCTATCTATCTATCTATCTATCTATCTATCTGTCTGTCTGTCTGTCTGTCTGTCTGTCTGTCTGTCTGTCTGTCT
>JANRMT010062840.1:10971348-10992989 GCA_026402145.1 Polypterus bichir lapradei | reverse complement strand
CTGTCTGTCTGTCTGTCTGTCTGTCTGTCTGTCTGTCTGTCTGTCTGATCGATCACAAAAGCTGTAATGTGCTACCACAAAGGGACATTGCTTGGTTTTCTTAACATTTATGTGCCACCACAAAGGGACATTGCTTGGTTTTCTTAATATTTGCACATATTTCCTTTAGTACACTTTGACAGTTTGATTTTTGGTTGGTGTGTGTCAGATTCAAATTCTCAAAGCCAGTTCAGGATGAGAAAAATACCTTTCCTGACACGCATGTGGAGTCACCACAGTACCAGGAAGGAGATGACTGAATTACAGCTGTAGATTACAATTCTTAAATACACAGCTAGTTACAGGAGTACATGATTAGAGGGCAGTTCTCATGTCTTTACAAGTTTTTGATGAGCAGACCCTTGGGGTCAGACCTTCTGCTGCTTTTGCTTGTACAGGCTTTTCTTGTTGATATTTTACCTTGTATTAGTGTAACAGCGGGACAGCATCACAGCTTAAGATGTTGAATGCTTTCTAAGAGTGTTAAGGGCAAAAGCTAATAGCTAATAATCAATGTAGTGTATAATCAAATAGTGAAAATTCTATTTGACAGTAAAAGTCAACTATAACAGGTGCTACCTATGTTGGTGAAATGTTCATGTTTGTTTTTTTTCCATGGACAAGCAGTTAGTTGGATTAACAATTCAAAATTAGTTCAGTGTGAAGTATAGGAAACAATTTCTAAGGAGGAAATTTGGCCTTTGATGAATAAAAATCCAGGCTCATTTTGCAAAATGTACAAAGTAAAATATTACCTCATCAGAATAATGAAAGTGACTTATTTAGTCTCAGCAGTAGCAGGAAAAACATACCAATTAAGCTGTGTGTGGATTCGTTTTCTTTATTTTTTATTACAAAAATTGTCAAAACATTAGCAGTAAGCAATATATTGATCATATCAAAAGAAATGTCTCATAAAAGTTAAAGGTGCTTAGTGCTTAATATTAAGGATTGACTTGATACGGTGAAAAACTACTGCTGGGTTCACCTTAGTAATTTAGTGCTCCAACATGCCCCATAGTCATTATTAAAGAACAAAATAACCACAACAGGATACACTGTTTACATGACTAGATTATATATGGTGGTATAGACGTTATATTACTAGTATTATCTCTTTTCAGTCTTGCTACAGAGCTAATCTTTTTTGTTCTCCATGTAATTTTTTATATCGATGTTTGATTCTGGTTAACCTAATGCAGAGTCATGGGGGCAAGCTGGAGTTCATTCCAATGTCCATTATGTGTAAGGCATAAACCAACAATGGGGACAGGGTAACAGTTGCCCAAATAATGCAAAAATAAAATCAATAACTCAATCAAATAAAACAGCATACAGAGATAGATTTGATGTTTTATAATTATGTGAATGCAATAAATGTATTCTCTGTATTTTTTTTTTTTAGTTGTATTAGTGAAAAAAGCAAAGCTTTCCAATGGAGTGCCGAAGGACATTGGTTTTACTTAACTGCAGGTCGCAGTTTGGCCCTACCCTCATGTCCAGACTGAGCAGGCCAGGCATCATCACGCACTTGCAAATTTATTGTACTCAGGGTCCAAAAGAGCCAGTCAACAGTGTTGCAATGACTAAATCTATGCATACGTTATCTGAGTTGGGAAAGAAGTGGGGCCGGAATTCAGTAAGGAAGATATCAAGCATTGCCAATTATTGGTGGATAAAATATGAAGAGTTTGTGGGCATAAATGAAGTTCGCGATGCCCAAGCTAAAGTGACAGAGGTAAGTGGTATAAAACACTGTACAAAATTGTGCATTATTTTAACATTGTAGAAGCACTTAATATATTGCTTCATGTAATTTTCTTTCATACTTTTATGTTGTTATAATAACTTTATAATTTTAATGGATATTTATATAGTTATATAGAGGCTTGTGTTGGGTTGTGGTACACATTTATGTACGTAATATTGGGCCACATACTGCCTTGTATTTTTAGGGCAGTTTACCTGTGTGCAGGTTAATTCTATGTATGTTTAGCAAAATGGTACTGTTTTAGCATCAGGTTATGAGTGGTAGAAAGAGGAGAGAAATGTTAAGTAGTCAAGTCAGGTGGTTTTATTGTCATATCCTGCGTACAGTGGCATGAAATAAGTAATTCATAAGACAGTTTACAGTCTTTTATAAATTGGCAAATTTCCCCCTGGGTAGAAATAAAGTTCTATCTACCCAGTCTCTTCACCTTGCAGAGTGTCCTCATTGAGGTGATGAGAGGAATACAACACACTATAACATGAAGGTGTGCAGGGCAGTAAAGAAGCAAGGCCAATGAAGATGCTGAAAAACTCCAGCAAACTTCCTGCTGCCCCTGAGCTCCTTGTCTCTCTGGAAAAGGGGAAGGAAACTAACATTCACCAGTCTCCAGGCAAACTGAGACCTGCATTTGATTACGTACTGATCACCAGTCAAAAATGGCAATCCTTCAGACTGGCTGGTAAATGTAGTGCCAGTCACAGATGCTGCTTTTTATGATCATAACATGGTGTAAACTATTACACTGTATCCTCTGTTAAACATATTACAGGTGGAAAACTGACAAAAAAAGCTACCTTTGACCACACTGGGTCTTCTAGGGGTATTCTGCTCAACCTTCATACTTAATCTCTGTGATGCCAGACTGTCAAAAACAGAAAATCAATTAATGAAGTCATTAATTTCAATTCAGTTTATTTGTAATAGGTACATTTTCACTTATGTGCCTAGTGTGTTATACAATAAATATAAATACTTGTATAGTCTGAAAAATGAAGTGTAGCATAACATAAATAAATTTTACTTCAAATATTTCCTTCATAGTATAATAATGTTTTTTTTACAGTTTAAAAGATAAAATATTTTGCAGTGCAGGTCTAACTAGCCTTCTCCCAAGTTTCAGTTTTCTTTTCCACCTTCTCAAAACTGAAGCATGATAGGCTAGTAATTCCCCCACTACTTACCAGCGCTGAAATTTTGTGGGTTTACCTTATGTTTAAATTACCCTCAACTAGCTACATGAATTAAAATGATAATTTATCAGTTTTGCACACATGTTGTCATTGAGGCTTTCATAAAATGAGGTACTACCCAAAAAATATTCCACATTAACCTTGAACAGTTGGTGTTGATAACAACAACAGTAGTATCACATTTTATTTTATTCTTGCGATTCTGTAAGTGTGAAAGATAAATACACCAGGTTGTCTTCAAATGGTAATTCTCATGGCTAAGACCTTTCCCAAAGTTTTTCAGGAGGTTCAAAGCAGAGTGTGCAGTGAATTCCTTATCTGAAGGCACTATTTTTCTGACAGTCCCATGGGGAGATATTATTAAAGGGGATCATGACTGTGTGATGTGCAGGTGTTTTCCTTTCTCTTGGCATATATTTCAGATTTGATGCTATTTTTTTAACTTTTGTTTAAAAAAAATGATATGTATTTGCTCTGATCAAAGATTTGAAAATGTCTTAGCTTGGCAGTTGTTATTGGTTAAGAATCTGCTAGTTAATCAAAGGAAAACATTTTATTTAATGTGTTTACTTTTTTTCAGGCAGAAAAACAATTTATGGTAGCTAGGGGAATAGTCGGAGAGGCTCATGACAGCCTAGAGACTCACCTTCTGAAATTGAGAGAAATCCGTGATCGACTTGACAGAGTCTCTAGGGAGGAGTCGAGGTACTTGGAACTAGCTACTGAGGAGCATAGGCTGCTACAGGTTTGTAATGAAAGTGGTCCTGTTTATGCATGTATGTAGGTATATATTTATTTACTGTTTTTTTCCTTCTGGTTCTCTGCTGGTTTAACAGCCGTTTTATGGGTTCAGCCAGAGTGGCTGCCCATTCTGTAAACAAGGGATTTTAAACTGTATCATCTGCCAGTTTTGGCATTTCATCTTAAAATTCAATTCATCATATGTATTGTGTACCCACTTATGTATAAACAAGATGGCAAACCCCTAAATTTGATTAAGTGGCTTCAGGGAATGGATGAATGGATAGACCTCAGTTTACATTTTTAGGTACAATTCAGAAGTTTGGATCTTGATTGAAGAAAGCACACTAAATGTACTGACCTAATATCATCAGAACTCTTAGAAATTTGAGCATAGAAGAATGGACCATGACCCCCTTCCACTGTGGTCTCCAACCTAATTAAACATTATAGAAAAAATACTTTTTGATGATATGCATGTCAGAGGAGTTAGCATCAATATTAGAGAGGCGGAATTTAATAATTGTGATACATTAAAATAAATAATTGTGTTACAATAAACCACACTCTTTAGTCTGTTGTGTGAGTGTGTGGGGTGTCTTGCAAAATATTTCCTCATTGTCTTTGATATGTATGTTTTATGGCTTTTTTTGTCTTAATCAAATGTGCTAGTAATATTTTATCCTACTGTATATAATGATATGCTCAACTGAGTACTTAATTATACAGCATAAATTGATGATTTTTTTTTTAATTTTACATTTTTTAATACACACTGAATATATATGTTAAATGATTCACCTCTATTCCATAGAGACAAGGAACCTGATTCAGTTTCTGGCACAGATCTTGTGGTTCTGTTTTAAGTTTTTTTTTTTTTTTTTAACTTGTTAGCTTTAAGTGTCCTAATCTGCAATTCTGAAATTCAAAAATCTCCAAAAATGTTTTATTTTCCAACCTAAGATGCGCTGATCATAACTCAAGGCTAGTGGTGTCAGGTTACTGTGAATTAGCACAATTTAAGATGAATATAGTGAACATGTGCACTTTTTAGGTTCTGATGGCCCTTTGGGAAATAAGTCTCAATAGTTTTACAGCTAACTCAGTTTAGGTCTTTTAAAAGATGACAGATCTCGGGAGATCATTAGTGTTGTTTTCTGTCTGCTAAGTATGGCATATACTATTGCATACAGTAAAATATTCAAGGTGTAAAACAATATCAAATAATTACTTAAAAACACTTTTTAGGATATATTCTTTCCATAAAATAAGTGCTATAGTTGTGGCTCAGTTCTATAGATGTGCTGTTATTTTTTAGTCTCTGTTTTATTATCCTTTACATAATAATGCATGACTCACTTGTAGATAGAAATCACGCTGAGCACAGTGGGGAAAAAGTGGCCTGTGCAACACATTTGATCACCAGTGGACTGAGCAGTTCTTACCATTCCTGAGTCTGGGGAAAAAAAAGTATTACATTTTCCTGTAGAAGACTAGTAACTGTAATTAATCAAAAATGAGACATGAAAAGGAAGAAGAAGGAGAAAAGGTGTGAAATAAAACTTTCTCCCATTCTCTCATGTATCTTTGAAATAATAAGTGATATATTTTCTTAATTCAGGAATAACTATTAAAGAAATAAATATTTGTGTTGGTAACCTTTTCTTTTTTTTTTTTAATAAATATTAAAGGAAGGCTGAACTGTAACTCACATCCATTAATGAACAAGGAACGTGAAACATGTAGTTATAATAAAAAGAAAGTTTAAGTATATATTATGTTAATATGTATTTGTAAATAGTGTAAGATACACATTGGTTATCTATTCATTTATTCATTTTATGAACTCAGCTTACTTTTTTATTGTTTAACAGGAGGAACGGAGACTTCGGTCTTCCTATGAAAATGCAGAGGAAGCAGAAAGGGAGAAATTTGCTCTGTTTTCTGCATCAGTGCGGGAGAGTCATGAGAAGGAGCGAAGCAGAGCAGAAAGAACAAAAAACTGGTCCATTATTGGCTCAGTGCTGGGGGGCATAATTGGAGTTCTGGGTTCCACTTATATAAACAGGGTACGGCTAAAAGAACTCAAGGCACTTTTATTAGAAGCTGAAAAAGGACCAATTAACCTTCAAGAAGCTATCACTGAGCAAATTGCAATACATCACTCACAGAAGGAAGAGCTTGACAGCCTTATTAATGTTCTTCGCAATACAGTGGACCAAGGCAAAGGAACAGAAGATCAAGAATTGAAAATAACCAAGGTTTCTCGGGGGGCTGGGCATTCTGACTCTGTTGTCAAAGAGCATCTGGTAATAAGCAAAGCAACACAGTCTTTAGTGGAGGGAATTCAGCCAAAAATACTGAGAGTTGAGCAGAACCTAGGGAAGATGATGAGTGAGCTTCAAGCTGTAAAAATGGCAGTTCAGTCTCGCAACATAGAAAGGTCCACTTTGAAAATGCAGGATTTGGCATTTTTGGATGTGGGTGATGTCCTTCAGGGAATTGCTGAAACAGAGCAAAGGCTTTCAAATCAAATGCAGAAAAATACTTTGTATGGCACAGTGTTCACCTATGCTGCTATTGCACTAACACTACCAATATGTTATTTTTTATTTAAAAGTACATAAATGTTTACTTTAGTGTGTATATTTTAAGACATTTAACTACATGTATGTAATTGTGAGAACAATATCTATATATAAAGTAGAAATTTTGACAGATTTTATCATATATATATATATATATATATATATATATATATATATATATAAATTCTCTGGTTGAGTGTGAGCAAAATTGCACAATCAAGTGCTTGAGGTTGCAGGCCTTATTTATCAGGATTTGTGATTTTTATTAAGTAAATTGTAGCTGTTTAGGGCCGTGCCATTCCCAGCAGCTGTAATTAAAATTACTCGATAAAAGAATAATGTAATAAATTGTAAAAGCAATTGCATATGATTCCTTCTGATATCTAATTTCAATGCAAAGAAGTCATGAACTTATTGCAGATACTAAGTAATATATATAAGCACACTTGACTAGGAGTTATGTATAAGTACACAACATTGCTGCCAATAAATTTAAAGTTTTTGAGCCATAGGCATATATTAAAGCTTGAGCAAATCATTTCAGATATGCAGGCAACAATAGTCATAAACTGCACAGCTCCTTTCTGGAACACAAGCAAATTATTTCCCAAAATAATGAAACTAATCTACCATAACAGGCATGCCGTCCTCAATAAAGAGTCAGTAACCTTCCTGATAATCACCTGAGTCATTCTGCTGAAAGTTGAAAGAAGACTAACTAACCCAGCAAAATTAAAAATTCAGTAGTGGTTACCATTAGGCATACAGAAACTGTGTTAAATAATGTTGTGAAATGGGAATAAAGTAAATTAAAAGACTACTAGAAAACTGGGCACAACTTTGTTTAAAATGTTTCCTATTGTGTTATGTGTGCTTTTCAGCAGGGTACAACCCTGGCTCCAGTGTTTGTTCATAAATAATTACAGTTGCTCTGAGCTGGTATGTCAGTATTTTATTAATATTAGCATTCTATTACTGAAGGATACGTAAAGTTACTCAGAGAGTAAGAAAAAAATCCAACAACCACTGTTTAATTGCAGTTCAAATGGAAATTGTACAATACAATACAATACAATACAGTTTATTTTTGTATAGCCCAAAATCACACAGGAAGTGCCGCAATGGGCTTTAACAGGCCCTGCCTCTTGACAGCCCCCCAGCCTTGACTCTCTAAGAAGACAAGGAAAAACTCCCAAAAAAACCTTGTAGGGAAAAATGGAAGAAACCTCGGGAAAGGCAGTTCAAAGAGAGACCCCTTTCCAGGTAGGTTGGGCGTGCAGTGGGTGTCAAAAGAAGGGGTTCAATACAATACAATACACAGAACAGAACAAATCCTTAATACAGCATAATAATAAAAATTTTAGAAGTACAGAGCAGAATTTAACAGTAGATGATATCACATAATAAGATTTTGATATTTTTAGAGTGCTGGAGACCTCATCCGTCAAGCTGCCTCCCCATTTGGCCATTCCACGGCTGAAACGTTGCTCGGCCAGCCAATCCGATGAAAGGGCCCCTCTTTCCCATGATTCCTGTGATCCTCCACCAGGGATGACTTTACCATAGGCAGGCAAACAACTTGGCAGGTGGGCCGTGGCACCAATTGCCACATTTGAGTACCGAGAACAGAAACAGAATAGGTGAGGGTTAGTATTCAATTATACTTATCATGTTACTTATGTTTTAGTGCTAATGACTAACAACAGAGATGCAGTATGTACAGTTAATCAGCAGCTCTAGTCAGGATATGCTAAACTGAAGTAGTGAGTCTTCAGCCGGGATTTAAAGGCTGGGACCGAAGGGGCATCTCTTATAGAAGCACTGTTATTTTATTAATCCTTGGAATCATAAGCAGACTGGCATCTTGAGATCTTAATGTGCGCTCAGGTTTGTAAGTCATGATAAGTTCAGACAAGTAAGCCGGACCTTGGCCATTTAATGCTTTATATGTTAAAAGGAGGATTTTGAAATCTGCCCTAAACTTAACCGGGAGCCAGTGTAAGGATTTAAGAACTGGAGTTATGTGTTCATATTTTCTTGTTCTTGTAATAATTCTTGCAGCCGCATTTTGGATTAACTGGAGGCTGTATAAAGAACAGTTTGAACAGCCAGTGAACACCGCATTACAGTAGTCAATCCTACTAGAGATAAATGCATGAATTAATTTCTCACAATCCTGTTTATTTAGAAAGGGCCTTAATTTCCTAACATTTTTAAGATGGAAGAAACATGTTTTGGACAACTTTGTAATATGTGCTTTAAATGACATGCTAGAATCAAAGATAACTCCTAGATTGCGGGCTGATTCAGTAAAATTAATTGGGATTCCAACTGAGTTAAATGTCGACAAAATATTGCTGTGATCAGCGTCATTCCCTCCAACAATTAACATCTCTGTTTTATCTGTATTTAAAGACAAGTAGTTCTCATTCATCCATTCCTTTAATTCACTAACACAACTAATTAAAGACAACATCGGAGAAACTTCATTTGATTTAAATGAAAGGTATAACTGGGTGTCATCTGCATACGAGTGAAAATTAACATTATGTTTCCTAATGAGAGATCCCAGTGGAAGCATGTAAAGTGAAAACAGTAAAGGTCCCAGTACTGAGCCCTGTGGGACACCATATTGAACTTCTGTGTATAATGATGGAGTACTGTCAGCACATTTCTGTACATATTGGAATCGATTTGATAAATAAGAACTGAACCAAGCGAGCACGTGGCCTGTAAGACCAACATCATTTTCTAGCCTGTGCAGTAAAATAGAATGGTCAATGGTGTCAAATGCTGCACTTAAGTCTAATAACATAATTACAGTGGAGTTTCCTTCATCAGAGGATATCAGAATGTCATTTACAACCCATGTTAGTGCAGTTTCTGTACTATGACCAGTGCGAAAACCAGACTGGAATTTCTCAAATAAATTGTAATGCATAAGGTGTGACTGAAGCTGACTGGCGACTACTTTTTCTAGTATTTTAGAGAGAAATGGTAAATTTGAAATAGGCCTATAATTATTTAGTATGTGTGGGTCTAGGTCTGACTTTTTAAGTAAAGGTTTAATGACTGACACTTTTAGTGCATCAGGTACTGTGCCATGCAGTAATGAACTATTGATAACGGTTAGAATAGGTGCTGCAAGAACATCCATTGCACTTTTTACTAGTTTTGTTGGCACTGGATCTAGGGAACAAGTAGAGGGCTTCATTTTAGTAATTAAAGTTAAGACTTCCTGCTCAGTTACAGGATTAAAATTACTAAAGTGCTGAATGCAATGTGCGGCAGGGTCTGCTAAGCTAGTATTTGGTTTGTACTGTGATGCTGAGATCTGGGATCTTATATTTTTAATTTTCTCATTGAAGAAGTTCATAAAGTCTGTACTGCTAATATCTGTTGGTATTTTGCACTGTTGATCTGAATTGCCATTTGTTAATTTAGCCACTGTTCTAATAAGTACCTGGGGATTTTTATTATTGCTATCTATTAATGTAGAATAGTATTCTGAGCGAGCTTTAAAGAGGGCTTTTTTATATTTATTAACACTCTCTGTCCATGCAATTTGAAAGACATGTAGCTTTGTTGTTCTCCATCTGCGCTCCAGTTTTCGACACTCTTATTTAAGAGCTCGAGTGTTTTCATTAAACCAGGGAGAGTTTCTATGCGCTTTGATCACTTTTGTTTTAAGGGGAGCCACTGTGTCCAGAGCATCTCTCAAGGTCACATTATAATGTGATATTAGCTGATCTAAATTGTTTTCCATGTTTACATTTGATTTTAACTGATCTAATTGGTTTTCCACAATTACACTCGACTTACTCAAGGTGTCTATAAATTTTGAAGCAGAATTACAATCTAGATGTCGCACTGTCTTTGTTTTAATCTGTGAGTGCATTGGCATGGGCAGAACTAAATCAAATGTAATTAAGAAGTGATCAGAACTACATTTAATGGAGTAATATTTAAATTTTGAATATCAACTTTGTAAGTTATAATTAAATCTAATGTGTGGTTATGATTATGAGTTGGACCTCTGACAATCTGACAAAATCCTACTGAATTTAACAAATAAGTAAAACATTTGCTAAAAGTGTCAGTTTCCACATCAATGTGTACATTAAAATCCCCCATCAGAACTACGTGATCATAATTTATAGCCAAATCAGACAGAAGGTTGCTAAATTCAGTCATGAACAATGAATATGGCCCTGGTGGTCTGTAGATTAGCACTATAATTGTGTTGGAATCTGTTTTAATATTTAAAACGAATACCTCGAAGGATGTAAAGTTGCCTAAATTTTTAGAAGTGATTTGCATTTTATTACAATGAATTATTCCAAGGCCTCCTCCTCGACCAGAATCTCTAGACTTATGAAGGAACGAGTATCCATCTGGTGACGCCTCTGCTAGGGGAACAGTGTCACATTGTACCTGGTTCATCTGTGCCCTGTTACTCCTTTTTTGCTTATAGCTGATTGTATTCTTTATCTTGGGTTCAGAAATTTGAGATCCTAAAAATGCATTGCATTTAACACAGGGCACAGCTTTACATCTCTAGGAGCATCCACACGGGTAGGTCCATAGAGTACTCCTTTTCTGGGAGAGTGTTCATTATACAACTTAGAGTTGTGCTTGAAAGTTTGTGAACCCTTTAGAATTTTCTGTATTTCTGCATAAATATGACCTAAAACATCATCAGATTTTCACTCAAGTCCTAAAAGTAGATAAAGAGAAACCAGTTAAATGAGACAAAAATATTATACTTGGTCATTTATTTATTGAGGAAAATTATCGAATATTACATATTTGTGAGTGGCAAAAGTATGTGAACCTCTAGGATTAGCAGTTAGTTTGAAGGTGAAATTAGAGTCGGGTGTTTTCAATCAATGGGATGACAATCAGGTGTGAGTGGGCACTGTGTTATTTAAAGAACAGGGATCTATCAAAGTCGGCTCTTCACAACACGTTTGTGGAAGTGTATCATGGCACGAACAAAGGAGATTTCTGAGGACCTCACAAAAAGAGTTGTTGATGCTCATCAGGCTAGAAAAGGTTACAAAACCATCTCTAAAGAGTTTGGACTCCACCAATCCACAGTCAGACAGATTGTGTACAAATGGAGGAAATTCAAGACCATTGTTACCCTCCCCAGGAGTGGTCAACCAACAAAGATCACTCCAAGAGCAAGGCGTGTAATAGTGGGCGAGGTCACAAAGGACCCCAGGGTAACTTTTAAGCAACTGGAGGCCTCTCTCACATTGGCTAATGTTCATGTTCATGAGTCCACCATCAGGAGAACACTGAACAACAATGGAGTGCATGGCAGGGTTGCAAGGAGAAAGTCACTGCTCTCCAAAAAAAACATTGCTGCTCATCTGCCGTTTGCTAAAGATCACGTGGACAAACCAGAAGACTATTGAAAGAATGTTTTGTGGATGGATGAGACCAAAATAGAACTTTTTGGTTTAAATGAAAAGCGTTATGTTTGAAGAAAGCACTGCATTCCAGTATAAGAACCTTATCCCATCTGTGAAACATGGTGGTGGTAGTATCGTGGTTTGGGCCTGTTTTGCTGCATCTGGGCCAGGACAGCTTGCCTTCATTGATGGAGCAATGAATTCTGAATTATATCAGGGAATTCTAAAGGAAAACGTCAGGACATCTGTCCATGAACTGAATCTCAAGAGAAGTTGGGTCATGCAGCAAGACAATGGCCCTAAGCACACAACTCGTTCTACCAAAGAATGGTTAAAGAAGAATAAAGTTAATGTTTTGTAATGGCCAAGTCAAAGTCTTGACCTTAATCCAATTGAAATGTTGTGGAAGGACCTGAAGCGAGCAGATAATGTGAGGAAACCCACCAACACCCCAGAGTTGGAGCTGTTCTGTACGGAGGAATGGGCTAAAATTCCTCCAAGCCGGTGTGCAGGAATGATGAAAAGTTACCGGAAACGTTTAGTTGCAGTTATTGCTGCAAAGGGGGTCACACCAGATACTGAAAGCAAAGGTTCACATACTTTTGCAACTCACAAATATGTAATATTCTATCATTTTGCTCAATAAATAAATGACCAAATATAATATTTTTGTCTCATTTGTTTAACTGGTTTCTCTTTATCTACTTTTAGGACTTGAGTGAAAATCTGATGATGTTTTAGATCATATTTATGCAGAAATATAGAAAATTCTACAGGGTTCACAAACTTTCAAGCACAACTGTATATAAATGCTGAAGTCGCCATTCAGTTTAATGTTGTTGCCAGTAAGTGACCTAACACTTAGTGATTCTGGCATTAAGCAGCATGTAGTAATGCAAGTGCTTGGAACACTTTGCAAAAGAAAAAAAATGCTGTTTGAATATTGGGATAGTTGGGGCTGCTAGCTGAGTGTTCTTTAGTGACAACTGAGTGATCGCTAAACCAAAATGTGCACTTTTTAAATCTTGATACATGAAAGCCGTGTCAGTAGTTTTTAGGTTGCAGTCAGACAGTTCGTTAAAGTTAAAGATGGCTGATGGGAGAGTTATGAACTTGTTGATTATAGAAGGAAAGCAAGGGATTATGCTAGTCACATAAGGGATACATTTATTATGATAAAAAGAATACTAATAAGACGACATTTTGCTCTTTCAAAAACCTTGTTCCTGATTTGTATGTATAAAGCTGTATTCAGAGAGGACCGGATTGCAATCCTTTCAAAATAGTTTGCTGTATACTCTTAAGTTTAGTTATTACTGGACATTTATTCATTTTTGTCCAGTTCACCTCTCCAGTGAGTGGCCCCTACTTAATCTTTTTCACAACTTTGCTTCTGGTTATTAGAATTAAGAGATTTGTAACTAAGCTCAGTGGCATTCAGACATCTCACTTTGAATGAAACCCAGTTTGGCGAGGTAGATTTTCACAGAGTTTAGTTAATCCTATCCTATTTAAAGGTAGCACATGTTATGGTATAATTCCTTAATTCCTTTGCTAAAATTAAGGTAGCAGATTAATGATTTATTTTGACAGTTAAAACAATAATAGCACCAATGCTTGATGAATAGTAATGATTCATTTTCAAGGCTAATAACCAATTATCCAAAATATCTATTAATGGAATTGAACTGGTAACAAATTGGATTTTCATATTTGTGCATTTCTGTAAATAGAACAGGCCAGCAAGTAAAATGAATAACTAGTATATATTTTTTTTCATTTCTAACTGATAGCTTCATTGTTGGGTTGTGAACTTCTCCATCACAATTGACCACAACAGTAAACATCCATAACAAAAGCATTTTCTTTTTATCTAGGTACACATACTTTGCTTCATTGTGCTTTACAGTAATTTTTTTTTACTTTCTGTAACATAATATTTCAAGTATGCAAAACATAAACAGGGGAGACTAAGGCAAGGCATTTGGAAGAAGGTGAAGAGGGTACAGCCTCATTTTGTAGCACTTGTTTCCACTCTACTGCACAGCTGAAATGCCCTTTACACATTACAAGCTGTCTGCCGTGTGTTTGGGCTGGAACATTTCACATTCCATGTAGTCTACTGACTTCATATTCAAAAAAGTCATTTTTCAGGATCTGCTAGTTGAAGTAACAATCTTCTGTAATTCTTCAGACTATATAGCTGTTTGTTTGGGATTGTCTGGATCAAAAGTCATGATTTCCATGTGGATGAGACCTGCAGAATACAGCAAAAGAATAGTTAGACTGCCTGGTCAAATTCAGTTTGGGTGCCCATTTTAGGACATGGCGGAGCATGGCCTCCTAGACCATGACCTTAACTAAACCACACTAGTGCTCCAGCTTGTGTTACTAATCATCATCATTGAAATACTCTTACTTTTCCATTCCTCTATGGCCAAGTCTAGATTTTCAAAGGAGTCATCATATGGGTCCGAGTCAGGCTCACTCTCAGGATCATGAAATTCTTCCAAGTATTTGTGAGAAAGTCCTTCTTTGGCAGTCATTCTGTGGTCGGGATCCAGGACCAGCATCCTCTCTAGCAAATCTACAACTGATTAAAAATGTGTCATCAATATGGTGTTAATAGGACTCACCATTATTACAGGAGTTGCTGGAAGCTTTTATCTGCTTGATCCAATTTAATGTACAAATTGAAGCAGTACTAGGTGAAAGGCAGGCACCAGCGCTGGATGGGGTGCCAGTCCATTGCAGGGAGCACACACAGACACATTGACCAGGCCGGTTGAGAATTGTCATTTAAACTGGCACACCTGCCTTAGGCATAGCTAACTGGTGGAAAAAACGTACACGCTACACACAAATGACTCGGACCCACTGGGTCTGGGAAGCAGCATCGCCGTCCACAGCTTTGACAGATAACTTTATTACACAGCTGATAAAACAGTTTCTCTGTTAAATGTATGTTCTCTTCTTTTACTGGTAATTGAAAATATCATTAAAACAAAATAAGTTTGTGCTGCAATAAACCAGTCTGGAGTGACGTCACTGCACATCCGAAACTGGATTCAGTGAATGAAGAAGTTCGATTACAAAGGCGAGTGAATTAAAGACTCATCAGAGAGTCCAGAGTGCTACACAGTGGTTCATGTTAAAGACGACAGGGTAAAATTAAGATATCAAAGAGTACTTTAGAAGGAATGATTAAAAAAAAATTAATAAAAATACCTCTCTTGTCCATGAAGGGAAACAAATCTCTAAAATTCTTCTTAACTTTTAATGGTAAAGCTTGTAGATATCGTTTTGCCTGCAAATAAATATATTTTTAATTAAATCAGCCCTTACCAGCCAACTCAGATGTTAAAACAAACAAAAAAAAAACAGTGAAATGTGGTAGAACTTCTATCACTAAGCATTCCGTTCTTTTCTTATGATTGCCATGTAAATCATTTTAAAATGGCTTTATGTAGAGAAAAGCCAAGCAAAATGACCCCTTTTATTGGCTAACTAAAAAGATTACAATATGCAAGCTTTCAAGGCAACTCAGGCTCCTTCTTCAGGCAAGATGTAACCTTTATGGCTTTATGAAATCTCCTTCTTCTTCTTCTTTCCTGCACTTTAAATGCAATTTATTTATATCTGATTACAGGCAATACTCTTCAATGATTGTAATTGTGATCAAGGCCAGTCATGGCCTGCTGTGTGTAGTAGTTACTGACCACATTTTTATTTCCGTATTTATTGGTTAAGTGAATTGAGCAAAGTGCTAAATGGTGGTGTACAGAAAAATATACAGGGGTGGGCAAAAGTAGGCTTACGGTTGTGAGTACGTGAAACACAGAGTTTATTCTTGTATTGTTATTTATTAATTACTAGCCGTCCTCTGTGGCTCTGCCAGCATAGTAGTTATAAAGAGGACAAACTTTAAAAATCAATAAACAAAAAGGTATCGCTATCTAAGCGCGGATGCAAAGTACACTCCAAAATACAGAGGTAGACCGACTCGAACGAAGGCTGGTGCATGAGTGAGGAGGGCCCTGCCTGGCTCCCCACTCCTAACATCACGCTTCCGCCTCCCCTCGGCCCACAGCCTCTGTCTCGGATTAGCGTGAATGTATCGCTCCTGCAAGCAAACTATGATTCTTAGCGTGATGAGAGAAGTCACGAAATCAACCAGAATGTTCAAGCAAATTCTAGAAAAAAGTCCGATCTAAATCTGTTAAGTAGTTCTCTCGTGAAAAGCAGACAGACAGACAATGATTTGCAAATGATTTGAAGCCTAAAATGGATGAGTAAGAAAAAACCCAATCTACATCCGTTAAGTAGTTCTCTCGTTTGCTAGCTAAGCGGATGTAAGATACACCCCCAGGCTGGCGTGTGACGGGCCCGCCTCCCCCTCCCCTCGGCCCACTGCATGTCTCTCAGGTTTGCACAAATAAATCGATACCGCAAACAAACTATGATACTTAGCACGATGAGAGAAGTCGCAAAATTAACTGGAATGTTCAAGCAAATTATAGAAAAAAAATGGATCAAAATCTGTTAAGTAGTTCTCTCGTGAAAAGTAGACAGACAGACTCTGGATTTTATATATATATATATAGAAATGTATCATGCAAGTGGTTTAAAGCCTAAAATGGATGAGTAAAAAAAAAACTATCTAAATCCGTTAAGTAGTTCTCTCGTTCGCTAGCTAAGCGGAGGTAAGATACACACCAAAGCTGACATGTGAATAAGAAAGGCCCCCCTCCCTCCCTTTCCCCTCAGCCCGCTATAAATAAATTTACAAATAAATCAGTACCGCAAGCAAACTATGATACTTAGCGCGATGAGAGAAGTCGCAAAATCAAACGGAATGTTCAAGCAAATTATAGAAAAAAACCCAATCTAATCCGTTAAGTGGTTCTCATGTGAAAAAAGAGACATACAGTGTCACAGGTGGCATACCCAGCCGGGATGCCTGGAAGGACTGGGAAAGGGATTATACCTCCCCCAGGCCACGAGAGGACAGCCACCCTGGTTGCTATGGGGGTCTTGGGAACCGAGCTGGGAAACTCAACCCTATAGGGGCCCGTGGCCACCACCAGGGTGCGCCTGCTGAATCCTAGAGCTCTGGAAGCCAGCGGTTCTGCCACACCAGGAAGTGCTGGTGGAGGTTCATCAAGGGGCACCTGGGGCATATCCGGGTGAGCATAAAAGGGGCTGCCTTCTAACAGTTGAGGACCGGGAGTCAGGAGGAAGAGTGGAGAGAAGGCGGCCCGAAGAGGAGCATTGTGAGGCCCAGGAAAAGGGTGTTTGGTGCTGGAGCACTGTGTGCTGTGCGAGACTGTGATCTTTGTACATAGTATAAATAAACCATGTGCGGTGAACTTAAGAACAGAGTCTGTCTGTCTGTGGTCAGGCTGGCTCCCACAACAGACAGACAGACAGACAGACACTGGATTTTATATAATTAGAGATTCTATTCTTTATTTGTATTATTTGTCTTCTTCTTATTATTAAAGTGTGCTTGAGCATAGCAAGTACACTACAAGAATGTGTAAATAATGAAGGCTGGTCACTAATTAAGAAGATGGTTAGAATGAAAACCTGCAGCCACTGCGGCCCTCCAGGACCGGAGTTCGACACCCCTGATCTAAGCAATACGCTTAAGTAACTAAAAAGTCAAATAAAAATGTTAGGTTATATCAGGAGTCCCCAACTCCGGTCCTGGAGGGCCCCAGTGGCTGCAGATTTTCATTCTAACCCTTTTCTTAATTTAACAGCTTTTGCTGCTAATAACTTCTTTTGAATTAATTTTAATTGACTTGTTTTTTAAGATTTGTTTCCTTGAATGTCTTCATCATTTCTCTGAATTGCTTCATTTCTTTCCTTAAATGGCACCCAAACAGAAATGAAATGTGAAGTGAGGGAGCCAACAGAAGACCAACTAAGTCAGGGCCTGAAACTCCAACCAATTTCACTCCAAACAGTTGCTTAATTAGGAGCCGATTCTTGTTGTTAATTAAATGAGTTCTTTAATTCCATGGCCTGTTGCTGCTCTCATTGTGCAATAGAAGACATTTCCGAAATTGCTGATTTTCTCTTTTTTAAGAGCAGCACAGTTAAAATGTATATTGTATGATTGACACAGTTTGTTGCTCATGTTTAGTTTCATTTTGTACTTCATTATTGTTCAGCTGCTAATTAAGGAAAAAGAAACAATTAAGGGGTCTGAGTTTTCAAGTCAAATAAAATTAATTCCAAAGAAGTTAATTAGGAGCAAAAGTAGGTCACTAATTAAGAAAAGGGTTAAAATGAAAACCTCTAGCCACTGGGGCCCTCCAGGACCAGAGTTGGGGACCCCTGCGTTATATTGTAAAAAATGCTGAATATAAATCTAGTGAGGTTATATTTGAACAATATGATGTGCTAGCAAGACCACCTCTGGGGTACCGTGTGAAGTTCTGGTCACCACACACAACAAAAAAAAAAAAAAAAAAAAGACATAAAAGCACCTGAAGCCGGGCAGAGGAGAGTAACACAGACTCAGACAGACTCTGTTTAGTTTCAACAAAGGAGACTGCGTGGGGATCTAATCCAGGTCTTCAAAATTCATGAAGGTGTCAATAAAGTAGATCTAGCAGAATTCTGTCAACTAAATTGTGAGTCACGTATACGAGGACACAAGTGGAAATTAAGTGGAAGAGCCTTTAAGATTGAAGCCAGGAAGCACTTCTTTACATAAAGAGTTGTGGGAATCTGAAACAAAGTCGCAAGTCATGTAGTGTAGCAGAAACCTCAACAGCCCTTAAGAAGTATTTGGATGAGATATCAGGGACAGCTTAGTAATTAACTAAACAAACAAGCTTGATGGACTGAATGGTCTTCTCTCGTCTGTCAAATTTCTTATGTTCTCAAATAGTGAACTCATCATATATAGTTTGGATTTTCCCTGAAGCTTAAGAAAAAACAAGGGTAGGACGGAGGCCACAGATCTTAAAAGACTACATCCATCCCACTGAATCTGAACACAGGGGTCTGCTGGAGCCAATCCCGGGAAGGGTGCCAACCCACCACAGGACACACACCCGGGCCAATTTAGAATCACCAATCCACCTAACCTGCATGTCTTTGGAAGGAAACCCACGCAGACACAGGGAGAACATGCAAACTCCACGCAGTCTCCTAACCTGGGTCTCCTAACTGCGAGGCAGCAGCGCTACCACTGCACCACCGTGCCGCCCTAAAAGACTACATTTTAAATGTAAAGTTTAGAAATATAAACATTTTCTGTTCAACAGTGCTACATATTTAGCAACCTCACATCTTTGCTTTGCATCTTCTCTATCAGGGATGGCTGAGGACTTCCTGTGATCTCCATGATCCGCTTCAGCTGGTCAAAATCTAAACCAAGAGTTAAGTGCAATAAATCATTTTTGTTTGGATCGCTTTGTCACCAGAAAGCTTAAGGTAGCTTCACTTTATAAATGCATATTGACATTAATAATGGCTGATTCACGATCAACCTGTTCTTTTTGAATGACTCTCTTCAGTAAATCATATGGATAGATTTATGAGCGCAAACGAATTGGTTTAGTAGAGCTCAACAGGACTAGCACTAAAGTGCACATGTGTCCTGCGTGACGTCGTCATCGTCTTCCATTTTGCTGCTGCTGCCCACCAGTGGATGTGTAAAATGTATGCATAAGAACCACCTGCCTCATGAGCCTTGACTCATTTGATTTGTGATTGAGTCACTGGCCGAGAATCAGTCCAACGATTCTCACTTATTTGATTCATGAACAAATCACTACGAGCAGCACGATTCTCATTCACGTGTGATTTTGCAATGTAACATCTTATTTTAATTATACATTTTAAATGTGTTATAATGCTTTGTGTATGTAAACACAAAGAACGAAAGAACGATAGACACTTGGAATAAGCTACTAAGTAGTGTGGTAGACAGTAAGACTTTAGAGACTTTCAAAACTCGACTTGATGTTTTTTTGAAAGAAGTAAGTGGATAGAACTGGCGAGCTTTGTTGGGCTGAATGGCCTGATCTCGTCTAGAGTGTTCTAATGTTCTAAACAGGGCAATGCCATATGAATTAGCATGCTAAACATATAATAAGCTAGCAAAATACCCGCGCTTCGCAGCGGAGAAGTAGTGTGTTAAAGAAGTTATGAAAAATAAAAGGAAACATTTTAAAAATAACATAACATGATTGTCAATGTAATTGTCGTAGGCTTATTTTAGTATTGAGAGTGAATTTGATGACTTTAAAGAGTTTAATTTATGATTGTGAATGTTGTGTATGAGAAATGCACATTTTTAGGATGTAAAGATCTCTTTGTAAACAACGTTTGCAGTTCTGCCCTCGGGTTGTAAAATGACCAAGCTGTCTACTGAGTTTACTCTTGAGCATGCAACGTAGAGTTAGCCATGTGAAAAGCAATCTTGTGTCAAGTCAATGGTGACCTTTTTTAGAGTCTGGCCCTGTGACTTATTTATTGTCATAGCGAAGCAGACCCTTACTGGAAATTGGAGGTGTTTAAATGGAATGGGAGGTCAGAGGGTATGAGAGGGATGCGAGGAATAAATCCAGTCTCCCCTGAGCCAGTTCCAGTGAAGACAGTTGCCTCCATGAGGTTCTCGTGCAGAGATCCGATCTGAAGCCTGGTGCCGTTACAAAGTTTTGGTGGTTTTAAGTTTCATAGTAGCATAATTGGTGCGCCGACCTTCAAAAGTAGAGTATGCGAAGGCATGCCCAGAGGATTAAGAGTGTGAAGAAACTCTACTGGATAGTGCACCGCATCCTCTAGTTCTACAACAGAGTCGACAAGACTTATATGTTTTATGTTTTGGAAGTTTGTCCCAGTCATTCAGTACATAAGACACAATGTCTCTGCAGATATCAAGGTTGAGACTGATATGGCCATGCAATAAGTAAGAGAGAGACTGGAAGGGGCAGGTGCAATCTTGGGGCAAAGAAACCACTGGGTACTGGTCGGTGAAATTGTGATCGACGCTGATCACCGGAATAGACATGTTATTCGGGGTAAACTTGCACCTTTTGAGAAAGAAAGTACAAAGGAAGGCGAGAAGTGGTGGAGCAGGGAATGAAAAGCAGAAGTCAGGAAGACGTACGTGAGCAAGTAAGGAAGCCTAACAATGACAGCCTTGAAGCGGTGGAGTAAAAGAAAAGGCAGGAGTCGCCAGCAGGAAGATGTGAAGCAAGGCCAACAATAACAGGCTTGAAGCAGTGGAGTAAAGAAGAACGGAGGAGTGAGCACAAAGAACAGCTGAGGAAAGTAAGGAAGCGAGCGAGGAGGCACATGAGTGCGGGATGTCGTTAATGTATATAGGCAGGGAGCCAACCACGTGGTAGATGCAGCGGCCGTGCGGAAAAATGAAGGGGGACGGGTTGAGGCCCTTGTGCGTCTCTGTCGTGAAATAAATCCTCTGTTAATGGAAATAAGGAATGAAACTGCCAAAATTAGAGGTCAGTTTCGAAAGTTCCTTATGGCATTATGGTGAGAACCGCCAAAAAGAAGATGTTATTTTCGTGGGCACACGCATGTCGCGAAATGTAACATACTTAACATTTGTAAGTACAGTGTAAAGGATGAGCATGGGAAATTTGGGCTTCCTACATATATTGGAAGTCGCAGAAATATACAGTTTAGGGGGTACACCCATTTCCCCCCTTGGGTGTTACAATAGGACATGAAACATTTTGTAAGTACACTACAAGGAATGAGCATGTGAAATTTCAGCTTCCCACCGATATGGAAAGTGGAAGAATTAGTGATGAGTCAGTGAGGGCTTAGCCTTTTATATGTATAGACTAGCAAAATACCCGCGCTTCGCAGCGGAGAAGTAGTGTGTTAAAGAAGCAATGAAAAA
>JANRMT010062840.1:10957200-10970948 GCA_026402145.1 Polypterus bichir lapradei | reverse complement strand
GTTTCTTACTGCATCAATAAACAGCTCGTCTTCTTCTTTATCTGAGACCTGACACACTGCATGCACGGGTTTTTTTTTAACACTGTCTTCCTTTAGCGGGACATTCACTTTTTCCACCGTGTGCTTTGTTTCTGCAGTAGCTGTACTTATTACATACTTATCTTGTATGTATCAGACGCTTCATATTTTTTTGCTGCCTTTTCAATTGTGTAATTCGGTTTTTGTTCAGCGCTCTTCGGAATTGTTGCTTTTTGTCTGTGCACTGCGTCAGTTCACATGAGCCGCTCGGTGTACATGCATCGAAGTTTCCCAGCTGTGCTGTTGCCATGTCGTGCTATGTCCATGGCTGTATCTAATGCTACCGAAGTCCCGGTACTTAAAACTTTCTCTCGCAGTTTCGCTGAGTTTGTGCCAAACACCACCCTGACTATCTCATCTTCTTCTCCATAAGCACAGTCCTACACCCGTGAATATTTACCCGTGGCAGATTGCTATTGGATTGCCGCTGACGGACGGCCTTATATGGGCAGGCACTAAATTACAAACGCCAGCGGCAGCCTGTCTATGAACTTAATTTAAAGTGTAGGTTTACACTGTGCTTTGTTTCTGAAGTAGCAGAACTCATGAATATGGTTGTATATATCACTCGCTCGCTTCTTATTGTTTCGCTACCTTCTCAATTATATAATGCATGTTTTCTTCAGCGCTTTTTGGGGCTCTTCCTGGTTTTCTACGTACTGCGTGATTACGTGGGAGGCGTGATTATGTCAAACTCCGCCCCCACGGGTTTCAAGCTCATCTCCATTACAGTAAATGGAGAAAAAACAGCTTCCAGTTATGACCATTACGTGTAGAATTTCGAAATGAAACCTGCCCAACTTTTGTAAGGAAGCTGTAAGGAATAAGCCTGCCAAATTTCAGCCTTCTACCTACACGGGAAGTTGGAGAATTAGTGATGAGTCAGTCAGTCAGTCAGTCAGTCAGTGAGTGAGTGAGTGAGTGAGTGAGTGAGTGAGTGAGTGAGTGAGTGAGTGAGTGAGGGCTTTGCCGTTTATTAGTTTATTAGTATAGATTATATGTTTATATAAAATGAATCATATATAGGGAGTTTAGGACAGGCCAGATTTAGATCTATATATGGAAGAACAAACAATGGTGTAGAAAAAAAAATGCATAGTAATGTAAATTCTAAGCAAACACGTAAATGTAGAAGGATTAACACTTTAAAAATAGCTTGCCTTAATGCTAGAAGTATCAAAAATAAGGTAAGTGAGTTGGAGTTGTATGTAGCAGAGCATAATTATGATATTATAGCAATAACGGAAACCTGGCTAAATAACAAAGATGGAGATGAGTGTAACATAGAGGGATACACATTTTTTAGGAAGGATAGAAAGAACAGAAAAGGAGGTGGGGTTGCTGTTTATGCCAAACAGGGTTTAAATGTAAGTCCTCTTCAGTTGGATGATGGGCCCCATCTTAGTGAGGACATGTGGCTTCGCCTGGAAAATATTAGGGAAAGAGGTCTTATTTTAGGAGTGTGTTATAGACCACCCAATTCAGACAATAATTTCAACACACATCTTTTTAGTAATATCAAAAAGGCAAGTTTACAGGGGGATATTATAGTCATGGGGGACTTTAATTATCCAAATATTAACTGGGATAACCTTGCAGATGGAGGAGCACAAGAGCAGGAGTTTTTAGAAGTAATCAGCGACTGTTTTTTAACACAGCATGTTAAAGTACCAACACGGGGTGAAGCCTGTCTAGATTTAGTATTCTGTAATAATCAGGATAGAATTGAGGGTGTAGAGGTAATTGAACCACTAGGGTCAAGTGACCATAATGTAATACAGTTCTCAGTATTTTGTAATAGTACGGATGCAAAGACTAAAATTGTTAAGTTGAACTTTGGTAGGGCTAATTTTGAGAAGATTCGACAAAGTCTAAGTAGGATAGACTGGGATAAGCTTTTAAGTGTGGAGACAGTCGAGGAGCAGTGGAACAGGTTTAAAAATGTGTTACATGTAATGCAGGACAGATACATACCTAAATTTGGAATTAATAGGAAACTAAAAAAAACTCCACGATGGATTAATAAAGATTTAAAAAAGAAGCTGCAAAGGAAAAAACTGCTGTATAAGGCATATAAGACTAATGACTGCAAAGTGAATCGTAGAGCGTATGAAAATATGAGAGCAACCATTAAGAAGGATATCAGGGAGGCTAAAAGACAGTTGGAGAGGAATATAGCAGATAAGGCGAAAGAAGACCCTAAGAGATTTTTTCAGTATTTTAGTAGTAAAAGAACAGTCAAGGAGGAGGTCAAGTTCATCAGGAATAGTAAAGGGGAATTAAAAGATACAGACAATGAAATAGCAGATGCCCTAAACTTACATTTTTCGGAGGTGTTTACAAGTGAGCGAGTGGATAACCTCCCAGAGGTAAACGCAACTGCTAAGGAGGTACTGAGGGATTTGGAAATTGAAGAGGGAGAAGTGCTGCTCAGATTAAATAAGCTGAAATCAAACAAATCACCAGGACCAGATAATATTTATCCTCGTGTTCTTAAGGAGGCTAGTGAGTACATATATAAACCCTTGACACATATTTTTAGGAAGTCACTGAGCACTGGAGAGATTCCGAAGGACTGGAAAATGGCAAATATCATTCCATTATATAAAAAGGGTGACAGGGCAGATCCAAGCAACTATAGGCCAGTAAGCTTAACATGCATCACAGGAAAATTAATGGAAGGAATTATTAAGGATAAGATTGAGCAACACATGACAAGGACAGGAGTTATTCTGAACAGTCAGCATGGGTTCAGAAGAGGGAGGTCGTGCTTTACTAACATGTTGGAATTCTATGAGGTTGCAACAAAAGTATACGATCAAAGTGGAGCATATGATGTTATTTATCTGGACTTTCAGAAAGCATTTGATAAGGTGCCACATGAGAAGTTGGGCATCAAGTTAAAAGAAGTGGGAGTTCAGGGTGATGTTTTTAGATGGGTACAGAATTGGCTCAGACACAGGAAGCAGAGGGTGATGGTGCGAGGAACCTCATCAGAACTGGCCGATGTTAAGAGTGGTGTTCCACAGGGGTCAGTGCTAGGGCCGCTGCTATTTTTAATATATATAAATGATTTAGATAGGAATACAAGTAACAAGCTGGTTAAGTTTCCAGATGATACCAAGATAGGTGGATTAGCAGATAATTTGGAATCTGTTATATCATTACAGAAGGACTTGGATAGCATACAGGCTTGGGCAGATTTGTGGCAGATGAAATTTAATGTCAGTAAATGTAAAGTATTACACATAGGAAGTAAAAATATTGGGTTTGAATACACAATGGGCGGTCGGAAAATCGAGAGTACACCTTATGAGAAGGATTTAGGAGTCATAGTGGATTCTAAGCTATCAACTTCCCGACAGTGTTCAGAAGCCATTAAGAAGGCTAATAGAATGTTAGGATATATAGCACGATGTGTGGAGTACAAGTCCAAGGAGGTTATGCTCAACCTTTATAATGCACTGGTTAGGCCTCATCTTGAGTACTGTGTGCAGTTTTGGTCTCCAGGCTACAAAAAGGACATAGCAGCACTAGAAAAGGTCCAGAGAAGAGCGACAAGGCTGATTCCAGGACTACAGGGGTTGAATTATGAGGAAAGATTAAAAGAGCTGAGCCTTTACAGTTTAAGCAAAAGAAGATTAAGAGGTGACATGATTGAAGTGTTTAAAATTATGAAGGGAATTAGTACAGTGGATCGAGACTTGTATTTTAAAATGAGTTCATCAAGAACACGGGGACACAGTTGGAAACTTGTTAAGGGTAAATTTCGCACAAACATTAGGAAGTTTTTCTTTACACAAAGAACGATAGACACTTGGAATAAGCTACCAAGTAGTGTGGTAGACAGTAAGACGTTAGGGACTTTCAAAACTCGACTTGATGTTTTCTTGGAGGAAACAAGTGGATAGGACTGGCGAGCTTTGTTGGGCTGAATGGCCTGTTCTCGTCTGGAATGTTCTAATGTTCTAATGTTCTAAACCATAAATTTACACAGGATGTTATACTGTAGATTCACATCAAATGTATACTGTAGATTCACATCAAATGTATGATAAATTAAACATAAATTAACAAGCAATAATGTTATTTATTTATATGCTGTACATATATATGAAACTAATGTACAAATTATTAAATTATATGCTTGTGATGTGATCAAAGAGGGACCCCAGAACTACAGTAAAAGCTCTCCCTACAAATTAATCAAAAGAATCACTTAAATGATCAGTTCGAAAGCATCGATTTAGTAAATTGAATCAAAATGCCCAACACTAATCGATATATGAAGATATCTATATTTGCACAAAACTGACCAACGCTCATTCAAGCCTCATTGCACCCTATACTCCTACTAATTTTTCTTCATCCAGTTTCCAGAATAAACTTTTTTGTTTGATAGTCATAGGAAGCCATAGTCTCTCCCAGCACCACTGGTGTAAGTCAGGACCAGCCTTGGACAGGACGCCACTGGCCATTGTACAGAGCCAGTTTAGCGCCATAAGTTATTCTTACCTGCATGTTTTTGGAAGCTGGAAGGAAATCCATATTGGATTGGACTGAATTTACTTTATTGTCATTCAAACCATTCAACAAGAAGTGCACAGCTGAATGAAATCGCATTTCTCCAGGCTCAATGTACAAACACAAGCATAGAGACAAGTGCACGTTATACAACAACAGGCAGACATGGTAGACAGCATAAACAGGCAGAATACAGTATGTGTATACTCCACTAGACAAACTGGTAAATAGTTGTAAAGTGTTGAAGTGACAAAAAACATTAACATATATCATGTAACCTAAAGAGAGACAGCAGCTTTGTCTCTCTGAATGTTCATTTTAAAGGATACAGTCATTTCCTTGAAATAAAACTTGGCCCGTGATCATCTCCGCCAGAATGCAGCCAACCGACCAAATATCCACTACAAAGGGGAAGAAAAAAGATAATTCTGTAAATCCATTCACCCATTCTGTATCTGCCTATGCAGTTCAGGCCCCTGGGTAATCAGAGCTTATTCATTTTGTACAAGTAAACTGTTAATCATTAAAATAGAAGATAAAGAATAGAGTGGGTGCATTACGAGAGACACTTCTAAAAATGTTCAATAATTGTCCCGCATATCTTTGTGAAAATTATCAGGGTGATATACGAGGGACATTCAAAACGTTTAGGCACTTTTGTATTTTTGTTGGAAATGGCGAAGGCGGGAGGAGTAGAAAATGACATTGCAAGCGAAGGCGACTATGTAGAAAAGTGATGTCATTTGATTTTGAAATTCTTAATAAATAGAGTTAAAAAAAAGTGCGCAAACTTTTTCAATGTCCCTTGTAAGACTGAGAGTTAAATTATTCTGGCCACCTGGACATCAATTTCTCTTTTAAAAATAAAGTGAAAAAAATCTCTCTGATGCAGTTGGAACTTAGTATAATTGTTCATTTTATATTTACATTTATGGTGTATTTAGCAACTGCATTGAAAGTAATGTATGAGAAATAAGAAAAACTTAAAACAATCTCTGTTAACTTTTCAATCAGTTATTATTTGTTTAAAGCTCAGTTAATGTGTACTTGCAAAGCAGATACAAATAATGAAAGAATGATGGTGAGAATGGGTGAAAGGATGCAGATGGACATAAGTTGATCCGAAAACATAACTTGTTTTAATTTGCCTGTTTCTTTAATACAAAGTTACTCATAAATCTCAAATACTTTACCAGTTTGTGTGTAGTGCATCCAGTTGAGAATAATCTCAGGCGCTCGATACCAGCGGGTCACCACGTAGCCCGTCATTTCACTCTCTGTGTGCCGTGCCAAACCAAAATCTAAAATCTGTGGTCACAGAGGCATTTTGTTATGAACAGATATTGAGAAGTGAGAGTGAGTCAGAAACACTTTAAATATCAAACATGAAGATCCCAGATCAGCATCTGGACAACAATTCTGCCTCAATTAGCACTCATCCATTTTGTAATCTGTTTATTTAGGTCAATGTTATGGGGTGTCAGTGCTTACCGTTGCTCGCAAGGCCATCACCAGGCCCATTCATGCACAGACCCATACTCCCTCATTTAGGGCCAACAAGCTGTTCTTCCTGAGGTTTGTGAAAGAAAAAAACTACGTGCAAGCTATAAAGGGTTAAAAGCTGTTCTGCTAAAGTAAAAGGTTATTAATACAGGCGCCTGTCGTAAGACAAGGTGAAGTAAGCTGACCTAGGGTAACTTCCTTTTCTAGGAATTTGTCTGTTAGACACAGGCAAGATGGTCTTTCCCTCTGACACAAAACAGAAACGATTGGCATATTTGCTCAATCTAAAATTAAATGCATAGGTAAAAGATATTATTCTTTTTTTATAAGTAAGGGGAAGGAAAAAATATAAAAAGCCGACTGAAAAGCGAAACTTTGCTCTTCAGCCTTGCAACGTAGAATCCATGTACTCATCTGTGACTGAATAAAGACAGATTGATTGAACTATTCCTGTTTTACTCGGAGATCTCCTTCCACAGGTTATCTGGATTTTATTTCAAAACATTGCTGTAAATTTTACTTTCCACTATTCTGAGCAAGCAACATACAGCTAGTTGCCCCTGAATGAAGCAGTTTGACCAGAGATGTCTGGCATACAAAACATGGACTCATAGGGAACTACAGCAGTTTGGAATGGAAGGCATAATTTGGCAGGGTGAGAGGAATCCATGGTACAATTACAGATTTCCCTTGATGAGACCCCGATAAGGCTGAGCCAGCCACGCCAGTCAATCAATCAGCTTTAAAGTTAAGGAAAGTCTTTGACGCAATAAAATAGCGCTTTAGTGCTCAACAACAGAAAAGTGATGCTATTGGATTCACCAAGTCCTCTTTGCCACTGCATTAAGACACCATTTTGTCTGTATTCTTAGTAGGACTATTCCTGTGTTATCCTCCAATTTTTATAAAAATTAAGTAGAGCTGTTTTTGCGTGATGCTGGAGCGAATACCAAATAAACGGACAGACAAAACCTCAGCCTCACATACGGTGGATTCAAAAAGCATTCTGACCCCCTAACTTTCTGGACACTTCTTTGTATTGCTGATTTAATTTGAAATAGACAAATTTGACATTTGTGCCCATCAATCTACACTCAATAACCCGATAATGACAACATGTTTTCGGAAAGGTTTGCAAATTTATTAAAAATCAAAAACTGAAACCTCCCATTCATTTAAGTATTCAGACATTTTTGCTGTGCCACTCCAAATTGTGGCCAGCTTGCTCTAATTCTTCTTGTGATGTGTCGAGAACTTGACTGGAGCCCACTTCTGGCAAACTGAATTGATTGGACATTGTTTAGAAAGACACACACCTGTTCATGGAAGGTCACACTGCATCTCAGGACAAATACCAGGTCAAAGAACTCTCTGGAGATCTTAAATTGTGATGAGGTATTGATCAAGGAAGGGACATGAAGCAATTTCAAAAGATTTTGAGTGTTTCCAGGAGCTCAGTGGCCACAAACATTGTGAAGAAGTTTGGAAGCACCAGGAATCTTCCTGGAGTTAGCCAACAAGTAACCGAGCAAGTAGGGCCTCACAGGTTTCAGACATCATTTTCTAAGATAGAAGAACCAGTCAGAAGTACAACCATCTTAGCAGCACTCCATCACCTGGGTGGTAATGGTAGAGTGGATAGATGAAAGCAATTCTTGAGTAAAAGGCATATGACAGCCTGCTTGGGCTCTGAGAACATGAGGAAAAGAATTCTCTGATCTGATGAGACAAAACCTGAACTCCACGGGCAGAAGCACTATGCCTGGTGAAGACCAGGCACTGCTAATACTATCACCTGCCTAATACCCTCTCTGTGGTGAAGTCTGGTGGTTTCAGCATCATGCTGTGGTGTACTTCTCAGCTGCAGTGACAGGGAGACTGGTCAGAATTGAGGGAAGGGTGAATGCAGCCAAATACAGAGAGGTCCTTGAAGAAAGCCTGCTCCAAAGTGCATGTGACCTCAATCTGGGTCAACGGTTCACCTTTCAGTGCAACAATGACCCAAAGCAAACAGACAAAACAAAGCTGGTGTGGCTTTGGGACAAATCTGTAACTTTCCTTGAGTGACTTAAACCCCATAGAACATCTTTGGAGAGACCTGAAGATGGCAGTTTACAGACGCTTCCCATTGAACCTAATGGAGTTTGAGAGGATTTGCTAGAAAGAAATGGGATAAATTGCCCACATCCAGGTAAGCAAAGCTTGTAGAAACTTTCCCAAGATGCCAAAAGGGTTTTCTACAACATACTGAATCAAGAGTCTGAATACTTACATGGATGAGAGATTTCGGAGTTTGGCTTTTAATACATTTGCAGATCTTTCTAAAGTCATTTTTCACTTTGTTATTATGGGTTATTGAGTGCAGATTGATGGGCAAAAATGGAAAACTTGTCTGTTTAAAATGAAATCTACAGCACAAAAATGTAGAAATTGAAGGGATATAAGTACGTTCTGAATCCACATTATGTTGACATAGCTCTGTGCTCCAGCTTGGCCCAGGTATTATTTCAAAAGTCTTCTTTAAATTTAAAGTGAGGAAAAGAATTGTGTTTAGACTAAGTCTGAGTGTCGGTCACGTTTGGCTTAGCTGTGAGGTTATAACTACTGGTTAAGAGGGTACGGCTTCAAATACAACAGAGAAACAGTGCTGGGCAGTTTACGAAGATGGTACAATTGTGAGAGATTACGCTTGCAGTCCCAAATTGCGATAAACAACTCCTGATACAATATGGGCCCACCATGGGTGGCTTGGAGCCATTACAAAAATAATAGTGAAGTGTTAGTGTAATGAAAAAGATCGACTTAATGGACCACTGGTTTCATCCCCGAATCAGCCAAGGTTGAAATTATACGTTAAAATGCTGACTTATAATGAGAGGTAACTGCAAGCTAATTTCATATCTGTGGCCGCACGAAGCACAAGCAAACAAAAAAACAAACTGAGATTATGTTTTATATACAGTGAGATTTAGAGCTGCTAATCGTTCTCTATAATTACTGTTGAGTGATTTAGCACACATTATGTTGCAATCATACTTAAATTACGCATTTAGGAAATCATAGACTTACTGGAACACCCGCAAGTTCCAGAAAGTCCACAGCAGGTTTTCTCAATATGATAATTACCACAATCCATTGTGACCTATTTGAAAGGGTCTGTTATTGAACGTTTACCATCTCTAAAGTTATACGGGCCATTTCAGACCTACAAAGTTGAATGTAGTTAACTATAAAGTAAAAAAAAAAGACAAAATGAATGTTGATTATTTGTAATATGCAATTCATACTGCAGGGGGCAGCAGGTGGGTGTGCTTTTTAGTTGCAATAGCTGTTGTTAAAAAAAAGCCCACAAAGCCCTCCTGGGATCTGTAAGTGATTCTAAGTGCAGGGAGCAGTCCCTTTTAAAGCAGGATGGTATTATGGGAGCAGTCACATAGCTGTTGTTTTATATAGTGCCTTTCCTAACATGTAGCATTACAAATTAGAGTTTAGAATGATGTCAAAGTACAGTAAATGAAAAAATTGGGACCCCAACTGTTGATGTCTATGCCTTAAAAATAAACCACTGAAGTTTGCTATAGTGCCTTTAACAGTCTGAATATATATTTTTGAATACGGTTTGATTTATTCATATGTCATTTCTTTTTCATATATAATACTGACTCTGATAAGTGTAGTGCCATTATGGACCTATAAATTGTCTCACGTTCACATGTTCTCTACATTGGATTTCTGCATCTTGTTCTGTTACACCCATCACCTGCATGTCCTCTCTCACCACATCCATAAACCTTCTCTTAGGCCTTCCTCTTTCCCTCTTACCTGGCAGCTCTATCCTTAACATCCTTCTCCCAATATACTCAGCATCTCTCCTCTGCACATGTCCAAACCAACGCAATCTCACCTCTCTGATTTTGTCTCCCAACCTCCCAACCTGAGCTGACCCTCTAATGTCCTCATTTCTAATCCTATCCATCCTCGTCACACCCAATGCAAATCTTAACATCTTTAGCTCTGCCACCTCCAGCTCTGTCTCATGCTTTCTGGTCAGTGCTGCCGTCTCCATCCCATATAACACAGCTGGTCTCACTACTGGCCTGTAGACCTTCCCTTTCACTCTTGCTGATATCCGTCTGTCACAAATCACTCCTGACACTCTTCTCCACCCATTCCACCCTGCCTGCACTCTCTTTTTCATTTCTCTTCCACAATCCCCTTTACTCTGTACTGTTGATCCCAAGTATTTAAACTCACCCAGCTTTGCCAGCTCTATTCTCAGACATCTTTAATTTGTATACTTTTGGTTTTCCTGGCTTTGTTCTGGGTTTGGAAATCGCTCAGAAGGATCCCTTTAGAATACACCGTATGTATTACATTTCCCAAAATGATATGTCAGAAGGTGCTACTATATTAGAGATTATCCATCCATCCATTATCCAACCTGCTGAATCCGAACACAGGGGTCTGCTGGAGCCAATCCCAGCCAACACAGGGCACAAGGCAGGAACCAATCCCAGGCAGGGTGCCAACCCACCGCAGGACACACACAAACACCAAGCACACACTAGGGCCAATTTAGAATCACCAATCCACCTAACCTGCATGTCTTTGGACTGTGGGAGGAAACCGGAGCGCCCGGAGGAAACCCACACAGACACGGGGAGAACATGCAAACTCCACACAGGGAAGCGAACCCGGGTCTCCTAACTGCGAGATTATTAGAGATTAATTATTTGCAAAATACAAATTATTATTATTTTTTTAATTTTATTAATTTTATTGTAATTATTCTATATACAGTATGGAGAGGGAGAGCATGGCCAAAGGAGTAAAACTTAAGGCTTGTAAACCTACCTAAATTGATAAGTTTAATAGGCCAATAGAGATGAATGGAGAAGAAAAAGAAATGTGGAGATAATTGCTTCCTCGGTGCTTTAAGAGCTTATTCTAAAATATTATTGATTAGATCCTGCCAGGTTTTGAAAAAATTCTCTACAGATCCTCTGAGTATTTGATTTTCTCCAATTTCAAATAGTATAAAACATTGGTTTCCCACTGACTTAAAAGAGGAGAGTTAGGATTCTTCCAGTTTAGCAAAATAAGTGTGCATGCCAAAAGTGCAGTGAATGCAATCACAGTTTGTTTGTCCTTCTCCACTTTAAACCCATCTGGAAGAACACCAAACACAGCTGTTAATGGGTTAGAAGGGATTGTGACACCAAGGCTGTCTGAAAGGTAATTACAAATTTTGGTCCAAAATGATGTTAATTTGGTGCAGGTCCAAAACATATGACCCAGTGAGGCAAAATACAAATTAAATAACTAATACCTAAGAAATTTGAACTATTACTGAAAAAAATTTGCAACAAAATAGCACACTTCAAAGAGAAACAATTAAAAGTCTGTTACCTTTAAGTCACAGTTCTGGCTCACAGCTAAATTACTTGGCTTTAGGTCCTACAGGAGATGAACAAAAATGCTGGTCAAGGTCAGCTGATCGAGCTCAAGAAAACAAGAAGCAGATACACATAACAGCTTTAACAGGTAACAGGTGTATTCTGAAAAAGGCTCATCTATAACTACAATACATACAATGTTCTAATCCTAATATTTAAGTTATAATTAGCTAGCTGCAATACCCGGCATTGACCGGGAGGAAAATAAAGGTTTTTTTTAAATTGTTTGAGAAAAATGGAATTAAAAAAACACAACTTGACGGATTAATTTTTGTTTTGTGGTGTGCAGAGGGTACAGACCTATAAATACATGGGAGTGCAGCTGGATGATAATTTGGACTGGACTGCCAATACAGTAATCCCTCGCTATATCGCGCTTCGACTTTCGCGGCTTCACTCTATCGCGGATTTTACATGAAAGCATAACTAAATATATAACGCGGATTTTTCGCTGCTTCGTGGGTTCTGCGGACAATGTGTCTTTTTACTTCCTGTATATGCTTCCTCAGTTGGTTTGCCCAGTTGATTTCATACAAGGGACGCTATTGGCAGATGGCTGAGAAGCTAACCAATCAGAGCATGCAGTTAAGTTCTCCTGACTGAGAAGCTAACCAATCAGAGCACGCAGTTGAGTTCCTGCGTGCTGAATGCAGTGTTAACCAGGAAGTCTCGTCTCACTCATTCAGCATCAACGTGTTTCGCTGTGTAAAGAGTTGTGCTCTTTAGTGTTTATCTTTGTGCATAGTCAAGCCCTTCATTATGGCTCCAAAACGATCTGCTACTGCTTCAGGGGCCATGCCCAAGCGCAAGAAGAAGATGTTAACGATTGCCGAAAAGGTAAACGTTTTGGATTTGTTGAAGGCTACGATTCTTTTTATTTAAAAAGTAGGAAAGGAATATAAGATCTACGGCCGCAATGTCCTTTTAACCAGGGTGCAAAACGAGTTGTAAGTGGATGTAATAAGGCAGTAGTCTGGATGGAATCTGCTTTAGGGATTTGGATTGAAGACTGCCAGAAGAAGAACAACGGCAGTGCTACACAATCGCCTGAAGTGGCTCCTTTACAAGGGCTGTAACGCTTTCCTTTGTTGTGCAGTAAAATTAAACTCATTGTTATCGGACAAGTCATCGTGTCATTGTTGGTGAGTAACCATAATTAATTTTCTTCTTACAGTGCTTAGTACATGTACGTACGTTTAGTGTCACTGTACACACATTTAGTGTATACTATTTTTCTTGCATTGTACGTATTTATTGCTGGTGGCCTGTCTATCGTAATGGCTGTAACATATGTGATATCGGAGACACTCAATATCTTTAAAATAATATTTAGGTTTTACTGTATATAAACAGTGTGTTTATATACATAATTTCAATGAATCTTACCTAATATCTAAGAGAATACAAAGGATTATGCTGTATAACTCTGCGGGGAATATTTATAAACAGTGTGGGAGAGTTTATAAGGGCTTAAAATATATAAAAATAACCATACAAACATATGGTTTCTACTTCGCGGATTTTCACCTATCGCGGGGGGGTCTGGAACGCAACCCCCGCGATCGAGGAGGGATTACTGTATTGATGCTCTGTGTAAGAAAGGTCAGAGCCGACTATACTTGCTTAGAAGACTGGCATCCTTCAACATCTGCAATAAGATGCTGCAGATGTTCTACCAGATGGTTGTGGTGAGTGCCCTCTTCTACGCGGTGGTGTGCTGGGGAGGCAGCATAAAGAAGAAGGACGTCTCACGCCTGGACAAACTTGTTAAGAAGGCAGGCTCTGTTGTAGGAATAAAGCTGGACAGTTTAACATCTGTGGCAGAGCGACGGGCGCTAAGCAGGCTCCTGTCAATCATGGAGAATCCACTGCATCCACTGAACAGTGTCATCTCCAGGCAGAGGAGTAGCTTCAGTGACAGACTGCTGTCACCGTCCTGCTCCACTGACAGACTGAGGAGATCGTTCCTCCCCCACACTACGCGACTCTTCAATTCCACCCGGGGGAGTAAATGCTAACATTACTCAAAGTTATTGTCTGTTTTTACATGCATTTTTATTACTCTTTAATTTAATTTTTTTTTTGTATCAGTATACTGCTGCTGGATTATTTGAATTTCCCCTTGGGATTAATAAAGTATTATCTATCTATCTATCTATCTATCTATCTATCTATCTATCTATCTAT
>JANRMT010062840.1:10943548-10957190 GCA_026402145.1 Polypterus bichir lapradei | reverse complement strand
TATCTATCTATCTATCTATCTATCTATCTATCTATCTATCTATCTATCTATCTATTTATCTATCTATAACTCTTTACATACAGAATATTTGACGATAAAAAAAAAAAAACATCAATTAAATTAATGTTATTATTAGGTTGATTTAATTCTATTACCATTACAACATTATTATAATAAGAATAATGCAAGATGAAAGTATAGTTAACAAAAACAAATATTAAACAACAAATAATACTACAGATTTTTCATGATACAACTGTCGGTCGTTTTTACGGAGCACACTAGAAACGTTCCGAGCGTCAACTGGATGATAACAAACATACAAGGACGCAGGATTGTTACAGTCTGCTATATATATAAGAGTTTTAATGTTTAAATTAATCAATTGAAATTAATTATTAATTCATAAAACGTATACAAATAAAATGTTGACTACACCCCTGTAATTGTTGACTGACTTCCATTGGATGGGCTGACATGCTGAGTGAAAAATAAATGCCACTTGTCAAACTCCAGCTTCAACTGGGTAAATTCTTTCGAAACAGACATTTCAGTCAATTTTCAGTTCTGTTAAAGTTAGTAAGCATACCATACTCCAACATTCGATAAAGATCAACCCTTTACTAACTCAGAAAATCCCTTCTGCAAGAGGAATATAAAAAAGAAACTAAAGTTTAAATGAATTAAAAATTGATAGCTGACAATGGTTTTTCAACCAGCATGCCACAGCACAGTGGTGCGTCATGAAAGCTTCCCAGGTGTCGCGTTGAAATAACAGATAGTAGTGCACCTGGGTCTGAACCTGAGAGGTAGAAGCTCTGCAGGTGGTCAAGACCTGTCTGAGGAGGACAGGACTACCTGGTGAAGCTGGCAAAAATGCAGCTCCTCAATTGTTACTTTAGAACACTTCAGACATGTCTCCTGGCTGCCAGAGTCCATCTGCCTGGGTATGTGATTGTCAGCGATTCTCGCTGGGTTGGTGGCAGAGAGGGATGGGCAAAGGGACTTAGCAGCTGGGAGATGCCACCAAAATGCTCACTAAGTGCAGTGTCTGCGAATGCTAATCTCAGATCTGCTTTTTTATTGGATTTTCCAGTAGCCCCTTCCCTTTGGACATTCGAGCACGTGTATGAGATATGTAATGTGTTATTGGTGTGCCTTCAGATATTTCTGCTTACAAATACTGTGCCACCACTGAAAAAAAAGTTGGGAAAAACTGGCTTTGAGCCTTAGGATCTATGCTGGTATCCAGAAGGTTGCCAGTCTGAATCTCCATTACTGCCAAAAGAGATCCTACTCTGCTGGGCCCTTGAGCAAGACCCTTAACCTGCAATTGCTCCAGGGGCGCTGTACAATGGCTGACCCTGCGCTTTGATCTCAAGGGTTATGTGAAAACTAACAAATTCCTTATACACGAAATTGCATAAGGTGAAATAAAGAACAAAAGAAAAAAAAAGGTACATACCCTGTGAATGATTCCAGCCGAATGGATATACTGAAAGAAAGAAAGACATCTGCAGTTAGTTTCAAATGTTACATTTTTGTAACCTAATTGCAGCTCACTTGTATTTTACTCGCAGCTGTTCACTTGTGGTGATCAGTTTTGTAACCTTGTCCTGTAACACTTTTCCCAAATAGTCCCCAAGACTGACGTTTACTCAATTATGTAGACTTCATTTCTCAGTCGCTTTGGATAAAAATGTCTGCTGAGCAAATAAATGTAAATATTATTTTCAAGCACCTATATTTATTTCTATATATTATATTGCACCACATGACCACACTCTGGATACAGTGTGCAGATTTTTGAAATGGATGGACACGTGGATGTTTGTTGCATTATAACACTAGAAGACTCTGCACATCATCTAGCAAGACAATCAGGTGGTTAGGTGTGCAAGGCGCTCAATTACAGGGAAGCAAATAAAAATTTCACAATGACAGCACTAAAGCTTCATTTTTCTCCTTTGAGCTCATGAATACCTTGGAGTGTACCGCAGTCTGTGCCATCTACAAAATGACAATGACTGCCATGCCAGACATTTGTAATACTTTATACAATGAAAGAAAGTACAAAAACTTGACATTGCAATAAAACTCCCTCCCTCCACAAAGATGGCAAAGAAGTGTAGGCAGTGACTGTATTCTCTTTTACGGGTGGGGCTCAAAGATGTTAGTAGACAGAAACTTTCACCATGACAATAAGACGTGTCCACGCTAATACTCATCATTTTTGAAAACGCTGGTTCTTGTGGAGCAGTGTGGATGGGTGAAACAGAGCCTTTCGAAAACATTAACGCTAGATTCCCACGTGATTGCCATGTGTTCTGATAATTCCTTTTGTAATCTCATCTGTTGGTAGTCTTTCCCTGACTTCTTTGCATTAGACCATGGCTACTGCACCTCAAATCACTTGAATATTTTGTTGTAGTTATTTTCACAGAACTCCAAGTCTCTTTTCCAATACTTTGGCTAAGTTATACTCGTTTGTAACCATTAAAAGCAGTTGTACTTCATCGTATGTACCGGCAAGGAAGTCTGTTTTATTTTTTCCTTTTTTCTTTTCTCTTTTGTTGCATAAATGAACCTTGCGCTTGGCAGATAAACAGATTGGCAATGCAGTATGGATGAAAAATGTTTATAAAATGATCTGAAAACACCAGTGTGGTCAGATAATTTTCTGTGGCTGCTGCTGAATCGGTACTCGAGGTACAAGTGGAATAAATGCAGCAATCTGAGGGTGGTTGCAGCTTTACTCAGTCTGCAGCTTGGATATCCCAAGTACTCTTGGTTTCATTGTGAGTGGGACAACTGAGCAAGAGATTCACATTACATGATAAAGGACTGGTCACCTTGCAGGAAATTGGTTCCAGGGCAGAAGAATGTTACACATGACCCACTGCTTGATCCGAAGAACATTCGGGGTCGCTGTTGCCCCTTTTAACCCAACAGACAGATACACAGACAAAGAGTAAAAGCATGATGAAGTTCTTGTTTTTTCTTCTTCAAAGTGCCTTTCAAACACCACAGCCACCATAACCAATTAAATAAACAATAAATCAATATAATTCTCTCCTCCACACCTCCCAGCAAGCTCTGTCTTCTACCTCCCAACTCCGGCTCAGCTGCTGGGTCTTCAGCAGTCCTTTATATAGTGCCCGATCTGGAAGTGGTTCTGTTCTTCCTTTAACGTGACTTGCCAGCACTTCTGGGTCAAATGAAGAACTCTGATTCTTTAGTCAGCCCAGAACTTCTTTGGGGCTCCTGTCCACGTGATCCATTAGTACTTCTGGGCTATAGGGAAAGTATGATTCTCCCGGTCCTTCGACAGCTCCCCCTGGCGGTACCCAACAGGGCTGTGAAACCGCACTCCAAGTATCAGGATGCCCTGTGGGAATCCAGGGCACCACTATACTCCAGGGGAGTCCAAAAGTTGCTGCCTTCCCCCATCTTTTCCTTCTCATGGTGTCCTGGCCAGGTTGAGCTGTCGGCTGTCCATCACAACATACATCAAACTTGGGCTAATGAAAAACTTTGTTATGGTAATGAACAAGCAAAGTGAAACCTCTACATACTTGCAACAGATGTTTACATGTATCAGTGGTGCCAAGAGAAAAGAAGGTGTTTTTGTTGGCACCACAGATCCAAGAGGTGATGAAGGATGGTCAAAATACACCAAAGAGACTGAAAGTCTGCTCCAGGCAAACAAATCGATGAAGTACAACATGTCACTAAAGAAAAAAATTTTCTTCATTCCCACTTGAACTTCCCAGCCAAACTTGACAGTGATGAACATGGTGAAAGGTTTCACCAAGACATTGCCAATGTGGGGAAATGCTATCAGGGAAAGTGGAGTCTGTCTATGCTGGGAGACTATTGTTGGACACTGATATGCAAAGCATCGGACAGTGACTGCAAATGAAAATCTGTGGCAAAACATTCCTAGTTTTTTCATGTGTTGCTTATATTGCAATATCTTAGCATAGGCCTATGCTGCTGGAGACGTTACAATGTTAAATGCGTAATCACATTTATCCTGAAAACCCTACGTGATACAGAAATAACAAATACATATACTGTATGTGTTCAGTGTGTAAAAATCTATTGGTTTCACCAAAAATTGTAGAGGAAACAACATTTTCCATAAAATTTGTTGGCCAGTGAAACATTTAAAATGAATGCAGCATTTTCAGATGTATTCATGTTAGTGAATCTATACTAATAAAAGACAAAGCCCTCACTGACTGACTGACTGACTGACTCATCACTAATTCTCCAACTTCCCGTCTAGGCAGAAGGCTGAAATTTGGCAGGCTCATTCCTTACAGCTTACTTGCAAAAGTTAGGCAGGTTTCATTTCGAAATTCTACGCGTAACGGTCATAACTGGAACCTGCTTACGTATATACTGTATATACGGCCATAGCCTGCAGCTCAGTCGCCGTGTGAGGCGGAGTTGCATCCCTCATCGTCGTGCCTCCCATGTAATTGAGTGCCTGCCCATATAAGGCCGTCCATCAGCAGCAATCCAATAGACACGCTGCCGCTAAATTTTCGCGGGTGAAGGACTGTGCTTATGCAAACGAGGATGAGATGGTCAGGGATAGAATAGTGTTTGGCACAAACTCAGCAAAAGTGCGAGAGAAACTTTTAAGTGCCGGGTCTGAGCTAACATTAAATAAAGCCGTGGACATCACAACATCGCACGTGATAGCACAAGCACGTCTGGCAACCTTCGATGCATGTACTCCGAGTGGCTCACGTGAACTGACTTTGCAGGACTGGAAGAGGTAAACCCATGCATGCAGTGTGTGATGTCTCAGATAAAGAGGAAGACGAGCTGTTTATTGATGCAGTAAGAAAGGAACAACCCTCTGAATCTGAACAAGCCTTTGTAGACATATCAATAGGAAAGCAAGGTGTAAAGCTTAAGTTTAAATTAAGTTCATAGACACGCTGCCGCTAAATATTCGCAGGCAAATCCACAACTTAATACCGGGAATGCCTGTTAAACATCTTAGATTCACGAGTACTGATTTGGGTAGTGATCACTTTGATGAATAATACCTGTTATCTTTACAACGGTTGACAAACACGGAATATAACTTGAACACAACACATCCTCCAAATACGAACCTGATTGAAAGAAATAATGATAATCAAATCCTTGATGACAGCAACACTCATAACAGTCACAAAAAAATTACATTGACAATCAGGTTATGTTGTTTTTAAAATGTTTCCTTTTCTTTTTCATAACTTCTTTAACACACTACTTCTCCGCTGCGAAGCACGGGTATTTAGCTAATATATATTATACTTTATACTAAGTCTACTTAGCGAAATCTAAAAGACATTTGGCTTCTTGAGAGAAAGGTTATGTCAGATTTGAGGAAGACATTCTAATGTATTCATTTAAGGCTACATTTTGTGCAGTTTGAATGCTGCATACACACACAAAAGGCAAACAAGTTACCAGTCACTACAGTTGTGTGATAAATCCTGTGGCCCTTTAAAGATTTGTCCACCGATGTGTGCACTCCTAGTACAGGCGAACGTGAACATCACATGGGTTTTAGTGTGGACAGAGATACTTATACAAACAACATGAAATTACTAGTGTGGACAAACAGCATTTACATTTAGAAATGAACAGTCGCCACTGCGGTATTCCCATATGTGACCTACTGCAAAGAAAGCTGCATCATCACCAGGACTGAGTGCTAGAAAAATGTCACTGTTGAACCATGGTTTTGGATAAAACTGTTAAGAATTCCCTGCACTGTTAGACAATCAAGTCATTCAATATTCATTAAACTCAGCCTGATTAGAAAGGCTAATCATTAAACCAAGGCTCAAAAACTTTGATGTTATAATGCAAAGGCAGGGCAAGACTAAATGGAGAAAATGTTGAGAAAGGAGAAGATGGTGATAGAATCTAAGATTGCTAGACTGCATTTATGTGGTGGTGAACATAAACTTCAAAGTTCTCAGAGGAGAAGTTGCTGATAGACAGGTATGACCTCCATGTGGTCAGAAGGAGACAGAATTGTTTAAATGACTGAAACGAAAACAGAACAAGGGAAAGCCTGTTCAAAAAATGACAAAAAGAGAATCGTCTGTGCCCCAGAGGTTAACACGGTGGCAGCATTCCAGCTTCAAATCCTGTTCCAGGTTGTTGTCTGTATGGATTTTGCACATTCTTTCAGTATCTGAGTTGACTTTGTATGGGATCCCCTGTTTTCTTCCCACATAACTTTTGCATATTGGCAATTCCGTGTTCAAGTGTGAGAATGACTGGCTCCTGATTCAGGGTTGGTTGCCACCTTACACCAGATGCATTCCCCATAACCCTGAATTGAACAAATTAAGAAGGACAGAGTAAGTTATGTTTATATAATTCTCTCTCACCCCTCTATGCTGTACAAGAGAAATGGTTTTGTATAGACTGATTGCCCTTATATCAGTCCATCCATCCATGATCTCAAACCTCCATTATGCTTTGTGGGTCACCAAAAGCTAAGCCAGAAGAAGAAAACCTTTATGGCAATGGGAGAACGTGGGAGAAAAACCCATACAGACGTGCAGAGAACGTGCATACTTTACAGACCTCATCTCTTGGTGCTACTGAACAGCTATACAAAATCAAGATAAAAGTATCAACTGCCTTAGACTTTTTCACTTGTTATTGTTACAAAGCACTGAATCACAATGCATTTAATTTGACTTTTTATCATTGATCAACAGAACATGACTCTAATGATAAAGTGAAAAAGATCTCTGCAAAGTGGTCAAAATAAATTCCAAATATAAAACACACAATAACTGATCGCCTAAGTGTTACCCCTAAATCATCACTGGTGCAGCCAACTGGTTTTTGAAGTCACTAAATTAGTTCCAAGGAGATCACCTCTCTGGGGTTTAGTTGATTGTAGTCTAAATACACCTTATCTGGAAGGTCCAACTTGTATCGAGTTAGTATGGTGGCCTAACCTACATAATGAAGAGGAAAAGAAAACTTTGTGAACTCCTGTTCAAAGATGATTGAAAAGCACAAGTCGTTGGACAGACAGAAGAAAACATGCAAGTCACTGAATATCCCTTGGAAGACAGATAAATCAATTATTAAGAAATGGAAAGAGTATAGCAGAGTTGAACAGGTCATCCACAAAAACGGAGACATTGTACCAGAAATCAAATGCACATGGGGCAGAAGCAAAATAGTCCTCCCAAACTGCATGCAGTTCATGAGGTGCTACACAGACACTTAGTGTCTGATAGGGAAAACAAAGCGTCCTACCTGAAAAGCAATGAAAGTGCCAACCTGCCTAAGGGTGTGATAATTAAATCTGGATTTTGCAAACTGTACCTTTGTAAAATGTGTTGATACACATTCTTTCAATGGAATGCTAAGAAGTGAAACACAAGACGCTGCAGGATGTAACATGTTGATCTGAGGCACAGAGGCTCAGATATCTCAAGGCTCTGAATGCCATGCTGACAGTATACGTTCACTCGCACAGTTCTGCTTTTTTTTCTTCACATTCTTCATTTATTTTGACCCCTGGAAATCCTTTACTTTTTTACTTCCAGAGGTGTAGTCGACTTGACTTCAAAATCATTTTCCCAAGTGGCCCACTGAGGATGGTCTTTCCATCCTGTAATCTTGAGCTACATCAGCAAGAGGAGTAGAATTGCAAATCAGGGTTTGTATAATGCCAGTAATCCATCTTCCATGCTCTGAACCTCCATCCACTGTAAAACTTTCTAAGCCTCATATTGAGATCAGACTCACAGGGGGGCAAGTGCCAAACTAGACAGCACTGGGAGTCATTCATCTCCAGGACCTGCCTAACCCAGTTATAGATGTTACAAAGAACTGAAGCGTACCCTAACACCACTGAGCAGGAGCCAGCTCTGGGCACACAAACACACATTGTTAATTTCCACTTTCTTTCTTCTTTCTTCAGAGTTGAGGATTTGAGCGGCTGTAACAAGGCCAGGCCAAGGGGACACCCACATAGATGGCCATTTCTGGAGGGTGGGACTGGGCCACAAGTCTGCCTGGGGGATTGCCAAACAGGATACCGAGGTGTTTCATTGTGTGGTGGATGCGGCAGCGCTCTGTACCAGTGCATGCTCCCCAACCTGACCTGACCTTTCTTTTCTTGATGTGCATGGTGGCACTCAGTCTGTCTTGATGTAGATGCATCATGACAAATAAAATCATCATATTTTTTTTAATGTGGCTGACTGAGAACAGTTGGTATTTCCACTTAAAACAGCCCAGAATCCATGTATTTATACACAATGTTTGTACTCTTTGGTATACAATGCATGTTTTCCATTTATGATTCAACATTTTTGTGCTCATATATTTTATCTCTCCCTGCCTTTCCAGTATAATGGCCTCCTGACCAGGCAAGGGTCCTCAATTGAGCCCTTCTGGAATGTAAGCATTTTGGCTGCATAACTGGCACCTTCTGCCCATCTCTTGGTTGAGGCAGAGAACTTCCCACCTTCATTCCTTTCCCAGTATTAATTTGACCAGCCCATGCTTGCCATCCTTTATATTGTTTGGTAGCAAGATACTCCAGGTGAGTGCTGCAAGCGGGTCCTACGCAACAGTGTCATCAGGTGCTTCATGATCTACAGATACACTACTAAGAAAACAGTCCAAAATAAAAACAATAATGTAGTGAAGTGTGATGCCAGTGTGTGTGGCTTCTATGGATTTCGACTCCTTTTCATGGCAGCTTTTATAAATCGCTATCCTGGGAAGGACTTATGCACTCATCCGGCAGTACTGGACTGAAAAAAGATGGCCATGGAGATGCTTGGGACGTTCGTGGCTGCTACATTTAAATAACAGTTGCCTGAGTACTGCCTGTTTGTGTTTGTCCTTGCTGTGGCCGACAGTGCAGCTATTAGCATAAAAAATGAAGTATAAAAAAGTACATAAAGTTGTGCTTGAAAGTTTGTGAACCCTTTAGAATTTTCTATATTTCTGCATAAATATGACCTAAAACATCATCAGATTTTCACTCAAGTCCTAAAAGTAGATAAAGAGAAACCAGTTAAACAAATGAGACAAAAATATTATACTTGGTCATTTATTTATTAAGGAAAATTATTGAATATTACATATTGAATATAACCTCGCAGGGAGAAACAGTGGGCTAGTTGATTTGGTAAAGGAAGGCTGGGTGATAGGGTTCGCTTCCCAGTTTGTCCCTGCGTGGAGTTTGCATGTTCTCCCCGTGTCTGTGTGGGTTTCTTCCGGGTACTCCGGTTACCTCCCACAGTCCAAAGACATGCAGATTAGGTGCATTGGTGATCCTAAATTGTCCCTAGTGTGTGCTTGGTGTGTGGATGTGCGCCCTGTGGTGGGCTGGCACCCTGCCTGGGGTTTGTTTCCTGCCTTGCAACCTGTGTTGGCTGGGATTGGCTCCAGCAGACCCCTGTGACCCTGAAGTTAGGATATATCAGGTTGGATAATAGATGGATGGAAGGCTGGGTGATAGGAAGAAACGACTTCATTTGATGCTCACTTGTGTATGCGGGCAAGCAACCCGTAGTCTAGAGTAGCTGTTCCAGAAAGGTGTAGTAATGCCCAGGGTGGGACTGTCTTTGTGAATTAGTCATACTTACATACCCTTTCCAGTACCTGTTTGTACTACCATGGTGTTTTTCTGAGTATGGGGCCCACTCTGGAAGTACCCCCATTTTACCACACAAATCTTTCTTTATTACTTTAACGCCAGAACAGCACCCAACATTTACTCTATGACATCAGTTAGGATATTATGGCACTTGTCTGCAGGGAAAAAGTTGCTTTATGAAGCGAGGAGGTTCATAATTGTTACTTCACAATAGGGAATAAGTGAAGCGTGTGACGCATTCTTTAGGAGAAAAGCCACAGGTTGTCAAAACATTATATTTTACTTGAACAACATCTGCTGTGTGCAATATGATACTCTCTCATTGTGTTATAAAAAACAGACTCTTTATTACTTTGTGAAAAGACGTGACAGTGAGGCTCCTGGCGTGTGCTTCATGTTGCAGAGTCTACTTAGTGAAGCATGTATACAAGCTCCAGTTGTTTATTACTCCCAAGTTTTAAATAACACCCAAGGTTTCCACATTTCATACATTTCACACACAGAGGTGGGTGTTTACAAAGAGATGACATTTTGAAGCCATCCTCAGCTTGTCTGAACTAGTCTATAGTTGTTTGAACAGAAGATATAGCAATATAGCAATAATAAAAATCCTCAGGTACTGTTTAGAACAGCTGCTAAATTAACAAATGGGAATTCAGATCTACAGTGCAAAATACCAACAGATATTAGCAGTACAGACTTTATGAACTTCTTCAATGAGAAAATTAAAAATATAAGATCCCAGATCTCAGCATCACAGTGCAAACCGCATACTAGCTTAGCAGACCCTGCCTCACATTGCATTCAGCACTTTAATAATTTTAATCCTGTAATTTAACTTTAATTTCTAAAATGAAACCCACTACTTGTTCCCTAGATCCAGTTCCAACAAAACTAGTAAAAAGTGCAATGATGTTCTTACAGCGCCTATTCTAAACATCATCAATAGTTCATTACTGCATGGCACAGTACCTGATGCACTAAAAGTGTCAGTCATTAAACCATTACTTAAAAAGTCAGACCTAAACCCACACATACTAAATAATTATAGACCTATTTTAAATTTACCCATTTCCCTCTAAAATACTAGAAAAAGTAATCGCCAATCAGCTTCAGTCACACCTTACGCATTATAATTTATTTGAGAAATTCCAGTCTGATTTCCGCACTGGTCATAATACAGAAACTGCACTAACACGGGTTGTAAATGACATTCTGATATCCTCTGATGAAGGAAACTCCACTGTAATGATGTTGTTAGACTTAAGTGCAGCATTTGACACCACTGACCATTCTATTTTACTGCACAGGCTAGAAAATGATGTTGGGCTTACAGGCACTGTGCTCGCTTGGTTTAGTTCTTATTTATCAAATCGATTCCAATATGTACAGAAATGTGCTGACAGTACTCCATCATTATACACAGAAGTGAGATATGGTGTCCCGCAGGGCTCAGTACTGGGACCTTTACTGTTTTCACTTTACATGCTTCCACTGGGATCTTTCATTAGGAAACATAATGTTAATTTTCACTCGTATGCAGATGACACCCAGTTATACCTTTCATTTAGATCAAATGAAGTTTCTCCAATGTTTTCTTTAATTAGTTGTGTTAGCGAATTAAAGGAGTGGATGGATGAGAACTACTTGTCTTTAAACACCGATAAAACAAACATGTTAATTATTGGAGGGAATGACGCTGATCACAACAATATTTTGTCATCATTTAACTCAGTTGGAATCACCATTCATTTTATTGAATTAGCCTGCAATCTAGGAGTTATCTTTGACTCTAGCATGTCATTTAAAGCGCACATTACAAAGCTGTCCAAATCATGTTTCTTCCATCTTAAAAATGTTGGGAAATGAAGGCGCTTTCTAAATAAACAGGATTCTGAGAAATTAATTCATGGATTTATTTTTAGTAGGATTGACTACTGCAATGTGGTGTTCACTGAATAAACTGTTCTTTATACAGCCTCCAGTTAATCCAAAATGCTGCTGCAAGAATTATTAGAAGAACAAAAAAATATGAACACATAACTCCAGTTCTTAAATCCTTACACTGGCTCCCGGTTAAGTTTAGGGCAGATTTTAAAATCCTCCTCTTAACATATAAAGCATTAAATGGCCAAGGTCTGGCTTACTTGTCTGAACTTATCATGACTTACAAACCTGAGCGCACATTAAGATCTCAAGATGCCGGTCTGCTTATGATTCCAAGGATTAATAAAATAACAGTGGGAGGTCGAGCTTTTAGTTACAGGGCCCCTAAACTGTGGAATGGTCTGCCTGTTACTATTAGAGATGCCCCTTCGGTCTCAGCTTTCAAATCCTGGCTAAAGACTCACTACTTCAGTTTAGCACATCCTGACTAGAGCTGCTGATTAACTGTACAGACTGCATCTCTGTTGTTAGTCATTAGCACTAAAACATAAGTAACATGATAGTTATAATTTGTTACTAACCCTCACCTATTCTGTTTCTCTTCTCGGTACTCAAATGTGGCACTTGGTGCCAATGCCCACCTGACATGTTGTTTTGCCTGCCTAAGGTAAAGTCATCCCGGATGGAGGATCGCAGGAATCGTGGGAAAGAGGGGTCCTTTCATCGGATTGGCTGGCCCAGCGCTGTTTCAGCTATGGAATGACCAAATGGGGGAAGCAGCTTGATGGCCGAGGTCTCCAGGACTCTAAACAAATCCAAATCATATTATGTGATATCATCTACTGTTAAATTCTGCTACGTACTTCTAAAATTTTTATTTGTATACTGCATTGAGGATTTGTTCTGTTCTGTGCATTGTACTGTACTGTATTGTATTGACCCCCTTCTTTTTGACACCCACTGCATGCCCAACCTACCTGGAAAGGGCTCTCTCTTTGAACTGCCTTTCCCAAGGTTTCTTCCACTTTTTCCCTACAAGGGTTTTTTTGGGAGTTTTTTCTGGTCTTCTTAGAGAGTCAAGGCTAGGGGGCTGTCAAGAGGCAGGGCCTGTTAAAGCCTATTGCGGTAATTCTTGTGTGATTTTGGTCTATACAAAAATAAATTGTATTGTATTGTATTGTAAGAAGGTCGTAAAACTTGCTAAATATGATGAAACTCTTCCACTTACCCTGGCAGGCTACTTAACAGGCTTGGACTGAGCATGTAGAGTGTTACAAGGATTATAAGGCCATCATTGTCATGTGTACAGAGTACAGCAAAACTCTCACATGCATCATGTCACCACTCTCCAGCACCATGATTAGTGAGTATAGAAACCTTACCTCCAAACTTCTGTCTTCCATTACCCTATAAAATCTCAGACCACACTACTAGCCTATAAATCATGTACCAAATGTGGTTTTGGTAGTTTGTCTGATAGTCCAAATTATACCTTGAATGCATCATCACTGGGTTAATGGCCATTTTGGTGATACCTAGTGATGAGCGAAGCAGGCACACTTCAATTTGCATACATTAGAATTAATCGCAAAATGTGAAAGAGTTTTAGAGAAGTTTTAAAGGCTGTTTTGGGAGTGAAAAACATTAATATTGCTCGTAAAGCTTCAGTCTCCCTTCATTGTTTACCTGTTGTGAGACTTCTGAACTCTTTTGAGACCCCAAAGGGGTGATACGGAGAAGCATGACTGCTGCGTCTATTTAAAGTTGCTTGTCCATCGCTGAGGAAACCGCAGATTTGCAGCACCACAGAAACACCTACATGCTGACAGCTGCCACACCCAAAGCGCTGGTCGCCCGATGGGTGATGTTGGGAACATTATAACTTGGCCACTGACCTTACCCCGATGCTCCCATTTAGCTGTGTCTGTGTATGGTAAAATGGTAGACCCCACTACAAGAAATAACCTTGCTGTTCCTGTTTCAAGTTGAGTAAAGCTGGTTTTGCTAAATTACTGTTCCCCTTGGGATTAATAAAGTATCTATCTATCTATCTATCTATCTATCTATCTATCTATCTATCTATCTATCTATCTA
>JANRMT010062840.1:10914480-10943538 GCA_026402145.1 Polypterus bichir lapradei | reverse complement strand
CTATCTATCTATCTATCTATCTATCTATCTATCTATCTATCTATCTACTGAGACTCAGCCTTGTCTTTGGGGTGCAAGACACCGACTCTCGCATAACATTATTTTCTTTTCTGCAGTCAAGTATATCAGGTAATCACCTGCACACCAGGAAAATCAGTTCAATTTGTGTCCCTCGTTCATATCACCATGGTGGAGCACAGTACATTTTTTTTTTTAAATGTGTCATGCTGCATATTTTCCACAGGAAGACACGCTAACTTGAACCACCATGTACATTACAGGGTTTTCTTCAAAGAAAAATCTAACTACATGAAAACCGTGCCCCCCCCCCCCTCTCTCTCTCTCGAGCAAGTGCCTTTTCGTGTGTCTTGGTTCCTGTGGAAAAGCTTGAAGTTCTGCACTCTTCAAGTGCTGTGGAGCTTCAAGTTTTCTTTTCTGGCTCTGATGCATCTTCAGGATTGCGATCAGCAAGATTGTCATTATAATAAGCAAAGTGGGGATTGTACTACCATAACACGTCAGGTGGTTCAATAAAATGCCATACTTGACAGGAAATTAGTCCAGTTATTTTGTTTTTTTTTTACTGGTGAATTTTGTATAAGTATTAAATGACAGACTAACACATGCAGAAATAATGTATGTAAATGCTAACAGACAAGATTAAAAGCCCTTCTTCTTGTGTCAAATGCACAAATTTTGCTGGAAGCAAAACACAATTTGTTTGGTTGTGAATTTATTTTTATACTAGCTGTCCCTCATGGCGCCACCCACATAGTTGTGAAACAGGACAAACTTTAAAAATCAAAAAAAAAAAATATTCTGGCCAAGTGGAAGGTAGGTATGCTCCATCGTTAAACGTTGCCACTATATCTGATCATGTTCAGCTCTGACAGGACAGCGTGGCCGTGATATCTCTGGCAGTCAGCAGCTACCCTCTAAAACACACATAGCTCTGATATCTTTCTCAAAAATGTCAGACTTTACTCCCTAACAATCTGTAGATGATAATGTCTGTTGAACAAAAATGCATTGCTAGCTAAATGGAGGCAAGATACACTCAAACATGTAGACCAACTCGAACGGAGGAGCTCACCTCGGCCCACAGCTGCTCTCTTGGATTCACACAAATAAATCAGTACAACAAGTGAACTATGATACTTACGATACGATGATGGAAGTCGTAAAATCAACTGGAATGTTCAAGCAAATTATAGACAAAAACTCGATCTAAATCTGTTAAGTACTCTCGTTAAAAGCAGTCATACGGACAGACAGACAGGTAGATGTTGGATTATATATTTATATATGAATCTTTTCGATCATCACGAATAGATCTATAAAAAAATCTGGTTTAAGTCATTTAAAGCAATATCCTCAGTCCTCTTAATCCAATTCAGCTCAACCCAACAACAATGGGTCCAATATCCACTTATGCACACACCCAAAATCATACACATAGGGCAAATTTAGAATTACTAATTAATCTAACCGTTGTGCTAGGGAATAGACTTGAGGCTTCATTTATAAAACTGTATGGATTCAAACATGAATGTATGCATACACCAAACATCAGGAAAATGCATACGCCAAGATAAAAACGTATTTATAAAACCTGGTTTACACATATTTCTATGCAATTTACCCTTTTTAAATCACAATCACCTTGTAAATATGCATACATGAATGCACCTTGAACCTTTCCCGGTTGTCTGCCTGAACCATCCATATATGGACTATGCTAATCAATCTCATAAATTTGCAATCAGAATGTTTCAGAAATTCATTGGCTGGTGCAGCAGCCTCCCTCCTGATGCATCGAGGTGCCGCCACCTGCATTTGAGGAGTTCTATGCTGTGGTTTACAGTTGAGACAACAAGAGCAAGTGAGGCATTATAACTCCCCCATTATTATGGGGATCAGAGAAAGACATAAGTTACCACATGACTGCAGTTACAATTAATAGTACAGGCCAAATGATAAACTACAGTTTCTGCCAGTTACCTTACCAAAACGCCAGCCATCACATACAGCACCGTCAGCAAGTTATCTGCCACTACTACTTAGCCTAAAATAATAATAAGTGGGTTGACCTGGGCCACCAAGCTACAGTGTTTGTTGGTCTCATCTTGGGGTTGCAAATGACTTGTGCATTAATGAAATGTCACTTCTTAGCAGAGGTGGGTAGAGTAGCATTACTTCAAAATAATATTACTCAAGTAGAAGTAAAAAGTAGTCATCCAAAAAAATACTCAAGTAAGAGTAAAAAAGTATTTGGTGAAAAGACTACTCAAGTACTGAGTAACTGTTTGATCATAATAATTGATTTATTTTTTAGAAATGTTGAAAAAAGACAGACAAAAATATAAAATAATGTGCAAATTCTGCTATTTCCAAATAATAAAATAAAAAATTGAGTAAAAATAAACAACATCTTTACAAAATAAAGATGCACAAATAACACAAAGTTCCCAATGTCAGTTTTTCACAACAAAGCCTTTGAAGCCAATACCTACAGTATGTAATATGTATGTTTGAACAGTGCAAACTACTTACAGTGACAAGATATACTGTACACTGACAGTATAATACCGCACATTCACTTGCCCTCCAAATAGCACAGCTGATAGAAAATAACATTAGAACAAGGCAGCCTCTGCACGTACAAGAAGTCTTACTTTACCTTGACTGTGTGTGTCTGTTCATGTTTGATTAAAACATGCTTGTTCTTCACTCAGTGAAGTGATGGTTAAGCTTCAGCAGGAGTTGGCTCTCATTTTTCATGTACAGTGGAACTTTGGATTGCGAGTGTTTTGCAAGACTAGCTAAAATTTTTAATAAATTTTGACTTGATAAACGAGCGACGTCTTGCAATACGAGTAGTCCGTATACGCATTGTCTGCCGAGCATCACATGATCACAACTGAACTGATGGTTCTTCTCTTTCTCGCCGCAGGATTGTGGGTAATCGGCAGTCAGCGTGCCTCACTCATATAGCCAACATCCGTACAAGCGTATACTGTTTACTACAGCATTGTGACCACGTGTGTGTGCTGTGACGTGTGAGTCCCCGTCTTGCACCCTAAAATATGAAGTTGATAATCAATACTTTAGCGACACCATCTTTATTCAGCTTGAAACAGGAACAGAGCGGTTATTTATTGTAGCGGGATCTTCCACTCTCCTATACACAGACACAGCAGTCAGGCAGGGTCATGCCCAGGTTAGTGGCCAAGTAATACTGTGCCCTGCACATTTATAATGTGCCTTGTTCCTTGTATCACCCATCGACGGCAGGTGCTTATAGCATGTCCGCAATTTTTTCGGATTCGCTTTTACGGCGAACTGCTACAGCGCTGGGTGCCTGCAGTTGCTTTAGGACGCTATTCCGCATGTCGTTCCCTTGGGTGAAATCCCACAAGAGTTTAGAAACTCACTCACACCAGCCATGATTCTTTTCAAAGGTAAAGTGCAAGTTAATTTCTTTTATGTATTTTTACTTTATATTTTGTATTAATCATTTTTATATGAATAGTTTTGGGTTGTGGAACGAATCATCTGAGTTTTGATTATTTCTTATGGGGAAATTCGCTTTGATATACGAGTGCTTTGGATTGTGAGCACGTTTCTGGAACAAATTATACTCACAAACTGAGGTTCCACTTGTATTCTTTCTTTCCCTGTCCGCTGTATGTGAGGAGTTTGTGCCACAGTTTGTGTGTGGTCATGTGACTGCATGGCTACATCTGATTTGTGAAAAGGAGTCATGTGATTATTGTTGCTACGTCTGATTGGTGAAATGGAGTCTTGTGATTATCATTGCTACATCTGAGTGGTGAAACAGTCATGCAGTAGATCCACTGGCGGCTTCTCTCTGGCAAAAATATAGCATATCTAATGGAAAAAAAGTAACGATTTGAGTGTTACCCAATGTAGTGGAGTAAGAGTAGCGTTTCTTCTTCACAAATGTACTCAAGTAAAAGTAAAAAGTATGGTGCAGTAAAAATACTCTTAGAAGTACAATTTTTTTAAAAAGTTACTTAAGTAGTAGTAATGGAGTAAATGTAACTCGTTACTACCCACCTCTGCTTCTGGTGCCGGTTGGCTTGACCCTCCTTGTAGTATTTAGGAGCCTCTTGAACCCACTACCACTGATAATATACCCAAGGGATCAGCCTAGCAGGTGAGGTCACAACACACAACGCAAGGGGTTGGTGGATAAAAGTGCTCCAAAGTAGGAATGCCCTTTCTTCAGGTTCAGGCTGCTGCATCCATGAAGCTCACTCTAGACCACCTGCCTCTTGCTCCCTGCAGCACGACTCGCTCTCTTTGCATCTCTGTCTTCTCTCCATTTAACCTCTGTCTCTCGTTTATCGTTCTCTTGCTGTCCAGGAAAATGTTCCTCAATTTTTCCCTTTTTTCTAACCCCTTCTTACTGTGTGGGCACCCTTTTCATTTACCTCAATGGCTGCAGCGCCTCAATCGTGAACTGTGGAAAGCTGAAGAAGCAATCGAGACAGACCACACGCTCACATGCAGGTACATCTCACCTCAATTACCTTACCAACATCCTGCAGCTGCACACCTGCAGAGATCAAGCCTTCTATTCAATTATTTATTTATTAAAATCATCCAACTTTTTCTGAGCCATGGACCTGCTATACCACACTGCTTACAGTTAGCAAAAGCAGCTTCATTCTCGCTAGATTCCCTTATTGCAATATGAGTGCAGTAGAGTGCACTGATTATGTTACTAGAACCAGACACTACTGTAAATTGCCTTTTTATGTTAGTAATATTTTATATTGAAAAAAAAAACATGTTTGATGTGTGTACACCCATGCCATACAGAAACTAAAGGTAGTGCCTTATCAGTCAGTTTATGGATTCCAGCACATTGGGTACCATGGAGCAGAAGCTTGGCTGGAATATTCCTGACCTATCAGGCAATTCCCTGAGAAGAGAGAACATGCAGCCAACATAAACTGATGAAAACCCAAAAAGTCCTTGAGTGCAAAGATGCAGCATTGGCCATCTTTCAAGGAAACTAAAATACAGTCTGGGCATCAAAGTCTTCACTTTTGAGGTGTAATATGCTTGTCATGCCAACACACATGATAATAATGGATCAGCAATATGAACTATTACACACGTGAGTCGTCATTTCGCTGGTTGCCTGCTTTTCCCTATTTGATTAAGAGTGTCGACATTTCCCCGTTTCTCCAAAATCTTTCATATGCACGGGTCAGAGTTGAAGTAAATACATGGACATTCTTCCATCAAGTTTTCTTTTAAAAAATCCAGGCTTTTGCAAAGAAAGTTGTGCACGCACAGTTTGGGCCATTTTTTTGTGCATATGCAAGTTTTACAAATCTTTATAAAACAATCTCTAAGATCACAGCCAAGAAATGAAAAATACTCTCGTCGAAACCAAAACATTAATCAAAATTCATAGTTGAAGAAACAGAGCCTAAGACTGTTAACTGAGAAAGCTTTTTTAAAGAAATCATAACACTGAGAGAAAGGTTTATCCACAATCTCGGATGAGGAAGTGACGCCAATGCTGATCTTTAAACTCATTGCCATGATGACGTCATTGTGTTAATTTCTAAAGCGACAATGAAACAAATCCTCACAAATGGTAGTAACTATGCAAAACAAAAATGGCATAGAAAATGGTGTAAAATATTTATTACCATTGTAAATAATCTAAATAATCAAAAACCAATATACTGTATAATTTGAATTTTATATGAATCAAAGCAGCAAATGGGCGCAAAATATCCCAGCAAAACATAGCAAACACTTCAAAAAATTAAAAACAGAACCATTTCATAATACTAACCAGCATGTCTGTTTTCTCTAAACAAATAGATTTATATTATCACCATGTCTGTTTGCTGGTTAAGGAATGCTTTTTACATTAGTTAAAAGAAAGTGCAAATAGTTTTAAAATATTCTTTAGACAATAGGAATAATTAGGCTTTTAAGGAGATTGAAGAGAGCCGCCATTGTTCAATGCTTCTCAAAGAACACAGACGCGCCAACACCCACAGTACAGTAAGTGGCAGATGACAGTAACAATATGCCAGCTCATTTTTGATTCTTAACTGATTTCACCAAATAGAGCGATATTTAGATAACATATCAAGTGAATAAACTGACACTGATTATACAATTCCAAGAACTGTTTTTACGAAAGCCTCTGACTCAATATAATTATATTTTCTTTCTAGCCAAATGTACAAGAGCTTCACGTATGGCACCTACACATTTCGATTGTTTCTCCTTAAGGCACTTGATTAGGTGCCATCATCTGTCTTGAAATACAGACAATGCCAGGCCAAATAAGGCTCATTTTTTGTCTTATAACAACTCCAAGGAAAAAAAAAAAACACAAACAGTTCAGAAGAAAAGCTGTAATGATGTCAAAACAAGAGAGCACAAGTAAATACAGAAGTTATGTAAATTGTAATTAAGCAAAGCAAAAAGTCAGAAACACAAACACTAGTACAAGAGAACAGAAAACCAGATATGTTACCCAGTGAGTGGTTAATAAGAAATGTGCACATTTTCATTGGATTAACATTTAAAACCACAGCCCACCTTGAAACTACACTCACTGCTTGACTGCAGTTGTTATGAGAAGGAGACTTGAACATGGTGAAAGTGGGTGTGAAGCCTCCACATTATAGCCACAAAGCAGGCCATGATCTTCACTGGCCAGCCCAGAAGGCACTCACCCCACACCAGCTTGCCCCAGACTACTACCAGCCGGCTTTAGCTTGCCTAGGCCCAAAATAGGGGAAAACCAGCTTTAACACTCAGTATAAATCAAAACAGTCTCAAAAAGAATCACAAGGAGGAGAAACCATAAAAACTCTGGATTAGCGACAAAAGGCAGCAAGGATTAGTTGTAAAAAGGGATATTGTAAGAAGATGTGATGTCTTTAATTGTTTAATTAATTTATTGTTTTAGCACAACCTTTTATCCCGTGCCGGTGCACTGTGCGAGTGTTTTTACTTGCACTGGCTTAATGTGATAGTTGAGGGCTGGGCCGAGGTGCGCTCAGAGATAAGCTCCGGGTACAGAAGGGTTTTAAGAGGATCAGGTAAGTCCTATTTAAATGAATAATTATCTGGAGCTCGTTTAGAGAGATCGCTGGTCAGAGAGAAAAAGCGAGAGAAGGAAAAGCAGCTTCAACCAGGCTAATTTGTAAGGAGAAGAACACGATTGATGGCTGTGTAAGGAGCTCCAGGTGGTGACTGTACTCCCATCCAGTGAGCAGTACAGCAGGCTGGAGGAAGAAAGGCCACTGGAAGTAGCTGAAGAAGGGAGGCATAAGAGCAGCAGCATCCTATAGGTGGGCAAGATGCCCTGGGAGCTGTGTTGTCCATTTTTGGCTGAATTCGGATCCAGGTTTGGGACTGGGGATTTAGCGACCTCCTTCTAAGAAGAAGCCAGACTCTGCGCATGTGAAGATGGGCAAGGTCTCCTGGGAGCTACAGGTGTGCCCCAATCCACTTTTTGGACTGGGGATGCGACAGGTTGCCACCTTGAGGACTCTTGTTGTCCTGATGAGGACCAGGTGAAGACATTTAAAGGCCAGAAGTCCACATGACTGTCATCATCATGTTCTTCCATGTGAACCCTGAATACAATGAGGACTGATTGAAGTCATTGGTGTTAGGTAGAATGCCTAGAGGGAGCTGGGTGGTCTCGTGGCCTCAGAACCCCTGCAGATTTTGTTTTTTTTTCTCCAGCCATCTGGACTATTTTTTGTTTTTTCTGTCCTCCCTGGCCATTGGATCTTACTTTTATTCTATGTTAATTATCCATCCATTATCCAACCCTCTATATCCTAACTACAGGGTCACGGGGGTCTGCTGGAGCCAATCCCAGCCAACACATGGCGCAAGGCAGGAAACAAACCCTGGGCAGGATGCCAGCCCACCGCAGTCTATGTTAATTAGTGTTCCCTAATTTTATTTTCTTATATATTTAGTCTTTTTTTCTCTTTCTTCATCCTGTAAAGCACTTTGAGCTACATCTTTTGTATGAAAATGTGCTATAGAAATAAATGTTGCTGTTGTTGTTATGAAGGAAAGAAATGTTTTGAATTGTCCGACAACCGTGATTTTAAACTTATTTTTTGTATTTACTGTTTTAAACACTCTAAGACACAACTTTTATTTTAAGGCATGGAAATGAATGAATAATTTAGAATTTGGAGTATTTATGGATTTATTTGTTGAATTAGCAAATGGCTTATTTATTGCACTGCTTCACATTCTTTTTGGCACTTATAATTCTCTGTTTTAATTAATAAACTCTTTTGATTCCTATTACAAAATCTTGCTTGCCTGTCTCACTCGTAATTGGTTTTCCCCGGTCATGACTATCAATGTCTGGGTTCAGGAAAGTGCCAAGGCTACGGGCAACCTGGGCATCACAAGGGAATATTTTATTAAACAGCAAATGCAATCACAAAAGGTGCTCAAAAGATGTAATAAGACATTTCTTAAAATGCAATCCTTAATCAAACCAGTCCCAAATACTATCCAGAAGATATAATCCAATAAGCAGAGCAAAACAATCAAAAAACAACAAAATCCAAATACAGAAAACTCAACTCCTTAACTCTTTAACAACTTTAATGAACAGCTGCCTGAGCTTCTGTTTCTCTGGCTTATATTGCCAGCGGGGGGCCGAGGAGTAGTGACATCAGGGTAACCCTGCCACCCACCACAAACAAGGAACACGAACAAACTTATGAGACAGTAAACAATCAACCAATTATAAACAAAACAGACAGAAATTGGATGCAATTTTGAAAAAAACAATAATTACAAAGCCATCAGTAGATCGTAAAGTGCCCTTGAATTCAGGCTATAGTGCAACAAAGATGTGCATGCCCACTACAACCTAGAAATGCAGTTGCAACAGGAGGTCCAAATGAAACCAAAGGAATGTCAGTTTTGATTTCTTTGATGAACATAAATGACTGTAAAAAAGGATAAAGGCTGTTAATGATTAAACCAGAAAGTAAAGGTCTTTTAGAAGAGGAAAATAAAGAAAGTTATTTGCCATAATCGATCCATTATCCAACCTGCTATATCCTAACTACAGGGTCACGGGGGTCTGCTGGAGCCAATCCCAGCCAACACAGGGCGCAAGGCAGGAAACAAACTCTGGGCAGGGCGCCAGCACACCGCAGTCCTACTGTTATATTTTACTAAATTAACCATCAAACCCAAAATGACACAATACCCAAGACTAAGCAGAAGACAGAAGCCAAATGTCCAGATTTTCATTTCTTATCCTTTCCATGTCTAATCTAGTCTTCAATGTTTTTAGATTCTTCAGACCAAAGGTTGGAGAAGCTTCCGAGGGTACCGTAATATTTTACAATTAAGGTAGTGACATCTAAATGAATACAATCGCAAGCTGTTTGGATGTCTGTTTGTTTGCTAATCACGCACAAAATGGCTGAATCGATTTTTACAAAATTTTGTGTGTGCCTTGCCGTTGCTCTGACTTAAAATTTAGGCTATATGTCATATTGGGGAGAGAATATATATTGGGAGGGGGCAACTCCAAAACTGGTGCTGACTACAATTGCCATCTAGCAGCAGGAGTACACTTCAGCAGATGGAGGACATCGTCATCGGCTCGAACAGACAAAGCACAATCTTATAGACCACAGGTACATATGCCGTTTGCTTCTTGACTGATCTGTATAACAGTTGTCTTACTCATTTACAGCTTTAGTCTAAGACCAAATCGTTTTGTCTCACTGTGTGTTATATTTAGCTATGTTGAATTTCCAAATTAAAGTTTTTTGCTATTTATTTATTTTGGCAATGCTGGGTACTTTGGCTAATCTGTTATACTTAACTCAGGGTCACTACTTTACTTTACGTTTAAATTCCTTTTCTATGTCCTTTTGTACATTTTTGGTCCTTTGGATTATTATTTTCATGCTAATGTTATATGTTTGTTATTTGTATTATTATTATTATTTTAGTTGTATTTATTGTTTGATTTCTTTGTGGGAATGGTTGCTCTGCCGTGTCCCTTGTGTTTTGTGGGTGGTTCCTCAAAAGGCTCAAGGGACTTGTAGTCTCTTGTGGTACATTGTATGCGCTTGGTGGTTTGTGAGTTTTTCCTTTTTGCTATCTTTGTATTTAGTGGCTTTTCCATTCTTTTCTTCTGTTTTTGTGGATAGTATTTTGGAACTTGTTTACTAAGGACTGCCTTATTGGCAAATACTTTTGCCTCATTTTTTTGCTTTTTGATTTTTTTTTAGTAAATTCTCTACTCTTAAAAAGATTTCTGATGGAATTGGTTTCTGCAAGATGGAGTTCAGCGTTCTCCCTCTTGCAGAGCTTATTCACTATATTTTATCAGACGTTCCTGTTTCTATTTTTCTCGTGGTAAGGATTCGCTTGTTTGAGTTTTCACGTAATATTTCTTTGGTATTTGATACACTTTATTAATCCTTAAGGGGAAATTATGTAAGTAAATCCAAACAAAACCAACCATGTGACATGAAACATTTATTGTGATTTGGTCTTTTGGGAGGAAACCTCGACTCGGAGGCTGAAAGATTATTGACGTCAAGACAAGCGCTGAGAAAGTTCAAACATCTGGTCTTTTTTTTAAATGGCCGCGTGTCATAATATTTGTCTTTGTGTATTCAAAAATGGCATGTATAAACTCTTTTACAATGTGTGCAATCGCAAGAAGAAGATCAACACTTGACAAGTTCCTTAGACGTATTTAGTAAGTTTTTAAGCTTTTATTTTCCCATGGTGCACCAAGCCCCATTAGCCTCTATTATAAAGAGTGAGTGCAGGCAAGATATTTTTTTAATGTATATAAAATGGCTAACTTTAGAGAAATAAGGAATTAAAGAAATAAATTAATATTTAATACCTGTGTTGTACATATTTTTGAATTACAAACTGTGCTTTCAAAGTACAAAAGGGAAACAATAAGAATAAACTGCCAAGTTGGTCCAATTCTGGCTTAATGATTTTTATCACCCCAATCATTCTGCATTAGAATTCAGCAGTATTATATTGTGTCTTATCACTACTTGGGGAAATATACAATATTAAACACCACATGAGACCCAACATCATTATTATTTGCTTATATTTATGAACTAATCTCTAAAAAATATTGATAAAATGCTGTCCCATCTGCTTCAATAAGAATTTTGATTTTAAAAGTCATTAGCCCCAACTTGTCATCCTCAATAGCCCATTTTCTATTAAATACTTCCAGGTATGTTAAGCAAAGCTTTACATTTATAAAGTTCCTTTCATTTTTATAAAACCTGAACTGTTTTGCATTGAGGATAACTTGGCACAAAATATTTAAGTAATTGGGAGGGAGAATGCTCATACCACCCCATCTCACCTTAAGCCCCCGGAGGATCTGGTACAGTAAGTAAGTTATTATCTTTTCAGTCAGCTTTCCCCTCTTCATGATGTGACTCAGGTCCTGGGCTACAAACGGCATCACCATGTAACTGCAAATGAAGAAGTCAGGATTTAATTTCTGGTGGGGAAGGCGATCATTAAAATGCCCTTCTGAAGAATTTGTTCTTAACGGTGATGTGTCATCTCAAAGGCGGAGTTGCATTAAAACATTTTCTTATCTTTCAGAAAATCTTAGTAACCTGCTTGCTCCTGTCAAACTATTAATTGGTGGTTCCATCCTCAACATCCCAATGTACCCCTCATTTCTCTTCTGTACATGCCCAAGACATCTCAATCCAGCATCTCTCACCTGGTTACCAAACAGTCATACCTGTGTTGTCCCTCTAATGTACTCATTCCTAATCCTGTCTGCTCTCGTTACTCTGAGTGAAAATTATGGCATCTTCAACTCTGCCACTTCCAGCTCTACCTCCTGTCTTTTCCTCAGTGCCACCATCTCCAAACCATACAACATAGCTGGTCTCACTGCTGTTTTATAGACTTCCCTTTCACTTTTGCAGGTACTCTTCTATTACAAGTCACTCCTGCTACTCTTCTCCACCCAGTCCACCCTGCCTGCACTCTCTTCTTCACCTCTCTGCCACACTCTCCGTTGCTCTGGATTGCTGAACCCAAGTATTTAAATTCCTCTACCTTTACCACCTCTGCTCCTTGCCATTGAACATGTACTCTGTCTTACTTCTACTGACTCTTATTCAGCTTCTCTACATTCTGTACCTCCACCTCTCCAAGTTTGCCTCACCCTGCTGTCTACTCTCACTACAGATCACAATGTCATCTGTGAACATCACAGTCCACGGAGACTCCTCTCTGACCTCATCTGTCAACCTGTTCATCACCATTGCAAACAGGAAAGGGCTCAGGGCTGATCATTGATGTAATCCCACTTTCATCTTGAAACCAGGCTTCCATTCCCACTGCACATCTCACCACAGCCACACTGTCCTCATACATATCCTGTGACATCCTCACATACTTTTCTGCTACTCCCAACTTCCTCATGCAGTACCATATCTCCTCTCAGCACCCTGTCATACAGTTTCTCTAAGTCCACAAACAGGCAATACATTTCCTTCTGACCATCCCTGTAATTTTCCATCAATGCTCTTAAAGCAAACATCATATCTGCAGTACTCTTGCCTGGCATGAAACCATACTGCTGTTCACAGTCACCTCTCTTCTCAGCCTAGCCTCCATCACTCCTTCCCACATTTTCATGGTGTGGCTGCTCAGCTTTATTCCCCTGCAGTCACAGAAGCTCTGCAATCTCCTTATTCTTGAAAATTGGTACTAATATACTTCTTCTCCACTCCTCAGGCATGTTTTCACTTTTCAAGATTTTGCTAAACAATGCAGTTAGAAACTCTACTGTCGTCTCACCTAAACATCTCCATGCTTCCACTGGCGTATTGTCTGGGCCAACTGCTTTTCCACTTTTAAATTAAATCTCCAACATTACAAAGAATAAAATGTGAAAACTGGGTGACTACTTTTATAGGAAATGTATATGCTCTGGATAGAAGGCGGTTATATTCAGTAATATTCTGTGCTTTCTTCACCACTTCTTGTAGTGTTTGGTGGCACTGAGATGACCATGTGCCATACCAGGGTGTTACAGTATGCAACCTAGTGTGGACAGACAGTAATGTCCTCCTGTTGGAGTTGGTGAGCACATATTAGGGATTCCTTCGAGTTACACACCATCTCACTTCTGACCCTAGCACTTCTCCAAGCAGTGGCTGGCTCATGTCTCGACAGGTAGCTGATTTCTTAAGCTAAAGGCATTTCAAAATGAACTATCACATGTACTCACAATGTCTGGAATTTTTCCAGGGATGAATCAGGTGTGAAAACATTCAAAAGAGAGATCACCTGCAGGGACAGAATGAGAGATAGGAAGTAAAACTCAGTATCCAAATGCTTTTAAAAGGCGAAAGCTTTAGGACATTGAAAATAATGAGTAAAACTTACATTCTCATGCTGGATGTGGCGAAGTAAACGAAGTTCCCGGTATGCCCTTTTTGCATGAAGCAATGACTGAAATGGACGGTAGAGTTTTTTAATCGCTACCTTCTCATTTGTCTTTAGATCTGTAGCTCCACTGCAACACAAAAAAATAAAACATAAATTTCAGTTGTGTGTTAAGACATCCAGCATTTCTTAACGTTTCATATGACATGTCTGTTTTCCTCAGTGACTTCGAGTTCACAAGAACGTACAACCTGTCTCTGTAATGGGGACGTTTCTGACAAATGGACTCTTCATGACACCAGGACCTGTAACTATGTCCTAAACAATTTCAAACTTTTGACCTCAAGTTTTTACTAATTTGTATTTTTTCTCCAAAATAATAAATTTCATAAGTACTCAGAAAAATTAGTTATAGATGACAATAGTTAAAAAATATCAGCTCCCCGCCAGTGCACGTCTGTCATATTTTCTTTAACTCATTTCCTTAATATTTGCAGAAGGTAGGAGATAGTGGAATGTTTTCCTGTTGGATTTCAAAACCAGCCATAAGAGACAGATTTCTAAACTGTAATGCACAATTTATTAATTATTAACATAACTTCCTAAATGAAAAATGTAAACCAAAGAAAATCCATTTAATGATTTGGGGTTACATTATGACCCACCACACCCCGATTAACATCCTGAAGGTCAATCCCCTGGTTTTCTGTGTCTACTTCCACAGGCCTGGCATTTCTACCTACCTGGCAGGCAGTGGGGCGTTGTGATTAAAGCTTTGGACTTCAAACCATGAGGTTGTGGATTCAAATCCTGCTACTGATGCTGTGTGACCATAATAAGCATGTCACTTCATCTGCTTGTGCTCTGATTGGAAAATGAAAAGAAATGTAACCAATTGCATTTCAAATGTTGGATAAAGGTGTCAACCAAATTAATAATAATAATGGTGGGGTGGCATATCCAAATGCCAGTCTTGATGTAATATCAAAGCATTCCCATCCTCACCTCCAATTACGTTCAATGAAGTTTTTCTTTCCCTTCAGCCAGTTGAGTCTTTATTGTTTCTTTTAATCCCTCATTCTGTTTTTGAGGCAGCTTTAAATGCCCCTTTAGAGTCACTTCTAGTCAAGCTCTAAACCCAAGCCTAGGATCTGGTATGGCTTTACATTTCTTAATCCTGGTAGATTTCTAAGGGTACATTCACACTACTATGTTTTTGTTTAAAACACAGACATTAGTCTCCATTTTCATCTTCTGTTCACACTACTCCAGTGTTTTCAACCCCCAAAAACTGAGACTTTTGAAAATGTTCTCCAGGGCCGTATACTTCTGAAAATGCAGCTTCACTGTAGTGGTGTGGATGAACAAAAACGCAGACTCTAATCATCTTTGTGGTAAGAGGTCCACAGCTCATCGTTGTATTTGAAATAAATGACGTGCTGGGCAGTGGAGTAGGTGCGGATGATCGGTAGAAAAGATGGTTCATCTCCAGGTGGTGCCAGTCAGTCAAGACGACTGAGCTGTGTCTTGTGGGCATGTGCAGCTGGTCTGAAGTGACTGTCTTGTTATCATCCCGGGGCAACAATTAGGCGATCACACCTGCAACCCTCCTCAGTGTTCTTAAAGGGGTGCACAAGACAGAAACAGAGAGAAAGAATTGGGAGCAAAAGGGAAGATTTGTGAGTCCAGCCAGCCAGCCAGGAAAGGCAGTGCGATCGGGGGCCCCACAAAGTAGTGTAGGTTTTGGCTGTCTAGGGATGGTTCACCCCACTGATCCTTTGGGTAGAGTGGAATGAGCATGGCGGAAGACCTCCCTAGGGGTCCGAGGTACGACTGCAGGTTCAAGAAGGATGACGAGAGGTACAACCAACCCCAAGTAATCTGGCAGGAGCCACGTGGAGGCAACCAAGATGGGGTCGGGCAGTGTGTTCACAGGTGCAGAGTCTCTGCTGGCCGGGGAGACAATGGAGTTGGGCTGGGATTGTCCAGAGCAGAAAAGGCAGTGTTGGTCCAATGACTGTGTTTTTTGCTCTCATTTTATCCCTGATTTTATCACTGTTTTAATGGATTGCTTATTGATAGACGAAGCACTGCACTACTGCACTTTCATTTGGACATTGTTTGTTTTTTGAATGGGTTAATAAAAGCACTTTGGCACTTGTGCACATATCCCTTGCGCCATGAGCATCCTCATCTGCCTGGCCCAGCTGATCATGTTATCGATGGTGGCTACCGGAAGGGACTAGGAGCACGGAGCTGACCCACACCTTCACAACACTCTGATTAGATCCTGCTCATTACAGGAGCTGTGCAAAACTTTTTTTAAAACCTGGCAGAATGTAATTAATAATATTTTAGAATAAGCATTTAAATTGAGGAAGTGGATTCTCTTTCCCTTTTAATTCTATTTATTTACTTACTTATCTTTTCTACTATTAAAGTTTCACTATGTTGGCCTAGCTCTCTTTCTAATGGGTGGGGGTTGACTTGATCTGAACCTAGTTTTGTAAAATTTGACTTGCTTGTATGGAATGTTGTTTGATTTTAATAAATTCAGCAAAATGTTAAAAAAAAAGAAAAAAAGATCCTGCTCATTACATTTCCTTTCATCTTATTCCTTGATTTGTCACTGTTCATGGAGGAAAACCATATTCCAACACAGCGGGCACAGAGGAGTTCGCTTTCCATGGTGCTCACCCTTATGATTCTAAATTGCATTTTGTATGGTTTGATTTTAGCATACATGTGCAAAAGACAAATAATTTACTGTTTGCTATTGTTTTGTGATAATTCACATAGATCATGGTATACATTTTCAGTCATTTCAGTGTGTACAGAGATCCTTTTCCTCAAAAAACACAGCTTTGAAATGAAAATGTAGCAGTGGGGACACAGCCTAAGTCAAGCTCTCAGCTGCCTAGTCCCCGTACGGATGGACCCAGTCCCTTTCCTTCTGCTAAGGGTCCATGTGCTGCCTCGTAACGGTTAGGCAGAAGAGTACTTCTCAACTTTGTCCTTGATAGAGATGCCAGGCCCTAGCTTCACTCTCTAGTGGCCACACGCTTCCACTTGTTGGCCAGGAGGACTTGCTACTTCTTGCTAGCTCTCATTTATGAAACAGAAAGCCAGAAATGTGCTGGGCTGACTGACTTACAGTATTTTAGAAGAACATTACAATTTTATGCCCAGACCAAACCTCTTCCTCTTCTGTTCTGTTCTAGTGCTGGTGCGTATTGCCCTTCCGGGGCTTTCTGTAAAGGTGATGGGTGTAATGCCCAGTAGTGGTGACATTTTTCACGCCATTATTTGCAGAACCTCTTGCAATACTAGTGTGGTTTTCTCTTACATTAAGAGGTCTCCAGTTGGACTTCACTGCAACCATTACCATTTTCTCCTTCACAAACTACATTTTGAATGGATGAAATACTCAAAAACTTATTTAATTTAAATGGATATTGTATAGGGCAAGAAAAGAATGTTGTGTGCATTGTATAGGGTGGTTCAGATCTAATTATTCAATTTTTAACGCAATGCAGGAAAACAATACAAGACAAAAGAATTGCTGTTCGACTGACAACCGTCTCCCCGCTATTTTGAAATGCAGTGCAGGTGCTGCCATCTATCGGCAACAAAGAGAATTTTTTTGTGAATTCTCTGTAACAAACTTAATATGTTATAGCCTAATGAAAATTGCATAATTAGATCTAGACCACCCTGTATAGGCTGAAGCTGGGGAAGGTGGGGGATACTTTGGGATTAATAAAATATAAAACAACAACAAAGATTGATATCCTGTCAAGTTTAGGCACAAAGCAGGAACAAACTCTGGACAATTGGCCAGTGTATTACAAGGCTTGTCAATCAACCAACCAGATCTTTGAAATGTTGAAAGAAATCAAAGTAACTGGAGGTGAACTCGGGAAGACATGGACAGAATGTGCAAAATCCCCTCATGCAGTCACTCATACAGTCCCAACTGAGCCCCTGTCTTCCACTTAAGTGTACATTGTACATTTGCTGAAAAACTCACGTAAAAAAGCAGATCTTATTTTACATATTGCGAACACCATTTCAAGACGCTTCAGACACTCGCTGGGGGGTCATACGAGGGTGACGTCTGAACGAGCAAAAATTTTCAGTGTCCTGCACTTAATCGCAAGTAACAAATGTAGAAGATAACATTGCGAAAAGTAAACGAAACGATACTTGGACAAATTCACTGATGATTGTCGTCTTCATTTCGCCAATCGATCGCATAAGGATGTCAGGTCTGGAGATTAAAATTGCAACTTTATTACTAACACATCCTTAAAGGCGACTCCAATAAGTAATCACCAATCTATAAGAAGCAACTATAACATAAAATAAAAAAGAATCTAATCGAGCTTATGCAGCTTTATTACTGAAATATGCTTTTAGAAAACAATCACAGATATAGCACATTTATAAACTTAGGTTGCTCCTTAAATCAAATAATAACGACTATCAGCTAGGAAAAGCGCAGACTCAACACCTAAACCCTGCAAAACTGCGCTCTCAAAGAAGCCCTGCGGCGCGTCACTTACCAGACTGTCCCATACGCCCCTGTCCCCACAGGATTCAGGTTGGTATATCTAGCAGGAACTTCCCAGGTGGTTTTTTGGACTTCTTGTCTATAAAAGCCCTTTTTAACCGGAGTTGCCATCTCACGAAGATTTTCCGCCTCTCCAAAATTATTGTTGCCACTTTCGACCCCCAAAACGTGACTGATCCGCTTAAGGCTTCAGTGCTGCCTGAGTAGGTGGGAATGCATTTCCTCAGGCAGGTAAACGCCCTAAGACAACCCCTTACGTCTTTTTCGAGTACGTGAGCTGAAGAATAAATACAAAAAAAAAAAAAAAAGTCCCGGGTCACGGGTCTATCGGAAAGGGTGGGGGTAGAAAGGTTGAGCTGTTAAGAAGTACGGAGTGCAGCCTATGGAGGCAAACCTGAAGTGCTGCCGTGTACTTCACCTGCTATGATCAGTAGTAGCAGTAAACTTGTCACGTGCACAGTACAGTGAAATCCTCACTTAGACGTCTCACCAACAAGCAGCGCATTGCCATGAATGTATTCTAATACATAACTTCACGGTATTTAATAGTAAGCACAATTCATCTTACCTGATTCCTGTTTCCATGTATGAAACCGTGTGAAAAAAAAATCTTTTAAGAAAACTTCACTCTCAGTTGTTAGAAGTAGCTCATAGATATGTGATACAGTAGCTGCCAAATAATACAAAGAGTATATATATATCAGAAAATCATTGTATTTCCCTGTCTGGCAACCCCTATATATAGTACATGTAATAACAATCTGAATATGTGAAGTCATCGTGTGAATATATTAACTCAAATTCATATACAAGTCAAAATTGGTAATGTATATAAGTTATGATATTGTGTATTCCTTTTTTGGTGCATGAAGCCCGCTGAGCTTTATAGAGGAGCAGTTCCCCTCTGCTGTCTCTTTTGTGACAATGGCCACACAGTGAGCCCTACCACCCCATCCACATAGTAAGCTGATATAAGACGGGGCAGAGCCTGTTTATAGAGTGCCTCGCTATTCTTTCCTTCCTGTCGTTGTGGCCTCGGCCCAACTCACGTCCTAACTCTAGGTTCAAAGTGTTTTGACTGTGAATCAGCGTTAATATCTGCCCGAGAATCAGTTCTAGCCAAACTGCAGAATCCCTTCTATTGTCAGGATTGTCCCTACTTTTTGTGCTGAGACCCCAGGCTACAGTTTCCTCTAGAGACTCCTGACATTCTTGCTCCTGACTGCAGTGGCGTAGCAAGGTCTGGTGGCACCCGGTGCGGAGTTTAAACTTGTCACCCCCCATGTCTATCAAAATATAAAATGAAATTTATTGAGAAAGCAATTTTTTTATTCAATTGGTTAAGTAAAGAGGGCATAATGTTAATTATTTTGTAAACAATTTTTTATGAATAAAAAAAAAGTAAAATGCCTTTTTATTAATAAGCCAATTTAATGTACAATGTAAGAAATCTTTTTTCATAGTGATAGTACCTAGTGCATTACTTTATTATTATTATAATGCAATTTAATAAAAACTCAATTGTTTACAAGTTTCATTCTCTAGGCTCCCTAACTTACCATAAATTTCCGACATGAATTTCAAGGAAAAATCGAAGAAGCGTTGAAAAATTAGAAAAAAATATGTTTAAAAATACCGTCTTGGCGACGTAAAATAAAGCCAATAACGAGCCAAATCAAGAGAACGCCGATGATAATTTCTCAATACTGCCCCTTCTTGGCCTCTGATTTGTCGCCAAAAATTACGCCAAATCGCCAATTGTGACACATGATTTTGTCGCGTGTCCCAGCTCGTGTATATATAGGGGCCTTAAGATAGTGGGATGGGGAGGGAGATATTGTCTGTTCGCTCGTAGAACGATCCTAAAGTAAACTTGTTTACTTTATGGTCAGTTCTAGAGCAGACAATACCTACCCACCCCCACTGCCTAAAACGTTTCGCGCCGATTATATTATTATGATGTTCGGGTTAAAAATATAATCTTTTTGCAGAAAACGACTTGGGGCGATGATATATTTGTGGCAGGGATGAGACGATGAGTCTCAGGACCGGTTGTTTGTTTACTTGAGCACCAGCACAGTTCAAAAGAAACGAGACAGAACACCCCCTCCCCCCACGCACCACACAATAATACTAAATCATTACAGCATCACATCGTTCACCCACAATTTGCAGCAATTACGGATTGTTAAAGCCCATGTAAATTATTTGACATGTTATTTTATGTAACAAAAAGGCGCATTAATACAAAACCGGCAATTTTTTGTCACCCCCTCAGAGCTGGTACCCGGTGCGGGCTGCACCCACCGCACCTGCCTTCCTACGCCACTGCCTGACTGTTCTGTTGCCTTCATGGGTCAAGCCTCCAAGGCTTTCCAACTCTTCTCTCAGCATGTGATTGTGTGCTGCCCTCCATTGACCAGGATGTCTTTGGTCCTCTTTTGAGCCTTAACAGAAATTTGGAATGTGGCAAATTAAGGGCAGTTTGCCGTTTTACATCCTGGTAAGAGTTTCACTCATGGTCTTTTTCTCACTGCATGATTTGACCTGTACTAACCCCTACTCTCTCTTCTGTTTCTTTTCCCGTTTTTTTGTGGTGGCGATCTGCACCACCACCACCTGATCAAAGCACCATGATGTCCTTACATTGATAGATTAAAAGCCAGAAGTCTACATGACCATTATCATCAAGTCCTTCTATGAGAACCCTAAATACAAAGAGGATTGTTTCATTTATGTTAGGTAGAATGCAAAGAGGAGGCTGGGCGGTCTCATGGTCTGGAACCCCTGCAGATTTTGTTTTTTCTCTCCAGCCATCTGGAGTTTTTTGTTTGTTTTTTCTTTCCCCTCTGGCCATCGGACCTTATTCTTATTCTATGTTAATTAGTTTTGTCTGATTTTAATTCTTACTTTGTCTATAATTTCTCTTTTCTTCATCATGTAAAGCACTCTGAGCTACATTATTTGTATGAAAATGTGCTATATAAATAAATTGTTGTTGTTGAGCAGAAAGTTAGGTTTCACTCTGCATATTATGATGAATTCTGTTGTTAAGTGTGCAAAGCTAGTAATATTTTGCAACTCTGACTCAACATCCAGGCTGCTTGTGCTTTCCCCAAGTGCACAATCTGCATTGATAGAGGGGGCAAACAAATAATTGTTGGCGCTTTGACAACAAGAAATGAAGTAGTTTCTTTGAGATGTACTGTAACTGTCATGAACCGAAAGTCCAACGCACCCGAAAGTCTCAATAAGTTCCAAAAATGCCCACTAGAGGGGAAAATCAAGTCAAAGCCCGTGGCTACACACAAAAAGGGCCTCAAAGAATGTTTATATAAATAAAAAGGTCTATTTCCACAAGTTGCCTGGAGGCACAAAAGAAAGTTCTGTGGAGTAGAAAACCAAAATGGAATCACCTGTAACACAATCCAAATCAAACAAATCCAAATGCAGAATCAAAAGTCAAAGTCAAGTCAAAGCGAACTTTATTGTCCTCTCAACCATATACAAGTATACAGATAGACGAAATTGCGAAGCTCAGGGTCCACAGTGTAACAACATGAAGTGTAAAAAATAAATGAAAAATAGAATTAAAATTAAAATTTAAAATTAAAACACAAACAAGACATTCTGTAAAGACAAGACAAAGTAGTAGCAGCAATATTGACGTGTAGTTAGCAATATGAACATTGATGCAATGTATGGTATTTGCAATCTAGATACATAAATATAGTCAATAGATATGTAATAAAATAAATAATAGCTATAGATAATACAGAAATTATCAGTGTATGATAATAGTTGGTTAAGACGTGTGTAAACAATGACAGGTCAGAATATTTCACAGCAGAAGGATATCAAGAATGTCAAAATACTTAAAGGTCAGTAGAAGATTTTCAGTTCTTTTCTACATGCACACTCATCTTTGCAGGAAAGTGGCTTGCATGTATAAAAGTTTTGTTTTTAGAGGTGGTTGAGGCAGTGTGGAAGATCCCAGGGGGCACCATAGTGTTACGGAGTCTGACAGCTTGGGGGTAAAAACTCTCCTGCAGCCTGGCAGATCTGGCTCTGATGCTACAGTATCTTCTTTTGGATGGCAAAAGTGTAAAAAGTCCATGTGAGGGGTGTAAGGGGTCCTGTACAATGCTGCAGGCCTTGTGAACACTGTTTTTGTAAAATATGGCCTGTAGTGAAGGGAGAGGCACCCTAATAATGTTCTCTGCTGTCTTCACTATCCTTTGCAGGCGCTCGTGGTCGGATATGTTGCAGTTGCCATACCAGACCATGATGCAGCTAGTCAGAACACTCTCAATGGTGCCTCTGTAGAACATGGTGAGGATGGAAGGGGAAGACTTGCTCGCTTCAGCCGCCTCAGGAAGTGTAGTCTCTGCTGGGCTTTCTTGATTAGTGATGAGATGTTATGCGTCCACGTAAGTTCTTCAGTTATGTGCACACCGAGGAACTTGGTACTCCTAACACTCTCCACATCTAAACCATTGATGCTGAGTAGGATGTGGGCAGGATGTGATTTTCTGAAGTCCACAATGATCTCTTTTTTCTTGTCGACATTGAGAGATTGATTGTTGTCTTCACACCATGCGGACAGCCGTTCCACCTCATCTCTGTATGCTGTTTCAAAATTGGTCAGAATCTAGAAAAGTCACAAAAAACACAGCATAAAGCAGAAGAGATCACCAACTCCAGAGTGCTTTCACAATGAACTGCCAGGAACTCTGGGAGACTATCCGGATTTATAGGACAGAGGGAAATTTCTAGTAGTGACTGGTAGGTGGACCCGCATCTTTCTGGGGAACATAACACAGGCACAGAAAATAAAGCAGATCATTAATGGGAGTAACATTAGCATAAATAAATAGCTAAGCAAAGAATAAAAAGGACATAAAAGAAGACTTTGACACCCAGCCTGGGAGAAGCCCTGACTGAGATGTAACATTCCTCTCTTGCAGCGTTAGGTTTCTGAGCAGGGGTTTCACCTTTTTTGCGTTTGTCTTTTTTGAATCATGGTTCTCAGGTTTGCTCATTTCTGAGGTCTGCTTAGTTCGAGTTTTGAGTTTATCCACCATTTTTGTTTTCAGTTCTGGATCCTGTTATTAGTCTGGTGTTCCACTTTGCTCTTCTAGTTGGCTGTTCAATTTTTTGGTGTTTGGTACTTCTCTTCAGGTTCCTTTCATTTAATATTTAACTGTTTAGGTTTCCACTGTTGTATTACTGTATGGTGTCCTTCTGAGCCTTCAAAGAACTGAAGCGCTTCATGAGAATTACAGCAAGCCCAGGGCATTTTGATTCTTGGTTTTGTTACTTAACTGAAATATTTAATTGATGTCTTTTCATGGACATTTACTTTAGCTAAGAGATATTATAATTACCTTTGTGTGTTTAATTTCCAGTTTTCCTTAGGAGATTATTTTGCTTTCTTATTTTATCTTCTTACATAATACTTTACCGTGGCTGTTCATTTGTCTGTCCAGGATTTTAAATCACCTGTAGCCTGCAAACCGTTTCACCTATTGACCTGAAATTTGGTACACATATACTATGTGACGTCTACTATCCACTTTCGGGGTGATGATTTTTATTATTCTTTTTATTTTTATTTTATTTTATTGTAGAATCAACTCTCGGCAGCACACAGCAGGGCGGCCGTGCGGCGCATGCATATGGGCGCCGTTCTCATTCCCTACCACCTTCACTAATCATTCATGAGGCAGATTGAAGACTTAAGTGCCAGCTTAAGTGAAAAATTAAAGAAAACATACTAAGTAATTGCAACACAAAAACTAACTTAATCGGTTTTAACGCGCAAAGATGACGACGAAAGAAGAGAAGCAGCGGGCTGCTAGGGTGGAGAAAAGAAGAGCTGCTCAGGAAGCAGCAAATGCATCAACCCCTGAGCAAACAAATGCTAAACGTACAGAGAAAGAGAATGATTACTAGAAATGCTCAAGTCAAGTGTATTCACTGCATGTTATCGTGCAGTACGCCATTAGTGGTTAAATTATAATTTATGTCTTTAATTTGTTTATTTAAATAAAAATGACTCCACCTGGGCACTCTTGATTACTCTCACTTATGGTCAAAGATATCTTGTTAAGATACTGCTGAGCTGCCAGTGGCTGAGTTGGGCATTTTGTTATCCATCCTGTTAAGCATTGCCAGGATTTCAGTGCATTATGACGTATTTAATATTTTTGCTCCTGCTGGTTCTTACTTTCTAACTCCTTGCTCTCTTTGCCCATTGATCTCATGCAGGACTTCTACATTAGGAATTTTTACCACCCCATGTTGGTGCACTTTCTTTGTTTTCTAGTGTGATGATGTGTGTCCTCAATGCCAGCACATGCTTCTCTCCCTCCTGGGGCCTCGCTGAATCCTCCTCTTGTTTTATGCCGTCCCTGTCCTTGCCTGTAGACTTCATGTTCACCAATCCAGCCTTCGCAAGGCATCAAAAGCAGCATATTTCAATCAGAAGATGTACGTGCAGTCAAAAAAACATTTTTCTGGATTTACTTAACTCTATTATGTCAAAAATTTCCACAAAACTGAGCTGTGTGAATTGTAAATAAAAGTATTGGATAGCGTCTCCTTAAATGACTTACACTCAGTCAACACAATGTGGTAAAATTAGATCAAATACATTTCCTTACGTTCAACAAACTAAAGTAACTAACACAAATTCAACAACATTTTATTTTGCTGGATTTTATGTACGAACTACACGGCATTTTTTCCCCTTTTTTATTCCCAGGAAAAACCACCTGTGTAAATGTTTAAGAGCAAGCTGTTACTTATAGCATGACAATGGATTGCTACATTTATTTTAACGAGCTGTCTTTTAAATGTCTTTGTAAAGTGTTACTGGGTGTCGAGCAATGTATTATTATTATTACTTATATTTTACTAAATCTTACTATCCACGTTTCTTTGTTAATGAGCCCTGTTGAAGAATTTTTTGGTAACAGAACAGTAAACACGCCAAAACGACTGAAAACACAACTGACGACTGGTATTTTTCGATATCATTTTAACAAAGTTTACTGTCCGCCCTCAATCACAGAGCACCCCAGTAAAACGTCAATAGCGTTTAATATTCCTGCAGCCTTAGAACGCAGACATCAGGACATCACTGCGCGTGCGTGTTTACTAACAGATATGACAGCATTTTGCACGGAGCATGCGTTGAAACAAATTGATTAAGATCAGCGATTTTCAACGGTTCACATGTTTGCCGTAAGATTTTTTAAAGCAATCTAATTAAAAACTTCTTTGAAGAAATATGACACAAAATACGTCTACGACGCAGATTCTATACCATTTTATATGATTTTTATATCATTATTTTAATAATACACATACACTATATGTGGACTATAAAGCAATACATGTATAATTTCGTGCATTTTAACCAGTTGACATCTCTCAACTTGTTAAAAATTTGTATATAATCAATTTATATGAACCTTTACTTCAGTAATATACACATTATGTTTGTATCGCTGTGTAATTATTTCAATGAACTCGTGGTACTGTCGAGCACATAGTGTCCCCATTTATACCACACTACGCAGCGGCTGAATTTGATCACGCATTCACACGTATAATAATAATAATAATAATAATAATAATAATAATAATAATAATAATGTTATTAATTCCTTACGTTTTTATAGCGCCTTTCTTACTACTCAAAGCAATTTGTAAAAATAAATAAATAAAATAACAGAAAGGAAGCCCCCCAGACACAAACCAGTGATCATTTAACTGCGAGTCAGCAATCTCACTCTTACCACCACCTTTTCCTGTTAGATAGGCGTATTATAATTTTGAGCACTACTTTTGTTATTTTATACTGTCATAAACAAATTATATCAAAAAGGTTTTTTAAAAAGCCAATTTGAAGCAAAGAGGGTAAGTAATAACTAGGCTATTTTCTTTTGTAAGTCAATCAAAAATGCTTAAGCCTAAAAAAGATCGTCCTGTCAAAATAAGAGACTCTTCCACCTTGTTGACGTGAATCATCTTTAAATTAAATGCTACCAATAAGGAATAAAAGAAATCACCGCGCTTCTTTCTGACTTTGACGAACTAAAGTTTTATTGGTTGAAAAAAATGATCGTCCATGACAGATACGCTTAATCAGCAGTGTGTGCGACCCACGATTTGCGAGTTTGAGTGTTTGTGTTGTGTACGCGCGTGTGTGTGGTTTTCTTAGTTTTACAATAAAAACAGACATCAGTTATTTGTGAAGCAGGAATATTCTGATCATTCTGGTCCCTGATCACTGATAAACATTCAGAAGAAACAGCGCTATTCCAGTGTTTTCCTCCATAACATCCTTTCAGCAAACAGGACTAAGTCCCTTGCTGAAACAGATCGCCCTTTAATGAAATGCTGCCAATACGGAATAACAGAAATCACCGGGCGGCTTTCGGTCAATGATAAACCAGCGTCTGTTGAGGTGAAAAAATGGGAGGTACGGCGGTTGCTATCAATGCTTCCTGGTAACTCAGGTTTTGAGAATAATCTTTTTTGTAAGGTGAAAAAATAATCGCCCTTAACAGAGTCGCTTAATCAGTAGTACGTGCGACCCACGATTTGTGAGTTTTGAGTGTGTGTGTGAGCGTGTACCTGCTTTTGTGTGGTTTTGTTAGTGTTACTATAAAAACAATTAAACATCAGTTATTTGTGAAGCGGGAATATTCTGGTCATTTTGATCCCTGATCAACGTTTAAAGAAACAGAGCAACTCCAGTGTTTTCTTCTATAACATCCTTTCAGCAAACAGGACTAAGTTCTTTGCTGAAGCAGATCGCCCATTAATGAAATGCTGCCAAGACGGAATAACAGAAATCACCGGGCGGCTTTCCGCCAATGATAAACCAGCGTCTCATGAGGTGAAAAAATGGGACGTACTGTGGTTGCGATTAATGCTTTCTGGTAACTCTGCTTTTGAGAAGAATCTGTCATGGGTGGGACAAGAGGGAGCGAGCGAGGCGGGTACAATGAGCCGGGGCGGGACGAAGCGAGGCGAAGAGGCGGGTATCTGTGCGAGTGCACAATAATTACAACAGTGTTGAAGCAATGATGAAGCGAAAGGGAGCTGCTAAACATGTGTGGCCGCGTTGTGCCTGCCCATAAATCCCAACCAATGTATATATCTGAACGGATCTATCTGAACCAATATATATATATCAGAACGGATGTATATGAACCGATGTATATATCTAAACCAATCTATTTTAACCAATATATATATTTAAACCAATGTATATCAACCAATATATATATCTCAATCAATGTATATATTTGAACGGATGTATTCAAACCAATGTATATATCTGGGCGGATGTATCTCAACCAATGTATATATCTGAGCGGATGTATTCAAACCGATGTATATATCTCAACCAATATATCCCAACCAATGTATATATCTGAACCGAAATATATATCTGAACGGATGTATTAAAACCAATGTATATATTCAAACCAATGTATCTGAACCGATATATATATGTGAACCAATGTATATATTTACAAACCAATCTTTTTTTCCTGAACGGCCCCTCATAATATATATATATATATATATACATATATATATATGTATATACATATATATATAGTGAGACTTCTGAACTCTTTGAGACCCTCTCCAATGGGACAACACACAGAAGCATGACTGCCACGTCTGCCGAACTTTGCTTTTCTGTCGCCAAGTCAACCATAGATTTGCAGTACTACAGAAACAACTACAAGCTGACCGCTACCACATGTAGTGCCGGTCACCTGATGGGTGATACAGGGAACATTATAACTTGGCCATTGACCTGCCCTGGCCCTGCCTGTTTGCTGTGTCTGTGTATAGTAGAAAGGTAGATCCCGCTATGATAAATAAACCTCGCTGTTTTTGTTTCGAGTGGAATAAAACTGGTTTTGCTAAAGTACTGAGACTCAGCCTCATCTTTGGGGTGCAAGACAGTGATTCACGACCTATACTAAGAAACACTCAGAATTCCAGTCATCAAAGAAAGGTGGCTCATGTACGTCTTACAAAGCATAGCTCCCCTGGTCACTCTGTCAATCGGGTACCACCGCCTTTCCAATGCTATAACGGTGTGTATGACTGTCTTTTGCACCTCATATATGATGAAATGATCAGTCGCTTTTCTTTTTACATTAGCCATTTCTTGTGGCTGTGCTACTGCTTGCCATGAGAAAGACTCGATGCCCAATTATGTTCCATAAGTACTGTGCACCTCACTTCTTTGGTCGTCTATGTTTTTGTTTTGACTTACATTTAAGATTAAAAAGATCAGTCTGTGATATGTTTCACTGTCAGTAAATGTCGCCGTGGCTCTTTTTCTGTCAGTCATGCCTTGTGTCCATGTCATTGTTCTTTTCGTGTCAGCCATGTCACTGCTTGGCAGAAGGAACTGAGGCCCAATTATGTGGTGGAGGCAGCCTGTACCTCTGATTCCTGGGTTGCGTTAAGCATATCACATCATAAGTTCCTGATTAACAATAAGATTAATGTTCAAGGCAAAGTGGTTCTCAAGTTTTTGCATGATACATGGGTAACCCTTAGCATTTTATATATAGATAAATTCAGAAACATACAGTATGTATAGCAAGCCATAATAAATATCTGATGTGCCTGTAAATGAAAGGCCAAATTGAAGTCAACCCATTTGACCCTTTTTAAATTAACTTTTAAGGGGTAAAGGTTTCTTCACCAGAAAAGCATCTCACCAGAAAAAAATGCAATGTGATACTATGAGAATAAAAAAAGTGTCAAGAAGTTAATAAAAAAATACACCAAGGTCTTAGTTAAAAATGCAAACTGATCTATCTATCTATCTATCTATCTATCTATCTATCTATCTATCTATCTATCTATCTATCTATCTATCTATCTATTATACAGTATAGTGCCTTTCACATCTATCTATCTATCTATCTATCTATCTATCTATCTATCTATCTATC
>JANRMT010062840.1:10900989-10914470 GCA_026402145.1 Polypterus bichir lapradei | reverse complement strand
CTATCTATCTATCTATCTATCTATCTATCTATCTATCTATCTATCTAATTTTCTTTAAACAACTCAACTTTTCAGCAACTGTAATACCACAAATAACCTGCAGAAGTCACACTTGTCTCACAGATTTCATTTTTAATTTAACGGAATGATATTTATCACAGAAGCCAACACCATGGTTATGTGGCCTTAATGTTTGATATACTGTGTCTTAAGAAAAGACATATTACAATACTTTAAATGTTAAGCTATTTCACAATTTTCTTAACCATAATGATGATGTTGCAGCCATTGTATTTTGTAACTCTCTCAGAGAGAGTTCTCATAGGTCTCTAATCTTCTTCTTGCACAATCCGTCAGATTTTGTGGACGGCCTGCTCCGGGCAGTTTTACAGCCCTGCCATTCTCTTTCCATTCCTTAATGACTGGTCTAACTGGACTCCTAGGGATATTCATTGACTTGGAGATTGTCTTGTCTTTCCTCCGTTCCTTGGCCTGTGCTTTTTCAATTCCCTTTTCACAGAGCTGCTTGGAGAGTTATTCTTCATTGCGTAGGTCAGGCCACCAGACTGACTCACCATAAGACGGCCCTTCCCGATGAGGTGCATTTATAGTACAATCAATGGAAACCCCAGATAGGTGATCTCCATTGAACTAATTCTGTCACTTCTAAAACTAACTGCCTGCACCAGTGAGGATGTAAGCGTTTCAGATTAAAGGGAATACATAATTATCCAATTACTTACTTTGGGCTTTATATTTCTAATAAATTCAGACCAACTTGCAGAGATCTGTTTTCACTTCAGCGCTAAAAAGTCTTTTCCTTTTGATCAGTGCCAAAAAAAACAAATTAAATCTATTGTGACTTTGCAGAGATCCATTTTTAGTTTGAAATGAAAGAGTCTTTTTTCTGTTGGTCAGTGTCAAAAAAGTCCAGTTAAATCCACTGTGATTTAATGTTCTATACCAATAAAACGTGAAAACTTCCAAGGGGGTGAATGCTTTTTATTGTCCCTATATGTGTGCCCTACAATAGATTGGCATGCCATTTGGGTTTGCTTCTTGCCTTGCACCTGATAATGCTGGGATTAGCATCAGCTCCATGTAGTTTTATAATAAAGACACTTAATGCCTCAAAAGAAATTATGGTGTATTGATTTATGTAGCAATAAAAACATGTTTTCATTTAGCACATTTTATACATGATAGCAGTGCTTTACAGATGTAATAGCTAAAGTGACAAAGAGAAAGTGAAAAACTAACTAAGTTATTTATAAAAGTTGGCTAAGGACACTAGAAAAGGGAAACAAAATGTCCATCTTTAAAAAAAAATCAAATGCCATGGCCAGGTGACCAGAGAGGTGAGGAAAACAAAAACTCCTGGAGAAACAAAAGCAGCAGGGGCACCAAAGTCATAAGGCCACCCAGCCACTTCTGGACATAGTTCAGCACATAAATGTGCACCATTATGAGGAGACTCTTAAAGAGATGGCTTTTATTTTCCCAGTAGCACAGGTAGCTACCACTGAGTACTGTATTTTAACATGTGAGTCAATTTTGTGCACCCCAAAACACGAGGCTGAATCTCAGTACTTTAGCAAAACCAGCTTTATTCAACTTGAAAATGGAATAGCACGGTTATTTATTGCAGAGAGACACACCACTCTCCTTTACACAGACACAGCAAACAGGCAGGGCCGGGGCCAGGTTAATGGCCAAGTAGTCTTGTTCCCTGAATTTACAATATTCCTTGCGTCACCCATCGACGGCAGGTGCTCATATCGCGACTGCCATCTTTTAGGATTTGTTTTCGCCGGGAGCCTGCGGTTGCCCTGGTGACCAATATGCTGTCTTCCACAGACGTGCCGATCACGCTTTGGGATGCTCTTCGGCATGTTGTCCAGTTGGGGGGAGCACCAAAAGAGTTTAGAAACCTTACAATATATATATTGTAAAAGAGAAATCAGACAACAGGATAAAGGTTTGGGGTTTCTGGCCCCGTATACTGAAATATGATCCACATTAAATTATGATACAGGTCAAAGTACATGAAAACAATATTCTGTATGCTTGACAGGCAAAGATGGCGTCGGCGGACAATTATGTAGGAGGGGCCGGAAGTGGAGGAATGCTGGGAAGGAGCCGTGGTGGAAGATGGGATTGATGACGTCATGAGTAGTGGGCAGAGGAAGGGCGGAAGTAGCGTACTGCGGGAAGTTGTAGGAGGGAGGCTCATGGCGGCAGTGCGTCTTTTCTTCTGTAAGAAACAAAAGGAGAAAGGTTAGTACCCCGCCACTCCCTGCTGGCATATGTCTTCCCGAACGTATTAAGGTCCGTCCGCGGCCCCCTACTCACGCGTGTGTGACAATATATTTAGTGGAAACTCAGCCCCCATACACAGACAAACAGACACCAATTCTCCAAAAACACACACGTTGAATTATATTCTTGCTTAACAGCATCACACAATGCCTTAATAGCCACAAATTACTGAATCCCTTCTTTCCTTCCAACTCTTCTGTTGCCTCTACTTCTCCACACACAAGCTCTGTGCTTCACAATGATCTTGCGGCAGCACTTCCAAGTGTGGCGGAAGTGCTGCAATCCAGGGCTCCATGATCTTCTGGGCTCCCCTGGCAGTGGCCACGTGCCCCAATGTGGCTCTCGTGGTCCAGGGAAGGTATTGTCCCTCTCCCGCTCCTTCCAGGCGTCCCGGCTGAGCAGGATCCCCAGCCATCCGCCACAATATATATATATTGTCACAAACTTGACTCAGGGACATAGAAAGTTTTGGGGCAGCCACCTGAGTAATTGGTATCCTGGCTGCAAAAGTCATACAAATGTATACAGCACTGATGTGCACAAAACTGAGTCCAAAACAGAACTGAGGGAATAAGGAAAAGGGGGAGGCTTTTAAAGGGGAAGACAGGAAGTGAGATCAAAGGGGCCAGGCTCTTGGGGTTCTTCAGCCATAGGTTCGAGCCCGGATGTGACATCACAGGGGCCGGAGCCGGCAAGGCCTCCTTCTATTGGCTCGGTCCCGGAAGTGACGTCAAGAGGACCAGGTGGAATCTCCCGTGAACGGTCTGCAGGAAAGGGAGAAAAAGAGTCAGTGCACTCTGCCACCTCCCAGTATGACTCAGGACTACCTTTACTCAAGCCCTTTAGCTGCCTCCCATGCGCACATGTGTGACAATAAATATATGCAAAGTTGACTGACTGACTGGATGACTCAGTTACTAAAACATTATTCCCATTTAGTTAAAAAGCAGGTTGCTAACATCCAGGCCAGTACATACCCACTAATAAAGAATATTTCAATACATCAATAGTTAGAGGTAAAAAAATCCCAAAAAGAAGAAAAATTAAATACCCCAAAATCTCAAAAATGGGTAAACAAGTTTGATTGAGATCTGGAGACATTATAGAAAAACAATCTTTGACCCATGATTTTTTTTTTTATTTCTCGATATTTGTAGCAAGTGGTGTGCTCTTAGGCAACGAGTCCATTTTTTGCCTCAGCTGTGATCACATGGAGGAATGGGGCGGAGTTCATGCAAATGAATGCCTTAAGTTGAACAGCCCCACTATACAAGCTGATTCTGTTATCATGTAAAAGTATGGGGCTGTCGGCAAGTGAAAAATGGCAATTGCCCAACACAGGAAGAAGAAACAAGGTGTCGGACTACAAAGAAAATGGTTTGTGAAGTGGATAAAGACAATTGAGGTGAAACTCAAAGAAAACGTGGTTTTGCAAGTAGCTACTTTAGGTATACATAGTACTCCCTATTTTGTCAGCATCTTCTTACTCCTTGCAATGCATAAAAACAAAATGCCACCTTTCCACTTCTTTTATGCTTCCCTTTCTGAATATCGAGCAAGCCTGTGTTAGAGAATCTAATCAGAAATGCAGAGATGCAGACACTGCAACATTTAAGAAGGTTATAAACTGAAGTTTGTCCAAGTCTGGTAAGCCAGCTTTTAAATTTTAGTGGTTATTTGTATTATGGCCTGTAGGGTGCTTCCCATATCCCAAACACCAGACACAAGTGCACCAGACCGAAATCCCAGGATCAAAATGAGCCTTTTGTTAAGCAAAATACCTTTATGCAAGCTTCACCATCAAAATCAGCACAAACACAATTCAATTCAATTCTTTTCTTTTCTTTTCCTACACCACCTCCACCCCAGGTGAGCTTCATCCTTTACCACTCCTGACTCTGACTCACCCAGGAGTACTTCAGCGTCGTACCGTGGAAGCATTTCCAGATCTGTTGAAACCTGACGGGGAGCCTCCTCCCTTGTTGCACCCAAGGACCTCAACAGGGCCATCCTCCAGAACTATAAATACTGTACAATGGGAGTTATGCCAGAGGGACGCCACCACCCAGTGTCCTGGTGGAATTCATGGCCTTTGGAGGCCCTCTCTATCTGTCTTTCCATTATGCAGGAATCCTTACCAGGAAAGGGAAGAATAACTCGCTCAGTCGGGTTGCCCATCGATCCATATTGCTTATCGATAATTTGGGTCTTCCAACAAGATAAGGGAACATTATCCATATCAGCCGAGACGCCAGACAACTAGTCCTCCTTTATAGTATATGGAAGATGTAAAGATTCATCAATGATTTCCATCCATCCATTTTCCAACCCGCTGAATCCGAACACAGGGTCACGGGGGTCTGCTGGAGCCAATCCCAGCCAACACAGGGCACAAGGCAGGAACCAATCCTGGGCAGGATGCCAACCGACCGCAGGACTTCATCAATGATTTTTTATTGCTAATTTAGTTAATAGTATAAAACATTTCTAGCCTTTACTGTTAACTATGACATGGATTGGCTTCCAAGCTAAGGTTGTTTCCTGCTTTGTACCTAATGCTACCAGGATAGACACCAACTCCACAAGACCGCAAGCACTGGATTAAGCACACTCATCAAGTAGATGATAGTATGGGGCTTCTCACTTTTGACATTATTTAGGACCCATGTGTGTCTTAATCCTACCGGGAAGGTCCCATTTTCTTTTGTTTTTCTTTTTTCCTTCCAGCAGAGGGTACCCTTATCAAACTTACAAACTCATACATCCTGGGCGTGAATTTCTGCTCCCTCTCCTTTTCATTAGAGACTGGCCTAACATATCCAAATGACTTTAAGGCCTATTCCTGTCACCCTGTGCCTCATGCTGATGTCTCTAAGAAGTGTAAGAACCCAGATCTCCATTAGAAGAGAAGGCAGACAGCAACTCCTCAGTGGCCACATGGCCCTCCTGCCACCAATGTTTTATAAGCCCAGGTCATGTGAAAGTCAACATGGATTTTTTTTCCCTCTCTCTCTCGTATTATTTCCGCACACAATGGTGGGCCACGCTTGTTTAGGCTGGGGGTGGAGTGCGATTAGGAGCTAAGCTTGATGGGATCTCCGCATGACCTTGGGCTTTTCAGGTACACATCACAAGCTTTGCAATGAGATCCACCAGTCGGCCACAGCCTGCACATGTACAGACTCTGCTTGAGATGCAGAGCTGGACAAATGAACAAATGAGCTCAGCCCGCTGTAGGAGCCGCTGTGAAAGTTATTCACTGACAAAATGATTGCAGGGGGGCTTGATTCTAATTTATTTATTGAGCAATCAATACTTCTAAAATATCAACATACAAATTGTGATGTGATACAAAGAAGAAGATACTTTGCAAAAAAAGGTCACTTTGCCAAGTCTGGTGAGATATTTTGCTACTCATAGCATTTTATTTAATGAAGCTGTATTTGCTTAGGCAGGACGTTTTATATTTAGGGATAATGCAGAATAAATTGCTTCTTACATCAAATAAATGGAAGCCAGGTCCCGTCAAAGCATTCTTTGTTTTTACTTAGTGAGCCAAAGTGCTACATCCATTTTTAGCACTTACTTTTACTTAGACATGGTCAGAGAGGGGCCAGCAATTATCCTCAGGGTTGTTTCTTGTCTTTTTGGGGCCTTGAGCTGTAAACCTATTTTGGGATTCCTAGCTATTCTTCACCCCTGTCCTTTTACATTCACATTTAATTATTTACCTGATGCCTTTATCCAAGATGGCACACAACATTTGAGATACAAGTGGTTACAATTCTTTTTTTTTTCAATTGGAGCACAGGTATGTGACATGGCTTGCTCATGGTTACATGGTGTCAGTAGTGGGATTTGAACCCACAATCTCAGGGTTTGGCATCCAAGGCCTTAACCACGATGCTACATTGCCGTTTGTGGGGCTGTGGGTCCCCATATGGTCACTTGGTTCATTGATTGTAGGAATCAACAATTAAAAATCAGCACTTAAAAATTGCAAAAGAGCCTCTGAATGGACCGCACTTTAATCGGCAATATATGTTATTGCACTTAATGGACGTGATCTTGTCCATATGAGTACACATGGGTGAGTGGAGTATCCCTCAGAATCTAAGAATGTCGCATTTTATTTTATAATTAGTTTGACTCTTTCCATAGCCTGTGAAGCCGCAAACACTACGACAATGATTGATGAATTTGGTCTCCTTAGACGAGTCTCTTAGAGCTGTACACATGAACTCAATATACAAGGGGTCTTTTGATGTAATGGCTGAAATCTAGAGCTACACACTCCTGTAGAAGTGTTTGTGCTTTTGTACACCTGTGTATATGTCTGTGCTAGCTACAGTACATGCAAGTGTTTGCGTATTTATGTGTTTTAATGTATATCTGTTGTGCATCTGCACCAAATCCTGTAACAGGAGTCTCTCACTCAGTCTGGAATTAAAGTGTCAACACAGGAGGATGGATGGATGATGTTGTGAAGTCTCTAAAGCACAGAGAGATCACAGGAGTTATTTCTTTCCTTAGTAAAGTGATGGAATATTTTATAGAGTCACTATTTGCAGCAGTGGCATGGTGGCACAGTGGTAGTGCTGCTGCCTTGCTGTAATGAGACCTGGGTTCGCTTCCCAGGTCCTCCCTGCGTGGAGTTTGCATGTTCTCCCTGTGTCTGCGTGGGTTTCCTCCCACAGTCCAAAGACATGCAGGTTAGGTGCATTGGCGATCCTAAATTATCCCCAGTGTGGGTGGGCTGGTGCTCTGCCCGGGTTTGTTCCTAGCTTGTGCCCTGGGATTGGTTCCAGCAGACCCCTGTGACCCTGTGTTAGGATATGGCGGGTTGGAGAATAGCTGACTATTTGCAGCAAGAACAGTTTCTAGTTTTTTGGAGTAATTATGTACAGCATTGCATCTTATTCAGTGATTTTGGATCATTCATATCAGCTCCATTCCTCAGTCAGATTGAGGTGATGGTTTTTCTGGGGCCAGGATAAGTGTGTTTACAAAATGGATGGATGGATGGATGGATGAGTGGATGGACTATAGCCAGTTGCCAATGGAGGAGAGAAAATAAAAAACTCTTTGAATTTTCTCCAGAATGTTCCATCTTGGTATTGTTTCACCAAAAAGACTTTCCCCACATCAAATTTCAGTCACTCTTCTACTTTTTGGCTGCAATGGTTTACCAGGGGTTTTGCCCTGGTTTAAACTTGTTTCTTGAATAATTCCTATTTTTTTGTTGTTTTATAAGTCTTCATCTTTTATTTTTCATTCTGTTTTTTGGTTTGGTTGTAAAATTACAGTCAGGTCCATAAGTATTTGGACAGTGACACAGTTTTCATAATTGTGGCTCTGTACACCACCACAATAGATTTGAAATAAAATAATCATTATGTGATTGAAGTGTAGACTTTCAGCTTTAATTTAAGTGGTTTGCCAAAAATATTGCATGAGACATTTAGGAATGACTTCCATTTTTATACATAGCCCCTCATTTCCAAGGGTTCAAATGTTTTTGAACATTTTACTGACAAGCTGCTGCATAGCCAAGTGTGAGCAGAGCCCTCATTATTTCATTAAGCAGGTAAAAGGTCTGGAATTTATTCCACGTGTGGAATTTGTATTTGGAAGCGGTCATTGTGAACTCTCAAAATGAGGTCTAAAGAGCTTTCCATGCAAGTTAAAACAGGCCCTTTAGAGAGATAGCAGAAACACCAGGAGTGGTTACATCAACCATTTGGTACATTCTAAAAGAGAAGGAAGGCACTGGTGAACTCCACAACACCAGAAGGTCTGGACAACCACAGAAGACAACTGTGCTGGATGATTGCAACATTCCTTCCTTGATGAAGAAAAACCAATTCACAACATTTAGTCAAACTAAGAACCCTCTCCACAAGGGAGACATGTCATTGCCAAAGTCTACAATAAAGAGAAGACTTCATGAAAGTAAAGACAGAGGGTTTACCAAAAAGTGCAAACCGCTGGTAAAGCTCAAGCATAGGAAGCACAGATTAGACTTTGCCAGAAAAAATTTGTTAAAAGTCTGTCCAGTTCTGGAACAATGTTCTTTGGACAAAGGAAACTAAGATCAATATACACTAGAAAGTTGGAAAGAGAAGAGTGCGGAGAAGATAAGAAATGGCTCATGATCTGATGAATACCACATCATTTGTGAAATGTGGTAGGGGCAGTTTTATGGCTGGGTCATGCATGGCTGCAAATGGAAGTCAGTGGTGCTTATTGATGATGTAACTGCTGACAGAACTAGCAGGATGAATTCTGAAGTGTATAGGGCTATACTGCCTGCTCAGATTCAGACAAATGCTGCAAAAATGACAGATCAGCACTTCACAGTACAGATGGACAATGAGCCAAAACATACTGTGACAGCAAACCAAGTGCTTTTCAAGGCAAAACAGTGAAATATTCTTCAATGGCCAAGTCAATCAACTGAACTCAACCCAATTGGACATGCATTTCTCTTGCTGAAGACAAAAATGATGGAAGGAAGGTCAACGAACACGAAGCTCCTGAAGACAGCTGCAGGAAAGGGCTGGCAAAACATCTGTAAGGACTTCAGGCAGTCGTTGAATGTAAAGGATTTTCAACCAAAAATCAAAATGATCATTATATTTATGTTAGTTAATTCAAATACTTTTGAGCCCCTGAAAACAAGGGGACCATTTATAAAAATGTCTGTCTTTTCTAAACAGGTCATATAATGTATTTTTGTTAAACCCCTTGCATTAATGATGAAAGTCTACACTTCAATCACATAACGATTGCTTTGTTTCAAATCCATTGTGGTGGCGTACTGAGCCAAAATGATGAAAACTGTGTCACTGTCCAAATACTAATGGTCCTGACTGTATGTTTTTCCTTGATCTGGTATTGTTTAATTATTTCATCAATAAGTATTAATATTTTTATGCGTTTTGCTGTCATTCCTGGTGTTTAGTTGGTCGAACCCTCAGAGGGCCACCTTCATGTCAGTACTGATATTTGTTACAAACATTGTCATTTATATGGAGCGTTTCGCAAATGCAACAATGCTTTACATAATATTTGAAAACAAACGCACTAGAATGAGCAGAAACAAAACATAATACACAAAAAGGACGGACATTGCTATAAAGTCTAATTTTTTGGCTATCATGCTGCTGTATTTGAAGTTCAGGAATTCTTTTCTATCATTGCTTTTTTGCTACGATACATTGATTAAATATTTCAGATTTATTTGGACCATTTTCACTGTCATATTTATTTATGACAGACACCACCACTTTGTGTTGCTGTTGCTGGGTTCTCAGAGGTCATGATGTTTGACTGCTGCAAAGTGATGGGATCAAAAGTCATTATTTGAAGTGTTTCCCTGTTGGAGTTAGCAAGTAACTGCGGTGGGCTGCCGCCCTGCCCGGGGTTTGTTTCCTGCCTTGCGCCCTGTGTTGGCTGGGATTGGCTCCAGCAGACCCTGTGACCCTGTAGTTAGGATATAGCGGGTTGGATAATGGATGGATGGATGGAGTTAGCAAGTAAAAGACACTTCTGGTGTTCTTCTTTCTCAAATACCAAAACCCTTTTACTAAAAACGTTTTCAAGTTTAAATGTTTTTTCACTACAATTTTTGCCATTCCTTTGATCTCATAGCATTTTAACATTGCCAGTTATTGAATATATCTCTTCTGTCGGTCTCACTCATAGACTTAGAGATGTTAAAAATCTATGACTAAAGAAAAATACTGAAAAACAGAAAAGTTTTCATCTTAGTCATTAAATAAGAAAGTAAAAAGGTAAAGAGTTCCAGATGCAGTAGGCCATGACACTGAATGAGCTGTCACCCAGTACCAGAGGACCTAAGGACATATGGGGGACAATGTAAAAAAAAAGGACAGCAAGATATGCCAGAGGTAGATGCGAAAACCTTGAAAGTACATGAAATACATAAAAAAACAGGCAGAAAGTATAAATAATGCCGAAGAGAGGTAATGTTTTCTGATCGCTTGGTGTTTATGAGAACTCCAAAAGCTGCATTCTGGATATGCTTCTGTCAAGTGAGTGTTTTAAGAGGAAGAGCAGCAAAGAGGGAGGTACAACAGTCAAAGTACGAATAAGTAATAATGAAAGTGTAGCTGCTGGTGAGTAAGGCAGGATCAAGCATGTGCCAAAGTCCAAAAAAGTTCATTTTAAAAAGGTGTAGTGAAATTTCAAAGCAAACAGTCCACACAATAATAGAGAAACGTTATTACACACGTAGAATAAAAGGAAAAAAAAAGGAAAAATGTTTCTTCTTGTTAAACTTCAATTGTTACTACACCTAAGGATGAGTTATTTCTGTATGCTTTACTGCATATTCAGTACGTTCTAAATGTACGGCTCTGCGCATACAACTGAGCACGTTAAGGCCCGGTTTGAAACTGTGTGCCCTCCATGCCTTACACACGCAAGGCAGGTCACTAACTGAGATTGATCTACAATCAGAGGGACAAGAAATAGTTAGGACATTCCAGTTCAACTCAGCTTGTAGGGTATACAACAACCCCCCATACACTGTGCAGTATTTTATAGGCAAACATTTAATATAACTAAGAAAATACTTCTATCAACTTAACATGACCAACATACAGTAACTGGCAAATGACTCTTACAGAAAGTATGCACTAGCGTTTCACTTCCTCTCCTAATAGGTGAGTGGGTGCCGTATTGAGAAGTTGATAATATGTGTTTTTGATAAGCAGTGGTTCTCAATCTGTGGGGCGGGCCCCCCTAGGGGGGCGTGAAGTAACAAAAAGGGGGGCGTGAAGATGTGAAAAAAAGAAAACAAGAATCAAAAATATGAAAAAAACATCTGTTGACACCAAAACAAATTAACTTAAACTACATTCTGATACTAGAACAATAAATATAGAGTTAGATAAATGTCAATAAAAGTTAAGTAGGTATAATAAAATATGCATCTACATTTCAAAAATATGTTAGGGGGGGGGATTGCGATTAAATCTGTTATGAAAACTCGGGTCGCAAATACGTAAAGGTTGACAAACGCTGTGATAAGTGAGCATATCTGAGTCCCAGAGCTAAGTGATGGGACAACAAGGACACACAACATGTGAAGAGTCAATGGAAATGTTTAAGTCTGAATTGCTGGAGGCAAGTGACAGTACTAAAGCTTACTAGCATTCAATTAAGGAAAATTCAAATCCAGCAGAATCTGCAAATCAGAAATTCATTCCAGCTGAGAATGAGGTGGAAGATCAGTGGTACGCCTAGTATTAAGATAAATCGCAGTGTCATCAGCTTAACAGTGAAAGATAAGAGCATGTCAGTCATTTGCCCTAAAGGGAGCATGTATATTAAAAATGAACAACACCAAGAACAAATCTCTGGGTACCCCTTGAGTGAAGGGAGTAGAAGAGGATTTCTGTTTTATCAGTTATAACAAAATGCTATGTCTCAAAAGGGCAGGATTCAAAACAGGACAGAACTGTGCCAGTCATGCCAACTGAGGAAAGGTGAGATGAAAGTAATATAATGATCTGCATTGTCAAAGACCAAACTAAGATCAAGAAGCAGAAGAATGTTGATTGCCCCAACTTCAGTAGATAAAAGGAGATCATTAACAACTTTCAAGAGAGTAGTCTCAAGTGCAGTGTAACATGTGAAAACCCGACTGAAAATGGTAGTAAAGATTCCGTTTAGCTAAACATATTTGAAGTTGCTTAGTGACAAAGCCTCCCAGCACCTCAACTCAGAATGGAAGGTTGGAGATGGGCCTGAAGCTACCAAGGCAGGATGGATCAAGACCAGGTTTTTATGAATAAGTCTAATAGCAGTAGTTTTAAGAAAAGATGGAACACAGCCAGAAGCTAAAGAAGCTGTAATAAAATGTGAAAAGAGACCAGAAATATCTGAGAAGAGAAGTAGGAGCTGTTGAGTTGTGGGAAGAAGCTTGATTTTGAAGTTAACTCAGTGATACAGAAATGATCCGTATTGTCAAAATCAGACTACATAGGCACAGAAAGTCAGTAAAGAGGAAATATGTAGAGGACTGATAGTAGATATTACCAAAAGTATCCTTAAAAAGGTGCAAAGACGCTTGACATTGCTATGCCTCAGTTACAAACAGAGGCCCAGAGAATGCCACCTCTGATCTACCTCAAACTAGGCCTTTGGGTGACAGTAGGGAGGCTTAACACATTCTGTGTGGGTCCTTGCTCCTCCTCACAATAGACTGGTGACCTGGGGTAGGCCCCTGCCTTTAAATGAAATGCCAAGGATTGTAGGGCCACACTTGGCCTTCTTGGAGATGTTCTATTAAGATGATCCCCAGGTTCCCCAGGGGAGCAGACAGAGCCTGCTCCAGAAGTAGCTCTTGGCCTGAAAGCTCCTGTTGCTTCCCTTTCTGGTCTTTCTGAAGTCAAGAGGATTAGGGTTGGCAACAGGATGAAAGGCCAGAGAACAAAGTGAATGGGCAGAGAAGTGAACAGGAGGAGATCCACTAAGTTTTAACCTTGCAGCTAAATGTGCTGGACACCCCACATGATTGATAGGGTGGATCAATATACAGAGTTAGGCACAGAGAGGCTTTACTCTTGTTGATTTCAGTTTGTATTGTTGTATTGTACACCCACTAATGTATTTGTTTTTTTTTTATTTTATAATAAACTGTGTTCATAATAATTACTTATGAATGCTGTTTTTTTTTTTTTTTTTGTCTAGCACCTCCTGACTCTCCGGTATGAGAAAAGCCCTACATTAGATGTACCATTCTACTCATCTTGATGTCAGCTTATGCAACATGTGCTTTTTGGAGTTTTCCCACAATTTTTGACTCTTTAGATCCAAAGAAACTCTTATTTTTAGGCTATTTGGAGGTTAACGATCATGAATACAATCACATTTTTGATATTTGATTCTTTAAGTTCTTTAAGAGACACTCCCAGAAGGTTAAAAATGTCACATTTCAAACATAAGCGTGTAGGGTATTGTTTAAGACTATTTAAAGGTGAGTAATTATGAATATGATGTTATTTGTTTGATTTTTGACACTTTAGTCGGGATCTAGCCCTCTATGGACCTCTATCAGAGGGTGGAAAATAACAAATTTCTATCAAAATTGGGAATATTTAGACTTTAAACATTTAAATCAAAGCACACAT
>JANRMT010062840.1:10882193-10892605 GCA_026402145.1 Polypterus bichir lapradei | reverse complement strand
TAGTGAGTGCTGTCTTAGAGGGACTGGTGGACTGGCATCCCAACCAGTGACAGAAAATAGCTACACCTGGGAGTTATATTTCCCCCGTGCCCATGATGGCAGCATCTCAATGGTGGTACTCCCATATGGATAACCACAGAGCAGAATAGAAATTGTAGTCTCTTTGAACAGGCCTGCCATTATATCCTCTTTGAAGAGCTTCCACCTGACCCATAAGTGATTGCAGTGTGCCATAAAAGAAACTGAATTTCCTGCATGGGTAGTGTAGTCACAGTTGGGAGGAGAATGGATGAGATTACGTGGGAGGTGTGGAAGGAGACAAGAGAATATATTGTATTATACTGCTGTGGAAAAGGTTTTGAAGGTCTGTGAAGGTACTGTAAAATACAAATATGCTTGTGTTTGAACCCAAGATGGTGCCGTACAGTTGTGTCTCAGGGTGTAGGATCTTAGTGACAACCCCCTGCTGGTCACAATATATATATATATATATAGTCACACACGTGCTCATGGGAGGCAGCTAAAGGGCTTGAGTAAGGACATACCGGGATGTGGCAAAGTGCACTGACTCTTTTTCTCCCTTGCCTGCAGACCATTCATGGGAGACTCCACCTGGCTCTTTTGACATCACTTCCGGGACCGAGCCTATCAAAGGAGACCTTGCTGGCTCCGGCCCCTGTGATGTCACATCCAGGCTCGAACCAATGGCTGAAGACCTCAATGAGCCCGACCCCTATGATCTCACTTCCTGTCTTCCCCTTTAAAAGCGTGCACCTTTTCCCTGTTCCCTCAGTTCTGTTCTGGACTCAGTTTTGTGCACATCAGTGCTGTATTCATTTGTTCGACTTAGCAGGCAGGAAACCAATTATACGGGTGGCTGCCCCAAACCTTTCCATGACTCTGTGTCGAGTTTCTGACAATATATATTTATATATAAATATGAGGGACGTTCAAAAACTTTCTGCACCTTTTTTTAACTCTATTTATTAAGAATTTGTCTTCACAGGTGGTGCAGTGGTAGTGCTGCTGCTTTGCAGTAAGGAGATTGTGGGTTCACTTCCTGGTTCCTCCCTGTGTGGATAGCACTTTGAGGACTGAGAAAAGTGCTATATAAATGTAATGAATTATTATTAATTTCAAAAACAAATTACATCACCTTTTTGCCTAATCACATTTGTTTGCGATGCAATTTCCCAGCGTCATACCAACTTTTTAATGCCCAATTACTACTCCCCCCAACTTCATCATATCCAATGAAAATATAAAACTGCAGAAACTTTTTGAATGTCCCTCGTCCCTATATATATATCCTTCTATATAAAAGCGGTCGGGATTGTCCTTCAGTCCCGTGAGTGCTACGCAGGCGTGGAGTTTCACACACGCCCCGTCCATTTTGCAATGCACGATGGGATTTGTAGTTTCGTTTTTCCAGGTAAAAGATGATTTTCTACTCCAGACTCTGCGATATCTTCTTCTTCTTTCTTATTATATAAAAGCGGTCGGGATTGTCCTTCCGTCCCGTGAGTGGAAAGCGTAGCGGTATTCCGCTTATCACAGACTTACTACTTGCAGCTTGCGGTACGAAGCGACATGATGTGAGCAGAGTTCTGGTGCTCCCATCGTTCCCTTGCTTTTGTGTGCGATGCGCTGGAAAAATAGACAAAATTATGTCTCTGGAAATAATTAATGTTGATGGAGTACAAATGCCTCACCGCGTAGTAAATATCAGGGGGGTTCAAAAGGGTGACCTCAATATAAGAAAAAAGTTTAAATTTCATCACAAAAATAACAGAAACTACGAGTATTAAAGTAATACCGCTCAAATGCAATATAACCAAATGAATGAGTTTGTATAAAATATCAAATTGATCTACATATTGAAGAAGTGGTCAACTTAAAAGTTGGTCGCCTTAAAAGGCGGGTCAGCCTAGTATATATATATAATATCCATATACTGTACATATACACATAAACCACTCAAATGACTGCATTGCACAGTAGGTTATTTCCAGAATTGTTACTAATTCCAAAATGTATTCATATTTTTACTAATACATGATAATGATAGTAATATAAAACAGGCATAATACACATGTAATTAAATATGAAATAGAAGAAATTTCAAAAATTGTAAAGTGTATGTTGACCAGCTCAGCAATTAGGCAGAAACACATCTTTGGAGTTTTTTGTTCTTCATATTGTCACATTAAACTGAATACAAAATAAAAAAAAGAAGATGTCTATAGTTCACCTAAATGGCAGAGCCGGCCCTGGATACAAGAAACACCAAACAGACATCTGAGCTGGGCTCCCTATTTTGACATTCCTCTCCTCCGTTTACACAGTCCAAAACACACACTTTTGTTCTTTAAATTCAGCCTCCAATATTCTTCTGTGATTGTGGCAATTGTATTCATTGCACGTCTGGTTGAGCTCTCATTGGCTGTTAACTCTCATGGACACAAGAACCCGTCTTTCCAGCTGGAGGCTCATTTGCCAGTTTGATTTTGTCATAGCGAGTCACTCACAGAGACTGCCGAGTGCTATGACTTAGTGTCAAGTGGAGCAGGTGAGTTTTGATTCCCATGAACTGCTGGGAAAAGCTTGCACTAAAATTTGTTTCCCATGCAATTATGCAACTGCAATATGCAGAACTCATTAAAAAAATTATTTGGGGTTGTAATTTTTTGTTTGCGTGTGTGTGGAAAGCAATACTGCACCCTAAAGTCATTTTTGCACTGCCAGGTTAACTGTGGTTTTTTCTGCAGCTGCATAACGCATGTAATCCGTACCACATCGGTAAGATCAATTCTGTTTATGCCTTTTGTTCACATCAAAAGAGGAGGAGCCCAGTATGTATTTTAGTGCTGCATATTATCTATGCAAAAACAATTCAAAAGCACCATTGTACACATTACTGTTTTCTCCTCAGGAAATCTCACTACATTAGTAGACACTTTCATTATCTAGCATCCGCTTTATCTGAGCTGACAATATGCACTCTTCTGGTGATTTTGTTTTTTTCACTAGATTTCTTCGATATCTTTAAATACTGAATAATAGGCATGCACAATTAATGCCTGAAAACACTTCCAGGCGATGAAGTATATGCCTTTCTCCTTGTATAAATGGCTCAAATTTTGCTGGAAGTGAAGCACCGTTTGTTTTGCAAAGAGAGACACTGAGCTTTGTTGCAAATTCAGTTTTTCACAAATCGTTCAACTCACCACTAGCCATGAACTGTACTGTTTACACAAAGACACAGCAGTTTTGAAAGAAAATGGAATCAGAAGATGGTGCGGAGAAGTTAAAATTCATGCAGGGGTCGTAACCAGGAAGACAATAATTAAAAAACAAAAGCTCAAGACATGTAGTCGGAATTGTGGTTAGTGAACTGAGTGGTAAGTTGTAAGCCAATAAGCGTACACGTAACCACAGCGAAGAAACTCAATCCTAGGTTAGAAAAAAGTCGTAACTACTAAATTCAAATACTAACAATGATAACAAAGGTTTTTTGTTTGTGAATCAAAATCTTGGTAAATGTGGGATTGAGTTTTTAAATTGTCGTGCTAGTAAAATCTTAACCTTCAGGAACGGCTTTTCAGCAACGAGGCCTCACATCATTGCAAACAAACTTCAACATGATCACAACCAGAATCAAGAAAAGGTGGCACAGCAGGAGAATGTGAATTATTCTAGAGATTCACGTATTTGGGAAGTGAGATTGAGAGGAAAGGCCTTAAGACAGACATGCCAAAGAGATTAGGTTCAGCAGCAGTAGTATTATTTAGGTTAGAATGAGGTCTTTGGAGGTGTGGAGACATCAAACTGTGGACTAAATTAAGAGTCTTCAATGCACTAGTAATTCCAATAGTCATGCATGGAGCTGAAAACTGAACATTTAGCCAAAGAATGACGAGAAGATTGGACATGTTTGACCAAAGATGCTTGAGGTCGATTATATGCATAAAATGGCCAAGACCAATTAGTAATGAAGATTTGAGAGAAAAGATTAGTTAGATGGAGCAGAGTGAAAAAGACATATTGAAAATGATAAGATGGGCGGGACATGTATGGCACATGGATGACTCAAGGACAGCAAGAAGAATGGAAAGAGAACAGCAGAAAGGCCAAGAAAGAGGTGGAAAGATATGGCGATAGAGGAAGCAAGAGAGAAAGGAGCAAGAGGAAGAAGCCTGAAGGAAATGAAAGAACTGGAGGAAGCTTTAACAGGTGGGGGCGCAGCAATCAAAGACGATGGAGGTTTGGCTAACTGACTAACTGCTGTGCCCCATGGCGAGTAGGCAGCCAATCCAGCACTGGATTATGCTTGGAGAGGTTCCAACCTTGCAGCTCCATAAAATGGACTGAAAATGATAAATGATTTTTAAAATCTAAAGTAATAAAACATAAGCTACCTAAGCTTTTGGAGGTTGGAATCAACTCCAGAAGCATTGGACACAAGACAGGAACCAGCTGTGAACAAAACACAAGTCCGTCGCATGCACATATCACCCGCACTCATCGAGGGTCAATTTACATTCACCGATATGCCTAACCTGTATGTTGTTGGGGATGTGGGAGGAAAATCATAGCACCCAGACCAAAGTCCAAACAGGCACGATGAGAACATCCATATGCTACATGGACAACATCTGGTTGTGGAATTTCAACCCAGAATGCTGAATCCTGCATGTGACAACTAGTGCAGAACATTGTGACAGACGGCCAGGGTCCAGGACACCCTTCTGAGGAGAAGACCAGGGGAGAGGACATGTCATCAGCAGTACCTCCCCCAGGTCATGTGAAGGCAGCCCCCCGGGTTGTATCAGGGCCAAGGCCTTGGAGCTTAGAAGCTCAACCCTGCTGGGTCCCGTGGCCACCGACAGGGAGCGCCAGGACAGCTCTGGAGCCTTGGCATGCAGCATTTACAGCACACCCAGAAGTGCTGCCGGAAGTTGATTGGAAATCACCTGGAGCACTTCTGGGTGTGGTATAAAGGAAGCAGTCAGAGAGCTGGTGTCAGGTGGCAGAGGACAGAGCTTGTGGGAGAGGAGTGGAGGTGGCAGAAGAGAAGAAAAGGAAAGAAAGAGATAAGGACTGAGTTTATTGGGGTTTGTGCACTCTGTGTGTTGTACAGGAGAAAATAAATAGCATGTGTTTAGACTTCTGTGTGTCTCAGTCTGTGTCGGGTTTCTTCTACAACATGTAAATTATAAGTGCAGCAGTAACACTCAGACCTCCAACCATCACAGAGAGTTGGTACATGTGCACCACAGGTAACTCTGCAAAGTTTTCTGCAGTGTCATTGACTGCCATCTGATGTCGCCACAGCTCTTTACCTGACAGACATGTCAAGTGCTCGTGCATCCATTAATTTTTTGACATCCATGTCAGGTGGCGCAGTGGGTAGTGCTGCTGCCTCGCAGTTAGGAGACCCAGGTTCACTTCCCAGGTCCTCCCTGCGTGGAGTTTGCATGATGTTCTCCCTGTGTCTGGGTGGGTTTCCTCCAGGTGCTTCGGTGTCCTCCCACAGTCCAAAGACATGCAGGTTAGGTGCATTGGTGATCTTAAATTGTCCCTAGTGTGTTTGTTTGTTTGTGGTGCCCTACCTGGGGTTTGTTTCCTGCCTTGCACCCTGTGTTGGCTGGGATTGGCTCCAGCAGACCCCCGTGACCCTGTAGTTAGGATATAGAGGGATGGATGTTGCATGTCTTTGATGCTGCTCGTCATCTGAAGGACCCAATAACATGGTGGTGGAAGCCAATATGACTTTCTGTTGTGCTTGGAGTGAATGACTGGCGTTTACAATAAAAGATCAGTCGGCCTGTGCAATGTGCTTCACTGTCAGCAGAGCTCACCGTGGTTCTTTTCCAGGCAGCAATACTGCATGCCTGCACAGCTGTTCTTTTTCTGTCAGCCGCAGCCACACTATCACTTACTGTGAGAAAGACATGAAACCCAATTTTGTGACTAAGATAGCTTGCTCAACCAATTCATGGGTCACATTACATACAGTATATCACATAATAAGCTCTCTATTGGGACCAAAAACAAAATTCAAGGCCCTACGGTTCACAAGTGCATAACACAATTGTTTTCATCCATCCATCCATCCATTATCCAACCCGCTATATCCTAATTACAAGGTTCTGTAATTGGAATTTTGGCCACACTATGGTTTTATCTTTTGTTGAAGGTAACACAGTGAAGTTTGCAGACCACTAGGGTCCACGCACAGACAATTAAAACTAGACGGTCCCTTTGCTTACAATCCTCATTTTAACAGAAAAAATGCCTTATCCATAATTCTTAAAGCCAGAAAAGGTTTGATTCCTAATGATTTCTGTTTCCAATATAACTGTCCTTTATGCAAGAGCTCCCTCATTTGTCAACTGTGACATATTCAAGTAGAAAGGCCAACAGATCTCCAGACACATGTTGTGCTATAGGTGACGTCCATAAAAATGACACAAATAATCAAAATGTGTCCTCTTATCAGTGGGAAAGGCAGGCAGTCAGAGGGGGCAGTTGAAGCCTGAACAAACGCGGCTTATCAGCCCTGTCACACAATGCTGGTCATTAGTTTTCTGTCGTCCAGTTTTCATGTGCGTTAGCATGGCCAGCTTCGGTTCATGGCATATGTTCAATTAATTAACGCCTACTACCCTTCATTCAAACCATTCATTTTGTTTAATGGGCTTCCCCAGTGCTGTGCTCTTTGAAATTCCACTTGTGAAAGCTGTTTTGTATTAACTTTGAATTCGTCCAAATTCGGAGCTAATTGGGTGCTAGGAAACTCGGGGCGAGTTGAGTAAGCCGGGCGGCTGTTCTGGCCTTTCAAAGCCCTCTGTGTTGTTATTTTTGCCTCAGTGTCCAATAAACGTTTGATGTGATGAAGTAAAAGGCTTCATTTCTTCTTCATTTTTTTCTGCTGCCTTGCCAAACATTGCTGTAAAAATAGCGCTGGGTGGAAATAAGTAGGAGTTAACATCCACAGAAAAAAAAAAGAACTTATTTTTGTTCATGTCTGCTTAAAAATAATTGGCCAAACCACAGAGCAAAACAGTTTAACCCTGTCAGAGCAGATGAAGGACAAGCTTTTCAAAGAATGTCCTTCTGAGGTGGTTGCTCTGCCTGAATTTAAAGGCGTTTTGGAGTTTGAGTGAAGGTGGTGGGTGGATATTGCTTTAGGGGCTTTCCAGATAAAACATAAAAATGTCAGTTAGACAAAGCAAAGTGAATCTTGTAATACAGCCTGAACATGGCCTGGCTGCATTTTAGTATCCGTTCCGTCTCATCCATCCAAAGCCTGAATGAACCAGATAAGGTTCTGTACGTCCTACTGAGCAAGTGATGAACTCAAAACTATGAAAACAAATCCCTCTGTGCCAGGCGGCTAAATGGGGCAACTCACTACAACTTCTCAGAGCTGTTGGTCAATATTGCTTTTGACACTCATAGTTTATGCTCATAATTCATGTCACGCATGCGCATTAGATGGTCACCTTCCCGTCTCATCAAAGGTAAGTAAGCACGACCAACTCAGGACACCAGGGTGCCCGATGGCTACCTACCTCATCTCCTTTTCCACTCACAGCTTAGAGAAGCCACTCAGTGAGGACAACTAACCCCATCCTTCCAGTGCTGGAGCTTTTAAAAGAGGGGGGCTCACCTGGAAGATGACCCACTTACAGCAGTGGTCCTGGGGACCCTCCCGGGCTGTAGATTTTTGTTCCAACCAACTTCTCTTTTTAAATTGGACTCCCAGCCTAATTAAGTGAACTGTTATTTCCCAGTTTCTGTGTTTTAAGGGTCAATGAAGAAACAACAAAAGTAAGTGTGTTAATACATTTTAATAAAATTAAGCAATTATAAGTGGATAATATTTTTTTTTTACTTTTTATTTATTCTGATTCCCATTCTGCCTTTCCATTATTGACTAATTAGTGGGTCTGATGCTGACACAGTTGCAGCACTTCGTTGTTTAGTGTTGTTTGTCCGGCTTGTTTTTAATTGTCACCATTAGGACACAATGAATGGAGCAGATTACAAAGAAAAAGGAGGAAATAATAGGAAAGCAATAAAAAGAGTTAAGTATTTAAAGCTATAGCAGAAAATAGAAATATTTCTAACTGTTGTAATAGACTAAAATCAAACTGCTGTGCTTTTCTAAATGCAGAATAAGAGAAGAGAAAAAGGATGAGCTAACTAAATGAGATTAATTATTATCAAATATTATCACTTATTGTGAATTTGGTTGGAACAACATCACAGGACCAAGGTTGGGAACCACTGACTTAAAGGAAGGAAGTGCGACAACAAGCCTGACAAACCTAAAAGGAAAACGTTATAATAGATGACGGCTTTATTGATTTCAAATGTGGCACTCAGTGCCACGGTCCACCTGCCAAGTTGTTTTGCCTGCCTAAGGTAAAGACATCCCTGATGGAGGATCGCAGGCATCGTGGGAAAGAGGGGTCGTTTCATCGGATTGGCTGGCCCAGCACTGTTTCAGCTGTGGAATGGCCAATTGGGGGAGGCAGCTTAATGGATGAGGTCTCCAGGACTCTAAACAAATTCAAATCATATTCTGTGATATCATTTACTGTTAAATTCTGCTACGTACTTCTAAAATTTTTATTTGTATACTGTATTGAGGATTTGTTCTGTGTATTGTATTGTATTGTATTGTATTGTATTGACCCCCTTCTTTTTGACACCCACTGCACGCCCAACCTACCTGGACAGGGGTCTCTCCTTGAACTGCCTTTCCTGAGGTTTCTTCCATTTTTTCCCTACAAGGGTTTTTTTGGGAGTTTTTCTTTGTCTTCTTAGAGAGTCAAGGCTGGGGGGCTGTCAAGAGGCAGGGCCTGTTAAAGCCCATTGTGGCACTTCTTGTGTGATTTTGGGCTATATCAAAATAAATTGTATTGTATTGTATTGTATTGTATTTCTGTTCTATTTGGCACCATTGTGCTCTTTTGTAAAAGAGCTAAACAGTGTGGCCTGGTTGGCACCTCAGTATTTCGTCTGAGATCCTGTAGTTACTAGCGATCGACGATACTCACTATTCTAACGGCCAATGACATTCTGGGTCCTCCCCTAGCTAATTAGAGACCATGTTTGTTTCTTTAACTCATGTATATCTGAAGGATTTAATCAAAAAAAGGAGTCGGCCACACCAATCTGGAGATAGAAAAAAAAAACAAGCATGAAACATGGACAGGGCGAATGTCAAAACACCAAATGGAGGATAAAAAATAAACCAATGCAACTATGGATGTGTGGTTTGGTTATTCATGTAAACAAGAGTTTACATTAAAAGTAATAATTATTGTTAACAAGTTTGGTCCCAGAATAGTATCCATCTCTGTATGTAAAAAACTGTAGTCTTTTTACAAATTACAGGGAAAGTGCTGGAATCCTCCAGAAATTTGATTTCAAGATTTTGATGAATCTCGAACATTTTTACCCTCTCTGAGTCCGAAAATACCATTTTTGGAATTATGTCTGTGTGTGTGTGTGTGTAAATATGATAACCTGAGTATGCTTTCACTTAGGTTAACCAAATTTTTCATATAAATAAAAAAACAGTCAATTTCTATCAAGTTTTGGGTTATTTCCGCTAATCGAAAGTGGGTCTTTTTTATTCATGCAGCTGCAGAGTCCAATTTATTCAACTTTATTTTTATAATAATTGTTCAATACATTATTAATTTGATTTGTTGTTGATGGTTCTATAATGTAAATAATATAAAAATATAATCATATATATATATATATATATACTGCGGTGGGTTGGCACCCTGCCCAGGATTGGTTCCTGCCTTGTGCCCTGTGTTGGCTGGGATTGGCTCCAGCAGACCCCCGTGACCCTGTTCGGATTCAGCGGGTTGGATAATGGATGGATGGATGGATATATATCATATATATAAAAATATAATTGCGATTTACTCCTCAAATATCCATCCCCATATCTGGGTATACGAGAACGTCTAGGGGAGACCACTCCCGATTTTTAGCCCTGTTTCAATACACTGAGTCCCATTCACCAGAATGTGTTGACTTTTGCCAAGTCATATTTAATACATGGCCTCTAAAGAGTATTCATTCTCATAGAGCTTTTCACATTTTATTGTTATACAATACAGCATTACATGATAGTGGGCTTAATTTGGCTTTATTGACATCAGTAAGCAGAAAAAGACTTTAATATCAAATTGAAAACATAGCTCTGCCAAATGGTCTAAATGAATTACAAATATAATAGTTGAACACATAAGAATTCACCCCCTTTAATGTGACATCCCTAAATCATCACTGGTGCAGCTATTTGGTTTTAGAAGTCACAGAATTAGTTCAATAGATAGATAGATAGATAGATAGATAGATAGATAGATAGATAGATA
>JANRMT010062840.1:10847924-10882183 GCA_026402145.1 Polypterus bichir lapradei | reverse complement strand
CTTATCTGGAAGGTCCAACTTGTGGTGGGTCAGTATACCACCTACGCAATGAAGATAAAAGAATAACTCCATGAAAAGGGGATTGAAAAGCACAAGATGGGCGATGGAGACGAGAAAATCTCCAAGTCACCGAATATTTCTTGGAGTCCAGTGAAATTAATCATTAAGAAATGCAAAGAGTATGGCAGAGCTATAAATGAGAGCAGGCCATCCACAAAAACTGAGTGATTGTGCAAGAAGAAGATGAGTGAGAGAGGCCATTAGGGGACCTATGAGATCTCTGAAGGAGCTACAAACTAAAGAGGATGAGATTGGGGAGACTGTGAAGACAACTGTTCCTGTGTGCTTCACCAGTCACAGCTTTATGAGAAAGTGTCAAAGACAAAGAAAATACAAAGAGAGTTTACCAGAGGGAGACTCTGATGTCACTTGGCAGAACTTTCTATACTCTGATGAGACCAAAATTGATTTGACTAAGTGCAACGTTTGAGCACCATGCATTACAAAACCCACACCATCCTCACCGTGTATTACTGTATGTGGTGTCAGCATTATGTTGTGGGGATGCTTCTCTGCAGCTGGAGTTGGAAGACAGCAGAAGGGAAAATGAATGCAGCAGGAAATTCTGGAGGAAAGTCTGCAAGAATCCTGCATCTTGGGAGAAGATTTGTTTTCCGGAAATACCCCAAAAAATTAAGCCAAAGGTATACAGCTTAAAAACTGCTTGGAGTAGCCAAATCAGAGTCCAGATCTCAATCCAGATGAGAATTTGTGGATGGATTTGAGAAACGAGTGCTCACTGACGATCCCCATGAAACCTGATGAGCATGAGCAGCTTAGCAAAGAAGAATGGGGAGAAGGTGCAGAGTATAGATGTGCAGACCTGTGCACACAGAATCAGGGCCGTCATGGCTGCCAAAGGTAACTCTGCTAAAAACTGACTTGGTCAGACCTGAATTGGTGTAGTAAATACTTACTGTATGAGATCAATTATTTTGTGTTTTATATTTGCAATTATTTAGACCACAGTGCAGAGATCTGTTTTCTGTATCCACTACTTCCTAATCAGAGTTACAGGGAGAAAAAATCTGAAAACAAGTGTTACAATACTTTCGTTAATTTAGCTTTCCATCCACCGTACGTCATCTGTAGATGTTGGTTATGGAAACACAAGCAGATAAATCCTTCCTTGGGGATTTTGAGCGCCGCTGTCCCCTTAAGCGCATTAATATTCCAGGAGGCCTGCTAGGCTCTGGATGGCCATGAATGAGGGCAGTGTGTTCAGGGCCCTGAATGACAGGCAGTCTTCCCCGTTCACACAAGTCCCCCTCCAAACCCAGCACCGCTCCCAGTGCACGGCTGCACTTAGACACACAGCAGATTGGGAAGTCAAGCGGTGAATAAATGCAGCCCACCTCCCCCCCCAACCCAGTCTTTCCTTTGCCCCTTCATTCCTTTTACATAAATTGAGTTTTTTCTGAAACAGACAAGCACATTTGATCACTAGCAAGCTGAGGCTGGCAGCCACAGGCAGAGAACACAAGGGATTAATGTTTAAAGTGAAGAATAGCGCTTGAAAAAAAACACAAGAGAAATCACTCCGCTAGGAAGTTGGTTTTCACCGAATGCTTCCTAGTTGCTAAGTTTCACTTTTATTTCATTTCTTCGGATTTCAGGAGAAGCAGGTCATGTTCAATCGAATGAGTTGCCCTCTCTCGCTTTTCTTTTTTCTTTAAGTGTGGCGTGTCTTGATTTTATAAACGACTGTGAATTTGCAAGCAGGCGAGTTCTCTTTTCATTGCCAGACATGTCTGAAACAAAGCCTGTGGATCTTTGTTAGATTTGAGCCTGTGAACTTTCCCGGGAGGACCATGAAAGGCCCTTAAAAAGTGCAGGAAAGACCTCAGCAGTTTTAATTTAATTCTTGATAAGACAGATTTACAGGGGCAGCAGGGTGGTTCAGGGGTTAGTGCTGCTGCCTCATAAATTGAATCCTTTGATAGCCGATAACAGCATGACGTCCATACATTTTTTTTGAGTCTGTGTGGATTTTCCCTCCGAGTCCACTGGTTTTCTTCCCACATCACCTAAGCTGTGAGTGTTAGGGTAACTTGTGATTCCAAACTAGCCCTCTGAGGGTGGGGGTACTGTATTCTCTGTGAAGGACTGGCATCTGGTCCAGAGCAGCTTCCTGCCTCGTGTACTGGCTGCCGCAGTTTAAACTAAGATGGAATCAGAAGATGGATTTTAATTGTGATAATTAGTGTTGATCTGTGAAATTTGCCGAAGCGTGTTTTGTAGTGAATTTGTTGGGTTTGCCAGCATCCTTTTTCACCAAATTTTTCCCTGAAAATTTGCCAAGCAATGTGCTTAGGTTAAAATATTTTTAAAGTGTTTGCTAAGGTCTTGTATTTGCAGTACCTAAATTAAAGTGTTACCAAAAGTTTTATTCTCATGTTTTCATGCAGAGTGGAACGAAAAAGTTTATAAAATAATTGAAGCCTATTGTGACCAATACTGGAAAAGGGAACAAAATTGTGACTAAAAACTCCGGAGTGCGCTCCCCTCGCATTCCTCGTATACTGAGATGGAACAAAAGGTCATCAGAACCAGTTCCAGTTGTTCAATATTTCTCAAATATCATATCTCTTTATTTCTCATCATAACTAATTGATAATATTGATACATGATCATTTACCTCTATTTATAATCAAACTTTATATTAAAATGGTGTATTCACACTTAGGGAGGTTCGAAAATGGTGGTGGAATTTATTCATGACTACATACGCGTTACCTAAATTACGTGCAAAGTAAAAAGAGTTATAGCCACCTAAAAACATAAAAGTGTTAGTATTATATAATACTAGACATTAAGCCCGTTAAAATAACGGGCGCTAGAACAGTAGTGCATAAACATTTCTATGAACAGTTTATATTAAATGGCAAGGGACCTTGTATGTGGCTGTAATATGTGTCACTGTATTGTGTGCCTTTAATTTTCTCTCTGAGTAATACTGGTTTGTATTTCCGTGAAATGCCTGTAATTTCGTCTGACAGTAATACAGTGGAACCTCGGCTCACTACCATAATTCGTTGCAAAACTCTGGTTATAACCCGATTTGGTCGTGAACCGAAGTAATTTTCCCCTTAGGATTGTATGTAAATACAATTAATCCGTTCCAGACCGTATGAACTGTATGTAAATATATTTTTTTTTAAGTTTTTAAGCACAAATATAGTTAACTATACCATAGAAAGCACAGCGTAATAGTAAACTAAATGTAAAAACATTGAATAACACTAAGAAAACCTTGAACAACAGAGAAAACTAACACTGCAAGAATTTGCGCTATAGCCTTATGACCCGCTCACTAAAAACTCTTTTTTTAATGAGTTTTAAACACAGGGGAAAAAATGAACATTTGAAAAATCTGTAATTTAATAAACAACCAAGAAAAGTAACATTGCAACAATGCACGTGCGCACCTGTGTGTGTGTCTCTCTCTTGCGTGCCTTTGTGTGTGTCTCTCGCGTGTGTGTCTCTTAAGTGCACGCCTCTGTGTCTGTGTGTGTGTCTGTCTGTCTCTCGCCTGTGTGTGTGTGTGTGTCTCGCGTGTGCGTGTGTGTGTGACTCGTGTGTGTGTGTGTGACTCGTGTGTGTGTGTGTGTATGTGTGTGTGTGTGACGCACGCGCGCCTGTGTGTGTGTGACGCGCACGCGCCTGTGTGTGTGTGTGACGCGCGCCTGTGTGTGTGTGTGACACGCGCCTGTGTGTGTGTGACTCGCGCGCGCCTGTGTGTGACTCGCGCGCCCCTGTGTGTGTGTGACTCGCGCGCACCTGTGTGTGTGTCTGTCTCTCTCTCTCTGCACAGGGAATGCACAGGTAGAGACTGAACACGTGCTGTGTGGCCCCGCGCATGCTCACTTCTCCAGAAGACACACACACGGACACCGCGCGCCTGTGTGTGTGTGTGAAAAATAAAAATAAAAAGAGAAATAACCTTGTAGGTCAATCATCACCTGAAAGTGGATAGTAGACAACACATATATACACGTATATGTGTACCAAATTTCAGGTCAATAAGTCAAACGGTTTACGAGCTACAGGTGATTTAAAATCCTGGACAGACAAATGAACAGCCATGGTAGCGTATTAAATATAAAGACTAGGGGGCTTCGCCCCCTGCTTGCTTCGCTCGCCAACCCCTTTCCCCCCCTGCCAGTGGCCATCTCTCCAAAACCCCTCTTAAACAGTGATACAATGGGAAGCAAATTCTTTTTTTTTTTACTCCTCCTTGCTTGAGCAGCTGCTGCTGCCCAAACACATGATCTGCAATTCACTCACTTACCCACCCCCCCCACCAGCGGTAAGCGCCGTTGTGAAGAGGGGGGCGGAGCGCACCCCATGGAGACGCAGCCATACCTCCAAAACTCCTCTTAAATGGTGATACATTGGGCAACAAGTAACAGGTGTTTTTTTCACCTCCTCGTTGCTCGAGAAGCTGTTGACTTGCTGCTGCTACGTACCACGTGATCTGCATTTCGTGTGGAGCTTCAAACGTTTAAAAGCCAGTACAGCACCTGAATATTCAATCTCTTTTTGCTGTTCCGTTATTTCCCCAAGTAATATTTTCAGATTGTTTGCGCTAATGCGATCTTTACTCTTATTTTTTGAGACTTTCAAATTTTCCTACTTCCATTATCTCTAACCTGCTCTGCATGTGTATCACGGGACTTGCATCTGAAGGTTGTAAGTATGATGTGACTTTGTCTCGCGGGATGCGAAAGTGTCTCTGTCTCTCTTCTTCAAAAGATCGCGTCTCGCCTCCGGGAAAAAGTCTCGTCTCGTCGCAAGTTTTTTTTTTTTTTTTTAATAATAAAGAGATATATACTGCAGATGTGTAAATAAATACAATATGTTTATGGTGATTTTTTCTGAGAGACAGTTCATTGCTGACCATAGACGCAGCAGCACAGTTCATTTTTGCCATTGTGGCTCTGGTGTTTGGCTCTACCGCCTCCTTTTGAAAAGCTGCTACCTGATTTTAGATAAGATGTGGACTGCAGTTAAAAACAGGATAAGAACTTCAGTAGGCCATTTGGGTCTATATACTTGTCATTGTTCCCATAACTTTTTCAAACTATCTTTAAGATTAATGATTAAAAACAGAAGGCTACTGTCTGCTCCACTCCATGGTGGTGACATATTCTATGTACTGTATGTTTGCGCTGTCTGAAGAAATCAGCTCTTTAGAATATCTATGTGAAATTTATCCTTAGCCATCGTCAATATGTGTCCCTGTGTTTTTTGTTAAAAGCTCTTTTTACACAACAGCTGGCATCCACCTTACTAACACTCTTCATCAACTGAAATTCCTCCGCCTTTATCCTCTCTCAAACTAAACAAGTCACCGGAGTGCACTGTTATTTACATAAGGTGTGTCTCATTAAAGAAACAGCTGGCTCTGGCCAGACTAGACATGATCAAGCTACAGATAAAGATCAAACAGTCTTTATTTCATATGGTGTCTTTTCACAGATGGCACCGTCAAACGAGCAGAAAAAAAAACAAAACAAAACAAGTCAAAGGAACACAGAAAAGCAATGCATGATAAATCACTTGGACTGGAAAAATGAACTGAGTGAGCACAGGAGTAGATCAACAGTCAGAGCAAATCGAAAGATCAGTAGAGTCAAAATCAATGCGGCTGGTACAGAACACTCAGTCGGAAAATTAAGTAAACACGGGCAGGAGGAGTTTGAAAAAAGCTGAGGGATGAGAATTGGGCTACTGGATGCAATGCTCATCTTCCCACAAGGACTCAGTTTTAAAAATGAATTTTTAAGACGCTGCCAATATAATTGCCTCACCCTATAACTGACATGATAAAAGATGCCGTATATTTACAATGTAAGTTGTACCAATCGAGTGAGTCTTGGCAAACAGACAAAGCTCAGGCAGTAGTGAATATCTGGGCAGAGGTTACCATCCCCCAGGAGATTCTGTAATAAGAAAATGTTAATGAAGAAATAAATCAACTCAAGCTGGACTATACTGTATATAGGTGAGTTTAATTTCAGGGCTACTCACGCCAGACTCGCTCATAGCTTATAGCAGCCTGATAATGGAAAAGAAAGTAGAGGAGCAGCTATGCAGTAGCAGTGAGCAGGGCTGTGCCCATTCTCAAATGGACGGTTGGTGCAGGATTAGGCTTTGGCTCTTGGTGTCCCTAATTGTCATTCAGCTTGATATTGGAGAGCCGACTTTTCTCTCATTTTGCCTTGTGTTATCCTCTATCTTACTCATCTGTACCAGTCCTGCTAATGCTGTCTCCACTGACTAATGTCATCCATGCACCTTCTACTATTACGTACTGTCACGGTTGGCTGGGACCCTTGCTTAGCCGGCATGCCCGGAGAGTGGAAGGACCGGGATAGAAGCAGTATCTCCTCCGAGAAATGAGAGGGCTGGTGATGGGGCCATGGGAACTGAGCTTGGAAGCTCAACCCTGTGGGGGCCCGTGGCCACTGCCAAGGGGCGCTTGGACAGGATCGGAGCCCTGGGATGCAGCACTTCCACCACACTCGGAAGTGCTGCCGGAAGATCGTCAGGGAGCATCTGGAGCACATCTGGGTGCAACATAAAAGGGGCTGCCTCACTCCATCTATGCAAAAGGATGAAGGTCCAAGTCTTTAGAGTCGTGGTGCTTCCTGTCTTGCTATATGGTTGCGAGACATGGGTGCCATCCAGTGACGTGAGACGAAGACTGGACTCCTTTGGTTCTGTGTCTCTCTGGAAAATCCTTGGGTACTGTTGGTTTGACTTTGTGTCGAATGAGTGGTTGCTCATGGAGTCCTGAATGAGGCACATTACCTGCATTGTGAGGGAGCGTCAGTTATGGCACTACGGCTATGTGGCACGTTTCCCCAAGGGTGATCCAGCTCGTAAGATCCTCATTGTTGAGGACTCGAGTGGATGGACCAGGCCAAGAGGTCGCTCACATAACACTTGGCTGCAGCAGATAGAGGGTCATTTCCATAGGGTGGGACTGGACCGTGTGTCTGCCTGGGGGGTTGCCAACTGGGATCCTGAGCTGTTTCGCTGTGTAGTTGGTGTGGCAACGCACTGTACCAGTGCATGCTCCCCAACTTGACTTGACTTGACTCACTCCATTAGAAGAGCCAGAGTCGGGAGGCAAAGGACAGAGCTTGCGGGAGAGGAGTGGAAAAAGAGAAGAAAGGAAAAGAAATGACTGAGTAACTGTGAGCTTATTGTGGTGATTGGTGCACTGTGTACATTGTGCTGTGTGAACATAAAGAAAATAAACATGTGTGTTTTGGGACTTCTGGGTGTCCTGTGTCCATCTGTGATCCAGGCTGCAATCTCCCACAGTACCATCACCGTTTTTTTTTACATTGGACTGGTCTTTATTATCCAGTGAACCATCTTGACCTTGAATGATCATGAAATGATCTTGTTGTTTTGTTATTTTGAATTGAATTATTCTGTGGTTTGCAAAGTAACCTGAGATAATATGTTCTGTGGAAGGAGCTGTATAAAATAAAAATGAATGAAGGACTCGTTACTTCAAGGTACGATTTCCTTTGTTTTAATTCATTTTGTTTTCATTTATTACAGAATTCATTGACAAGCACAGAGCTGGACTTGGCCTTCTACAAGCACTCCAGTTCATCCATGATTATGCTTCATTTTTTAATTTGTAGTTCATTTTCTATACTAAATTTTGAATTGTGCATATAAAACTACTTATTATGTTTTTTTCATTTTCATAATTATTTTTTGATTTAATGTTATTTATACATGTAACTATGTTATTTGGGTTGGAGACGGTGGCACTGACCAGAAAACAGGGGACAATGCTGAAGGTGGCAGAGTTAAAGATGCTAAGATTTGCATTGGGTGTGACTAGGATGGACGGGATTAGAAATGAGAACATTAGAGGGTCAGCTCAAGTTGGATGGTTGGGAGACAAAGTCAGATTGTGTTGGTTTGGACATGTGCAGAGGAGAGATGCTGGGTATATATAAGGATGTTAAGGACAGAGCTGCCAGGAAAGAGGAAAAGAGGAAGGCCTAAGAGAAGGTTTATGGATGTGGCGAGAGAGGACATGCAGGTGATGGGTGTGACAGAACAAGATGTAGAGGACAGAAAGGTATGGAAGATGATCCGCCGTGGTAACCCCTAACAGGAGCAGCCGAAAGAAGAAGAGGAAGAAGTTATTTATACATAGCTTCAAATTATTTGTATTTTTTGCCAGCTTGCTTGTCATGGGCGCCGTCATTTTCTGGTGCCATTGCAATGGAAATAGCATAACTATGCACATTATATGAAGTCATTTTTACACGGGTATAAAAGATCACGTTAGGTGTTTCCAGTCATCTGAGATTAGGATAACAACAGTGAAATTTACAAGTCACATTGCTTTTCTTGATTCTACTGGTTAAAGACAAATTCACATGAACTTCGACTACAATTTACAGTTTTGTTTTGCAAATTATACTGACTTGTAAGATAGAGCAAGGAAATACGAAAAGGAGCAGGAGGTACACATTTGTCAAAGAAAAAGCTGGTGTCAAGACTGTGATCCAAACCGATCTTTCATCAGAGCTAAAAGGAGAAAACGAAATTGAGATGTCATGAACTATAGCAAGAAATTTGCAATCAAGAAGTCAATAAATAGAAAGTTTAGAGTCTTGCATTTTATCTGCAAGACTCAGATAGGAAATGGCCACCTGAGGCAACCTTTCAACTCCTTCACGTAAAAGGGCACCAAAAGGAACAATCATCCAAAGTCAGAGCGTAACCCAGCCAGCAAAAATATTTAGTTTGAAAAATGAAAAAGCTAGTCAGAGAAAACAGCTATGTGAAAATAAATAGAGAATCCTAAAACTGGATGCTCCTGAAACCCTTGAACCCTCCTTTATGTCAGCACTGCATGTCACACACATTAGGGCTGTGGGGATGGATCGCTGAGGCAATGACCGATGCTAACACAACAAAAACATCATCATGACCAGATGCTATAAAACTTCAAATATTTAACCATTGCATATTTTACAAAACCAATGCAAAAATCTTATTCCTCGTGGCTCAAAAACCCATAATCCAGACTAGAGTGCTACAATGGACTGGTATCCCATATGGAATTAGTGCCACATTGTGACTTGTGCTGTAGGGATCAGTTCAGTCTATCACGGTGTAACTTAATAAGTGATGTGGAGAAATAGGCTCTTCAAGTTACTAATGTTGGTAATGCAATCAAGTATGTTATAAATACATTAAGCTGTGGCCGTAATGAAGTAAGTTGACAACAGAGGAGGTAAAAACTGAACACTGTGTATAAAGACTCTCCCTGAGATTCCACTATCCTTATAAAATATAACACAATAACACAATCATTTGATTTTTTTAAACCATTACGTAAAGTTGTTGGCTAAATAATGAATAATAATAATAATAATAATAATAATAAAAAGTTACCTGACCTTGGCAGCTGGTGTAGTCTATTGACTAAAGCAGTTTAACTCTTCCATTCTCAAGGCCGGAGGTTCATTTCTTACCTTGTCCTTCACTAAGTGACATCAAAACATAAAATTTTATAGTATTATAATAAAACTATTGAAGCACACGGACCCACAGTACTGAAATAAAACACAGATAAGGAACTGTTGATAGTTCCCATGTCTTCTAGATAGTCACTTCTTTCAGATTCTGTGGAAGTGATAATGTATTTTATTAACCGGTTCATCATCAGCAAGCTGAATGTTTCTATTCTTTTGTTTTCAACATGAAAAGCACAGCTTGACACTCATCACATCACTGATGCAACCTTGCTAAGTTGTGCTCTTCACAGAAGCATCAATATATGGATGTAAAAGCAATGCTTGCATTTGATCCGAAGTTTCGACTAATTGATGATCTTCTCGATTATCGCCGACACATTTCTGCGACTTTCATGTTCTTGTATCCTGGACTTTTATCTTTCAGGTCTATGACCCATTGTGTTTGTCTGCTGCTCAGCTGCCCTGTATTCAGGATTACTTCTTCCTTGATAATGAATGCATTTACATGCACTTTAATGATCCAAAATCATTCACAGGCAGGGGCAGACTGGCCATTAGGGCATTTGGGCAATGCCCGGTGGGCCGCAGACTTTGGTCTGGTCATGGGCCGGCCATTTCATGAAATAAATTTTATGTACTGGTTACTGATTAACATTAAAATTAATTTTCTAAACTACTAAACATTATCTGTCCGGTGCTGCGATTTATATAGTCCTATATAATATATCATATTATGTCATCAAGTTGTTTTAGTTGTCAGTACACAATGTTGCAGCGAAACATTTGACCAAAACTGCCTTTTGCCGATTTCTGTTTCGATACCGCTACATTTCAGTTATCATATACATAATTACAATTTATTTTACCTCATATCTAGTATTTAAATTCTTCGTTACTAATAATTAGTTTAGATTATGTATTATGCATTTTATTGTTCTCTGGTTGTCAGCGTGAGCGATAATTAGTGGTTTTCAGCTGCGATTATTAGTATGATGAAATAAAGTTATAAAGCACAGGATAGGAATTTTTCAAATTAGGACGGAACATTTATAGTTTATCATTCAGTTAATGGAACATTTCAATCATGTGAGGTTTTCGTTATAACCTCGATTATAATTTATTCCATTGTAAATAAGCAGTTTGATTATCAAGTTCAAAATAATTGTTCCATACCTATAATCACTTACTTTGCTTTAGGCCGCCTAACCGCCTATATGGGTAATTATTTGGCATTGAATTAAGTAAACTTGCAAGTCTTGTAAAGACTGTCCTCTCTGCTGCTACAAGGTGCTACTCCGGTTGACCCTCTTAACTGATGCTTACAAGAGCATTGGTCTTGTCTACTAATGCTGCCTGTGTCACAAGTGAAGTGTGAAAGATCATTCTCTGCGTTGAAGAGAATCAAAAGCCACCAGAGAAGCACAATAACGCAAGAACATCTTGAGGTGTTCATGTTGATGTCGGTGGAGAAAAGTATCCTAGCCAAACTTGACACTACTGTAACAGTGTTGTTAATGATGTGGCTGCTAAAAGCAGTGAACTGTGTAAGCTACTAGCCTACTAGGGTGCTGGCACTATTTGACATGTACTCTAATAACGTGTAAGCCGCATTACTAAATTTTTATTTTTCATTAAATTTTATTTCTAAGCATGTCGTCAAATTTTAAGTTGTGTCTAAACAACAGTGCACAGATTAAGTTTGGAAACAGTTTAGATAGAGTTCATATCATAGGGGCTGATAGCAAGTAGCGAGCCATGTACTCATCACAAATTTTAAGAAAATTACAATGAATAATTGGTCGAGTGGGTCGACCTTGTCACCTCACTCATTGAAGGATGCCCAGGCCGGTTTTGAAACCCTGTCCGCTCCAGTTCACAGGAACCCAGTTTTTGAAAAATTCCAAGTACACCCTTATTCCAGATATAGAAACCCAGATATTGGTTTCTGAGAAGCTGGGTTAACACATGTAAATTTCTCCACAGGAAAACACAGGTTATGTGGCCATGTAAACCCTTAACTGGGCATGTCTGTTGCACTCTGTTAGCCTGACCAGGGGCCTCATGTATAAACGGTGCGTACGCACAGAAATGTTGCGTAAGAACGTTTCCACGTTCAAATCTCGATGTATAAAACCTAAACTTGGCGTAAAGCCACACACATTTCCATGGTACCTTATACCCTGTCGTACGCAAGTTCTCCGTTCAGTTTTGTAGGCTTGCGGCACCCAGCGTCAAAGCAGTGCTACTGTTCCTGTGTGGTTATCCTTTCTTTTCCTGACGTGGCTTTATAAATACACTGAGATTAACCGCATATTGTTTATTAGTTTAATTCATCTGATTGCAATTAACCAGTAACAATATAATGGTCCACGGAATGGTCAAACTATTCTAAATACCATAGCTGCTTTAGCGTTGTTACTCTCACTGCACTTCAGCTGTTCCCGTTAGGGGTTGCCACAGCAGATCATCTTTTTCCATATTACTCTCACTGCACCACTCGGAGCAGCTGATCGGAAAGAGAATTATCGGTATACAGCATCAAGCACACGCTGCCTCAGCCATGCTTCCTCTTTGAACAGCTTTTCATATGACAAACGCTTCAAACCTTTCCTGTACGGATTTCGCGGTTCAGAAAGAGTTTCATCCCAAGAACTCTAAACGCACTCAATCAGTCCATCAACTGCTCCATTTAGTTTTTAACTGTTAGTTCTTATTAGTACAGTTACCTCACTGCAAACTTGCGTTACAGTTATAATATTGCACAACCTGAGCCACTTTATAAAGAGTGTATTTACATATGATGACGATATCATTTTTAAGATGAAATGCAGCAAAATATGTTTATTAGATTATACAGATAAAAATTTAACTTCATTTAAATAATCTATATTGTTAATAATTAAAGGACATGGTGTTGCTACACTAGCAAGGATCTGGCGCTCTGCTCACGTATTGTTCCTGCTGCACACTGTATTCTTCACTGGGACTGTTGTGAAGGATAGAATAATTAAACATGTACTACGAAGATATTTCAATGTTCCTTAAAAGTTTTGAAGAATCGGCGTTATAAGCTTACAGATGGCTTAATGTCCATTACAGAGCTGATTGTGTGGCGATCGGTTACTTGGAGAAAGAAAAGTAAGGACAGGAATTAGAGGTTAGTACGTTTTTTAAAGAGACAGTACTGCAGGGGCGGCCTTAGGCATGTGCAAACTACAGGGCCGCCAAATCCCAAGGGGCCGCCACACCAATATATATTGAATATAAAACAAAAAGAGAAAATAACGACACAGCTAAAAACGCAGCGGAAAATTCCGGCAAAAGTTAAACGCTTGTGTCATGAGCACGAGGCAGCTATGCAGTGTCTGCAACAGACTTGGCCATCCGCCGTGCATAAGATACCATATTGACATTGGCGGGCGAAGGAGCCACCGATTCTTTCTCTGCCTAGAGCCGTCCATGAGTACTGCTGCAATAAATAATTTTATCGAAGGTCGCACACAATCACTGCGCCGTGAAACCCATGTTTAATAACGTGCTTTAACTCCTATCATCATGAAAATGATATCACGTATACATCTAAGTATTTTAATTATTCAGAGAGCTGTAATATCACGAATGTAATGGATTCTGTGTCCTGTCGGAGGAAGAGAGCCGGTTTAAGAAGCACGTAGTGATTCACACACACAGAGCACATAGAAGATCACATACAAAACAAAGCATTTAACGTGCTAATTTAATTACGATGTGATTTGAGAAACTAGTTAATTAAACAATTTTAAGATGAATTTTATGATGTTCTACTTTAATCCTTCTATATAAAAGCGGTCGGGATTGTCCTTCCGTCCCGTGAGTGCTACGCAGGCGCGGAGTTTCACACACGCCCCGTCCATTTTACAATGCACGATGGGATTTGTAGTTTTGTTTTTCCAGGTAAAAGATGATTTTCTACTCCAGACTGTGCAAGTAGCACGGAGTTTCACACACGCCCCATCCATTTTGCAATGCACGATGGGATTTGTATTTTCGTTTTTCCAGGTAAAAAATGATTTTCTACTCCGGACTGTGCGATATCTTCTTCTTCTTTCTTACTATATAAAAGCGGTCGGGATTGTTCTTCCGTCCCGTCAGTGGAAAGCGTAGCAGTATTCCGCTTATCACAGACTTACTACTTGCAGTTTGCGGTACGAAGCGACATGATGTGAGCAGAGTTCTGGTGCTCCCATCGTTCCCTTACTTTTGTGCACGATGCACTGGAAAAATAGACAAAATTATGTCTCTGGAAATAATTAATGTTGATGGAGTACAAATGCTTCACCGCATAGTAAATATCAGGGGGGTTCAAGTATTACTACGAGTATTAAAGTAATACCGCTCAAATGCAGTATAACCAAATTAATGAGTTTGTATAAAATATCAAATTGATCTACATATTGAATTGCCTTAAGAAGTGGTCAACTTAAAAGTCTGTTGCCTTAAAAGGCGGGTCAGCCTAGTGACAAAATAAACTATGTGATTAAAGTGGAAATTTCAAGATTGAAGTTGACATTTCATTGCTTTTTTCCCCACTGTGTGCCTTTTTTTTCTCTCTCCCCTAATAAGCTTTCATATGACACTCAGACAGTGGGCTACAACTCGCCTTTTCACGGCGACTTTGATATCTGACAACTTCTTTTTTATTTCGGGCACTGTGCGACTTGTGAACTTGAGCCTTCGAGTTTTTCTGACACACTATGTCACTCGATCAACTTCCTTTTCTTGTTTATACTATTGTTTAAACCAACAATTAGTACATTTTTCCTTGCCTCCACTTGGTATTCACTGAAATTCTTCTATTTTCCCCCGTGCTTTTGTCATTGTCTTTTCACAGAACGCTGAGCTTAAGGTCTATTTATATTGATTTGCATATTCAAAGAGGCATAATTCTGGGAGGAGTTGGGGCGGGACAGCACATGCGTGCACGAGAGTTACTTTTCACGCTGACCAGGATTTATGTAGCGGAAGAACGTGGAAGTTGGCGAACTCACCAATTCCTGCATCTGGATTTTTCTGTGCATAAGCACATTTCGGCTTTTGTGCTTACGTCATGTTATAGTGTGAGTTCTACCCACGGTGTTATGCATGAGGCCCCAGGTCTTTGCTTCACACGTGTATCCAGCAGCCATGGGCAGAAAACAGTGCACCTGTCCACAAAGGTGAATTTTCTGAGGTACATGATTGGGCGATCCCATTATTCCTTCTCCTGGTTAAAATAACTTGTTTCAATAATCCAGAAATTGCTAAATTTATGTTGGTGAGCTGAACGTACAGCGCAGCAGGAGAATCTCAGGAGACACAGGCTTCATGCTTGTTTTCATCCTCATGGTGGCCATTGATGATGTGTAATCTTTTTAGCGCATTTTTATGACCTCTGATCATTTTGAAAAGGAGAACTTCATAAGTGGACTCACACATATAAACAGGGGTTTTTAAAGAACCGGGTTTCTGCCTTAATCAGGTTACTCACCTTACCTGGCTTTTGTGCCAGCATGTAAACACACTCACAGTGGTCCAGCATTTTGTCTTCAAAAGGTCACATATAAACAACAGACAACTCTCTTCGCCATTGTTGGCATGCATTTCTCTGCCTTTGTCATTCTTGCATTGCGTATCCCAATCTTAATGTTCAGGAGATGGCACTGCTCTTCTTCTTCTTCCAATTATGGTGTTCTTGCTGTGCTTCAGTCAGGGTTCCCCCCTTGGCTGGGGATCAAAATCATGTTTTAGGTCTGTTATGTCCATTTTTGTTTCTTTTATTTATGTTAATGTTACTTTTGTTGATTGTTCACATTACTGGTTGTTTTTGATTGTGTTTCTGGGTTATATTCTGTTTGTTTTGTGTGTGGTCCCCCAGGAGGTGGGAACACCTGCCAATCACTACCAGAAACTGTCCCCTGCCCTCTAAATCTGGAGAATCTCCCACAGTTCCTGGCAGTTAATTTCAATTGCACTAGGGAGTTTTGGTGAGTTATTGTGTTTTATTGTGCGTCTGTGAATATTTTGTGATTTTTCTGGATTCCTGACTATTTTTGTTCTGTTTTCTGGTTATTCTCTGGATTTGAGATTTGGGACTTTGTTTTGTTTGAAATCTTTAAGTATCACATAGCATCTTTAGTGGAAATTAAACGTTTTTATTTTTATGAAGCTTCTGTGCTTGCCTGTTTTTTCTAGCCAGGGCTTGGCAGGATATTCCTCTCTAGTAGGCATTATTGAAAGTGCTTTGGGAACTTTTTGGGATTTACGTGATTTGGAACTCCTAGTTCACAACAGTTATTTGTCACGCCATCTGCCTCTGTGATTTGCTTGATGCTCAGCAGATGTTGCTGGTCTTCTTTTTCTGTTTGCCATGTCACTTTGTTGTACAATAAACCCATGACCACAGGTCACCTTGTTAAGGTTGCCACTACCTGAATTATTTTTTCCAGGATGTATGAGGTCATAAGCATTCGATTAATTCCAAGGTCAAGGTTCTAGCCCCAGCAGTTTGCAAGTAATCATGTGACAGATGTACCTTAGAATTTTATATATAAAGATTAAGTTGTAAGTAGTGATTTTATATAATTAATTAGCCCCCTGTTCGCTTTGTTTGCTAAACCCCTGGGGTGGGCACTGGGCGACTGCTATCTCGCGGCTGAGCCGATCGAAGGGTGTCGGGGCACTCCTCTATTAGAGGAAGCAATTATATTTAAAGAGATGATATATAGAAGAGTATGTGGGGCACAGGAGGAAGATTGTTATTGATAGAAAATCAGTTACTTGAGTATTTCGCTACAACGGTCTATTTTAAACACCAATAAATAGTAAAACGTAGTAAAATGTAAAAGTAAAACATAATACAATGTAATAAAAAGTAAATAAAACATTAAAAAACATTAGTGCCTCTTCAAATACAACACAGGTATTATGAATTATTTATCGTCAAACTTACATTCTATAAACTTTGCTTTATTGCAATTCTGTTCACATATTGTTTGAGATATTTTTCTCTTTTTCATTTATTGGCTGATTCTCTTAGGTCTTGATTTTTATTAAATGCAGCACATTTTTGTTAATTTTCTTTGTTCAGCATTGATTATCAGCTGTTGCTGCTGGTTTTCTGTTGAAATCTAAAATTTGATGTTCTTGAACAGATCATTTGGTTTTCGGCCTTGCCATTATAACCGACTCCATTGAAGGATGAGTTAGCACAGTAGGAGTAACGATGGGGCGTGCGGTGTGGAGGGGAGTGGTCAAGGCTGAATAACGCGGACACGACGGAAAACCTTTTTAATATAAAAAGGAGACTACATATATATATATATATATATATTTATACAGTACAGGCCAAAAGTTTGGACACACCTCCTCATTCAATGTGTTTTCTTTATTTTCATGACTGAAGGCATCAAAACTATGAATGAACACATGTGGAGTTATGTACTTAACAAAAAAAGGTGAAATAACTGAAAACATGTTTTATATTCTAGTTTCTTCAAAATAGCCACCCTTTGCTCTGATTACTGCTTTGCACACTCTTGGCATTCTCTCGATGAGCTTCAACAGGTAGTCACCTGAAATGGTTTTCACTTCACAGGTGTGCCTTATCAGGGTTATTTAGTGGAATTTCTTGCTTTATCAATGGGGTTGGGACCAGCAGTTGTGTTGTGCAGAAGTCAGGTTAGTTGGACGATCATTTATTTTTCAACAGGACAATGACCCCAAACACACCTCCAGGTTGTGTAAGGGCTATTTGACCAAGAAGGAGAGTGATGGAGTGCTGTAAATGGTCATGAAAATAAAGAACACACATTGAATGAGGAGGTGTGTCCACACTTTTGGCCTGTACTGTACTAGTGAAACACATGCACCTCTGGTTGCTTGCATTTCTCTGCCTTTGTCATTCTTGCATTCTGTATACTGTACTTGACTTTCAGCAGAAGGCACTGCTCTTCTTTTTAATCTTATTGTTATAGTGTTCTTCATCTTGTCATTGGAATTCTGCAATCTGTTTGATGCTCAGCAGATGTTGCTGGTTTTCTGTTTCTTTCTACCATGGCACTTTGTTTGCTGAGCACTTTGCCACAGGGAATCCACGAGTGCAGTTCAATTTGCAGAGGATGCTGATACCTCAATTTTTTTTAAATTACCAAAACATACCTTGTCATAAGCTTTCAAATAAGACCAGGATCAAGGTTGTAGCCCCTGTAGCTTGTGAGGAATTGTGTGACAGATGGGCAGACCTTGGCATTTTATTATATAATAATGATGATGATGATAGTGTCTTATGAGGCTATTAACTTTAGCAATTTGCTATATAAGGTAAAGTTTGTATCTCTGACTGGACATCCTAAAATACGCTGCATGTACAGACATCATGGTGTAGTGACTGAGGCACTGGACCTTGAACCACCAGCCTGTGACTCTCTGCGTGACCCTGGCCTGTGCTCAGACTATAAATAATATCTGTATACAGTTGTAACATATCCTGGTTACATTGCTTTGAATACATTTAACAGTCAAACATCCAATAATAGTAGGTAAGCTTGTTGCCTGCTTCTTGTAAAGTCAGAATCTCCAAATGGGATCATTCAGATGAAGATGGTGCTCTGGCCAACATGCAGGTCTGCAAGTCTCTAGAATGAGGAATGTGAGAATAATTTGAAGAATTCTGAGTCACTCCCATACCCATGTAAGCTGACTTGCACGATCAGCTAGGTTTACATGCTGATACTGGAAATATTCATGACATCATCTTTCTGGTGTGCAGGACTAAAATGATAAGTACTAAACAAAATACAGAACTATGAGAAAACTTCAGTTCTCATTTTTTTTTAGCTTTGTAACCTTTTATACTGAAATTAATTAGTGGAATGTGCTGTGAAATTCAGGAAGCCATCAAGTTTGTGTAGCCACTTAGCGGCTAAGACATTGCAACATAAACTATAAAGTGACCCTCAGCAAGTCACTTCACCTGCCCCTTTTCAACTATTAAAAATAAAGCATTCTCATCTTGGCATCAGCTACATGAGGGGATTAAAATATTTTACTATCCTAGGCACTTTTTTAAATATTGTTATTTGTCTATAAAAATGCTACTATTAGTTAGTGTCATGCATGTGTGCCAGTGGGTCATCTTCCAGGCTCACGCAAAGTAAGTAATGCCACCCCGGGATGAGAGGGGGTGCTGCCATTAACAGACTTGCCTCCTTCTTCCCACACAGCCTGGAGAAACCATCCCATGAGGGCACCCAGCTAAAAGAAGCTCCGCCCCTTCCGGTCCTCAGTAATATAAAGGCCGAGCAGCCACGGAGATGGTAGTGCCATTCTAATGTGGACCTGGCTTGAGTACCCAAAAACCCTTTTTTTTTTGTCTTGTGAACAAAGATTTTGTTTCTTTTGATCTGCACAAGTGAAGTGTCAGTTTTCATTAATTTCTATTTTGCTGGTTGAAAATAGGGCAGCATGGTGGCGCTCGCAGTTAGGAGACCTGGGTTCGCTTCCCAGGTCCTCCCTGCATGGAGTTTGCATGTTCTCCCCGTGTCTGCGTGGATTTCCTCCCACAGTCCAAAGACATGCAGGTTAGGTGCATTGGTGATCCTAAATTGTCGCTAGTGTGTGCTTGGTGGGTGTGTGTGTGTACACACCCTGCGGTGGGCTGGGATTGGCTCCAGCATACCCCCGTGACCCTGTAATTAGGATATAGCAAGTTGGATAATGGATGGATGGATAGTTGAAAATAAAAGAAATTTGTTGCCAACACTCCTGTCAACCTGTGATCAGTTGTTCACACCGCTACATTCGAAAATAAGAAATAACAGAACAATTAATTTATAAATACTAGAAATAAAGAATGAATTCTTCCACATATCAAGCTAGATGGCAGAGGGAGACTCTGACAAATAACTACATGTGATATTCTTTCCTTATGGCTTATGTGCTCCATAACATAGCATGCCTGCCCTTGTCCCTGGAGACCTATTTCTGCTTCAGTGCCTCTCCTGGGTTGCATCTTCTCTGTTTCTCTACTCACATTGATATCACAGGCTGTGGTGGTCCTGATTTTTTCATTTCCTATTTTCTAATTGTGCCATTGGGGCCCAACTACACAAACCACTTGATGTGAATGACTCACTCAGATCTCAGTTCTCCTCAGAAACAATTCTGTTTCTATTTTTAAAAAGGCAAGCAGTGTGGCACATAAATTGTGTTTAAAACCCCAGACACGTGAGGATGATTCTCACCAGAGACACTCCACAAAGTGTAAGAAGACAATACACCATATGCCAAAACGTTAAAAGTGGTACCTCCCATAATAAAGGAATCATTGAACTGTTGATTGGTGGGTTAGTTGATTGACCTGAAACACCTCAATTTTAGAGTTCTGCTTGTGTATCGGGGGCTCCGGGGTTCCTCCAAAGCTATCCATTAAACCAATCTGGATTACACTTACATTGAGGAAGTGGGACGGCATGAGTGTGCAAGTGTACAATTCACGATTGACTAGCTGTCTAAATGAACTTTCTCTGTACCCATTGCTGTGGAATTTGCTCTACTGATGTCCACTGGAGTGGGGCAGATGGGACAGGCCAACTCATTTGACAAGTTGTAAGTATTCACACTTTAGTGTTATACAGCATTGGTCAACCTTTTCCTTGCTGACCTTAAGGTCTCCCATGTGCTTTCTGGCAAGATATCATGTGCAATTTTTTTTTGTACCAGTGGCTTTCCCTTTTGCCACTCATCCATTAAGCTATGACTGACGAAGCACCCAGTTTTTGTTTGCACAATGCCATGAACTAGGAGTCCCAAAGCACATTAAGTTCCAAAAGCACTTCCAAAAATGCCCATTAGAGGGAGAAATCTCCTGAAAAACCCTGGCTATTAAAAAAAGAGCTTTTTAGAATCTTTATAAAATCAAAGATTTATTCTTCACAAAAAGGCCCTTCAATACCAATGAAGCTCCATTGAGCACAAAGACACAAAATGGAGATTTCTAACCTACCAATAAAGCAGCGCTTCCCAATTGGGGTGCGAGCAACTGTTGTTGGGGGTGCCAGAATCCATCGAGGAAGAAAAATGAAAAACATTATTTGCACAAAATCTTAATTTATCTATCCATTCCTAAATAATGAAATGGGCAGGCTATTTTGTATCAGTGCAATACGCTGCTTGTTAAAACGGATGACTGTTTTTCTGCATTAACCTCATATTTTTTCGTACTTTTTCTCAAACCAAGGGGGTGCGAAATCAGTGTGAGGGTAAAATGAATCGGGAAGTGCTGCAATAAAGCAATCCAATGTAAACAAGGTCCCTTAACAAAAATCCAAAGACAGAGCAAACAGGTCAAAAATCCAATAATTTATAATAAGCACAGACGAAACTCAAAAATAAACTAAAACTTCCAACCGCTTTCGAAATGAACCACCAAGAACTGTGGGAGGCCCTCTGCATTTATAAGGTGGAGGGCAGTGATTGGCAGTCAGGTTTCTAAGAACACACAGTGAATATATGGAACTGGGCCTTTGAATATTACCATTTAAGGCCTGAGCGGGTGAGATCCATACTCCATTTGCATTGAGCCTACAATAAATCTATAGCAAGAGAGACAGGAAGTGTGGAAGGCACCAAGCAGAGTATCTTCATTAATAAGTTGGTTCCAATGCCTTAACAGTAAACCCACTGGTGGTTTGGTCATAAATATCTTTTACTTCTATAACTTAAAGTAATCCAATTAAAAATCCATTACTATGCAAGTATTACAATCGAGCATCCATTTATTAATCCATCATTCCAAGCATTTTCTGGAGACCACCTGTTCCATTACAGGGTCCCCTAGAATCCAAGTCTATCCAGGAAATATTGGGAGGGATACAAGGGATGGCCGTCCACAACATACCACACTCACAGGAAGTGATGTGTGATTCGTGAGCAATTTGCTCTTTTTGAGCGACTCTTTTCAGTGAATCATGGGAATCTGTTAATGAGACGGGAGTGCTGGTCACTAATTAGGCAGAGTGGTGGATCAGAGGCTAAGGATCTGTGCTGGTATCTTGATGGTTGCCGGTATGAATCCTGTTACCGCCAGAGGGGATTCTGCACTGTTGGAATCCTTGAGCGAGGCTGTTAACCTGCAATTGCTGTAGGGGTGCTGTATAATAGCTGACCCTGTGCTCTGACCCCAAGGAGTATGTGATAACTGCATTTCATTGTACCTGTACAATGTCAATATCATTGAATTATTATTATTAATGAAGAAAACAGAATGAAAACCTGTCTTTGGCCAACCCTGGTTTAGAATGCAAGAGTCATCAAGGTCGTTCAATACAATGAGGCCACTTTTGTTGAACTATCAATCCATTTTCCAACCCGCTGAATCCAAACACAGGGTCACTGGGGTCTGCTGGAGCCAATCCCAGCCAACACAGGGCACAAGGCAGGAACCAATCCCGGGCAGGGTGCCAACCCATCGCAGGACACACACTAACACACCCACGCACCAAGCCCAATTTAGAATCGCCAATCCACCTAACCTGCATGTCTTTGGACTGTGGGAGGAAACCGGAGTGCCCGGAGGAAACCCATGGAGACACGGGGAGAACATGCAAACTCCACACAGGGAGGACCCGGGAAGCAAACCTGGGTCTCCTAACTGCGGGGCAGCAGCACTACCACTGCGCCACCATGCCGCCCTTTGTTGAACTATCCTGTAAGAAATGCTGTTATGAGGGGCTCCGCTGATGGGCTGATCATTTCTTATACTGCAAGTCAAAGGGTCAATGCTCATTTGAACAACATTGTTGGATGAGCAGCAGCACTGCGCCATCCCAGATGCGGAGCGTCCGTCTTCATTACGCTCATGCTGGCCTGTTCCAGAGTGCACATGGCAGGTTATCCTCTGCTTAATTTTGTTTATTGCTTTTTCTCTTCAGGAGCTTTCATCTGTTTTCTTACTAACGGTATGTCAGCTTTAAAAGAGACGGGCAGGTAATAAAATCAAGTAAAACAAGTCTTGGAAGCACTGAAGATGGGAGTATGGAAATCAATTTTAATAGCGTTTAGTGCTGTGCTGGGCTATAATACTTGCTATACTGCTGCAAGTTTTTGAACTCACAATCTGAGGGGAAAAGGGAAAAAAAAAAATATTTACAAAATGCTGTCCTCAGCAAGAACATCCAGTGACTCATTTTAAGATGAACTTACACATCAATGCCAACATGTCCGGAGCCTTTACTGAGAATATCAATGAAGTGAATGCGACCAAAGATTTTATATGATTCTTGGGCCCACTCACACAGAAGGGGACAGTTTAGAGTCATCATTTAACTTAATGTGCATATTTTGGGATATGGGAGGGCAACAAAAGTACCTGGAGGTAAAGCATGGAGAGAACATGCCAACTCCTCACTGTCAGTGAATGCCTCAGTATTTGAACCCAGGACACTGCAGCCATGTGGTAGCAATGACATGAACTGCACCGCTTCTTCATTTCCAAATACAACAGAAATGCAGCTTGTTAGCTGGATGTGTACTTTGCTGATCTTTAGGGCACTAGTGTGCTACTTATTGCAATAATCAGTCATCAGCCTTTTTCTAACCCGCTTTATCCTGAACAGGTTCATGGGAGTCTACTGGAGCCTATCCCAACTAGCACAGGGCATACGGTAGGGAACAAAGCCTGGACAGGGTGCCAGTGCAGGGCACAGGCACACTAAACATACACTAGGGCCAGTTTAGCATTGCCAATCCACCTAACCTGCATGTCTTTATGTGATAGTTATTTTCAACTATCCATCCATCCATTATCCAACTTGCTATATCCTAACTACAGGGTCACGGGGGTATGCTGGAGCCAATCCCAGCCCACCGCAGGGTGTGTACACACACACACCCACCAAACACACACTAGCGACAATTTAGGATCGCCAATGCACCTAACCTGCATGTCTTTGGACTGTGGGAGGAAATCCACGCAGACATGGGGAGAACATGCAAACTCCATGCAGGGAGAAAACTTGATCTCCTCACTGCGAGGCAACAGCACTACTACTGCACCACCCTCTTATTGCAATAATTGATGAGTATATCAGAGATTTTCAGGTGTAGTGATCAAATTGTTATTTATTTGTCACCAGTAAAAAGTCAAAAGTAGTACCACTGTAATAGAATCCCATCCTAATCTGTATATAAATAAAGTCCCTGGCAAATCCATAATAAAATTCATACCACAAAACACAATTAATAAAAGCAAACCCAAAGCCCCCCCCCCCCCCAACCATATAACCAAGACTCTGGGGCTTCAATTATATATAGATAAGACCCCGGAAGAGACTGACAGCAATGGAAAGGTGCTAAAAACAAAGAAAAAGAAAGGAGCTGTGGGGTAATCTCTGTATTGGATTTCAGTGCATCACCACCCACTGGTTGATAGATTTAGAAGAAGTATTATTAATTCGAGCCGTGGACATTTCTAAATGCATTAAATTGAAAAATTAAACAACCCAGTGTTGAGCAGTCATCAATTCTGGGGATTTCCATTTAGATGCAACAGTGATTTTCGTAGCTACAGTCCCTATTAAGAAGACTCTCTTTATATAACTAGTGGGTTTCCCCCCTACTCGCTGCGGGCGCCGGCGCGGGGGGGGCCCGGCCCCCCCCGGCTTGCGTTATGTGACAGCCACTTCGTGAAGATGTGAAGATGCACTCCAAGGACACGCAGTCACTGCTCCAAAACCCCCTCTTAAATGGATGGGAAACAGATTTTTTTTTTACCTCCTCTTTGCTCGATCAGCTGCTGCTGCTGCAATGCCATGTGATTTGCATCTCGCACGGCGCTTCAAACATTTAAAAGCCTGTACAGCAGCTGTCCTAATCTTTGTCTTTTATTTCTGGCCCCAGGCGTGGTTAAATCTCTTGGCACAAAGTCTTGTCTTGCGGGAATGTAAATTCTTAATATTTTTTCGTTTATAATTTAAAGATGGAATAAGAATCTGAAAATCTAACAACATCACATTAAAGTTCAATAAATTCTGAAAAGAATGATACCAAACGTATACACTTAAAAAAGAATAACCTCCATTCAACTTAAAATAATTAAGGTAATTAATCACACTTAAAATTTTCAATCTGAACCAATATAATTCTTTTTATCTTATTGAACCATAATTTTTAAGTTGAGGCAAATCACTTAGAGTGATTGGGTGCAATTCACTTGTAAATCTATTTTTTAAGTTGTTACAATTTAAAATGGTTTATTGGTCGTAACCTGTTTTTATGCTATTAGAAATATTATGGACATAACACATTCCAATGCTGTACTTTTTACATTTATTTAAAAATCTAATGCAAATACACAATCATTTCCACCCATCCATTATCCAACCCGCTATATTCTAACTACAGGGTCATGGGGGCCTGATGGAGCCAATTCCAGGGCGCGCACACTCACACACACACACACCAAGCACACACTAGGGACAATTTAGGATCATCAATGCACCTAACCTGCATGTGTTTGGACTGTGGGAGGAAACCCACGCAGACAGGGGAGAACATGCAAACTCCACGCACGTAGGACCCGGGAAGCGAACCCAGGTCTCATTACTGCGAGGCAGCAGCGCCACCGTGACGCCCACAGAAGCATTTTTTGCAGTGTAAATGTTAAATATACAACAAAAAATTATTAAACGTTTCTACAGCTTTCTTGAAAGTATGTTTTATTACGAGTTCTTATACTTAAAATTAACAGTTGAGAAACAGGGTTACTTACCAGAAATCCTCCGTTATAAAAGTCTGCTGCTGAAAATGACCAGACCTGTATAGCCACGTCCACTCCACTCGGGAAAGTGTTCTTCTTTTTTGGCAGTTGGAAAGCCAGCATGCTGAGGGGTTCGACCGGAAGAATATACAAAGGGCTCCTCAAACACAGCACACAAACAACCTAAAATATTAGGTTAACTGAAATAAGATTTTTACGTTTGTTCCCTCCACCATAACTTACTTTGGTACAAACATTTTTTTTTACTTTGATTTAAATCTGAAACCAAATATTTCAAGCTACAACACTAAATGACTAATCTTAAGTTGCTTGAAAGAGAAAATTTACTTTGAATGAACAACATCAATGTTATACTTTTTTCAGTGTATACTGTATGTAGGTTTTAAAATAAGCCTGATTTAAAGCGTGACAAAAAATGTGACATTATAAGTCACATAGAATCATTGCACTTTTAGGCTTAGGATTTTATATAGAGAGAGAGAGTAGATAAAAGGAAAGAGAAGAATCACCAGCAAGGAGAAAGACTGAAGCACAAGTTCAGTATACAGGGAAGCAAATGGCCAACTGGACACCAGAAGGCAGAGACACTTGGACACTCCTAGAATACATGAAGGAAAAAATGAGGAGTATGTAGTGCGGGGGTCCTCAGTCACAGTCCTGGAGGGCCGCAGTGGCTACGGGTTTTCATTCCTGCTAGTTTCCTAATTAGAACTCAGTCCTTGCTGATAATGAAACTTGGTATTTAACTGAATGCCTTGTTAGCGCTCTCATTCATCCAAGACGGATTTTAGTTTCATTGTAGATGAGAGGTCCTCAGTTACAGTCCTGGAGGTCCGCAGTGGCTGAAGGTTTTCCAATTTCTTAATTAGAACCCATTTATTTACTACTAAAGCAATATGTTTTTAGACTTAATTTTAGTTTTCTTGCCCATTACTATTCAGAACCCTTAATTACCAATTTTAGTATTATGGGGGCTGCGTTTAAGTTTTGTTGCCTGTTTTTTAACCAGACATTAGATTACAATGAAATACAGATAATCAATAAACCAGAAGCTGTCCAGCTAATGTGCATCCTTTGAAACCTGTGCATACCACCATGAAGTGTCTGTGTTAAAAAATGTTTAGAGAGAAATGAGAAGGGAATTGAAAGGAACGTTAAGTGTAAATCTGGTCCACAAAAGACATGGATAATGTTCGCAGAGAAGGAAACTCTACAGTGCGATTCAAATTTGTCTTGAGTGAATGAAAGCGCCAACACACCAAATAGTTAAATACCAAGTTTAATTATCAGCAAGGACTTAGCACTAATTTAGGAAACTAGCTGAAAGGAAAACCTGCAGCCACTACGACCCTCCAGGACCGTGACTGAGGACCACTGACCTAGTGAGTGAATACAGGGCCAGTCTAGAAGGGCTAATGAGCCTAACCTGCACGGCTCAGGATGATGGCAAGTAGGACAGCAAGTCTCCAAGAAAACCCACATGGACAGCTAGAGAATTTTAGATTTCCTAAAGTTCCCGTGTGCCTAATGTTTTATTTTTTATTTTTCGGTCTTGACACAGTTTTCTAACCTTCCCTTTCCCTGCTCTCAGATGATTTGTTTGCTTTGTCCCTTTTTTTAGCACTTTCATCTTCTTTTTATCCTTTTTAGGTTAAACTGTTTTCCTTTAAAGCATAATAGGGACATGCTGTGAAGGGAGCACAGCACAAGCAAAAAAAGAATAATTAGACAAAGTCATAGTTAATCTTGAACATCTTGAGAAGAAGGCGAAACTCCTTGAGCAATCCGTTTAAAACCTAACAGCAAATCTATGGCAGGAAATTAGGTCTGCTGCACACTGCCAAGTGGAGCCGTGTTGCAAGGAAGAATGAACAAATATAAAACCTACAAAATTCTAGAAAAGACTTCACACTGTAATTGCTGCAAAAGGCACAAGTATCAAATGTTAAATGCTTCAGGACTGAAGGCGTGAATACTTTTATATTTTTACTGGTCAAAGTAGCCGGTGTTGCCTGTATAATGGAAAGCAAATATTCTGTGTTTTTCGAAATGTTGTGGCTAAAGTGTAGTAAGGACAACTCCACAAAAAGGAGAATCTGGGACATCTTTTAATGATTACCAGTCCAGCCAAAATAAATGCTTTTGGGTGTACTACCCTCCAGATCCATCCATCCATTATCCATCCCGCTAAATCCTAAATACAGGGTCACGAGGGTCTGCTGCAGCCAATCCCAGCCAACACAGGGCGCAAGGCAGGAAACAAACCCCAGGAAAGGTGCCAGATATTCGGGCAGATATAAACAAAATATATCAACTGGTTAGCCACTGATGCTCAGTCAACTTCTCAGGAGCTCTGTCTGCCAGGTAGCACCTGTCAAAAGTGACGAGAAGCCTGCGCTTTTATGGAGAATGAACTGGAAGGGGTGGAGTCAGTTGCCCTGAATGGGTGGATTCTTAGCACTCTGGAGAGAGAGAGGGGGAGGGGACTGTGTGAGTGATCACACCCCCCTCTCGTCCCAGAGTGTTATTACAAACTTCAACAGAGCTTGTCAGGAGATCCTCGGATGGACACACTTGGGACACCCTATTGTTAATGCTGGCTGAAAATCAAGGGTCCCATCTGTCATCTACATCTCTATGAATTTGTCTGCTTGCTGTTCTTTTGTGTATGATTGTATTCTGGAATTGTGATAACTCCTTGCTGGATTGGAGCCATGAATGCTACTTCTTGGTATTTTACTGTGGTTTCACAAATAGATGTTTAATCCACCATTGATAAACTGGAGAGATTGTTGAATAATTGAATCACTGATATGGCATTTACGCCAGATAGAACTACTCTCTCTTGTGCTGTTCCCTGCGTTGAACACCTATTTATGATGAAACCTGAAATTCCATAAACTCTCTATTTTAAGTTAACAGTAATATACATGCAAAATCTCATCAGTATTCACTCAGCTGTTTTGGAGTACTGCATGGTTTTTGTGGTGTTGACCCTCCCATTATGACTCCCTGGTGAAATTCTTAAGACACTATGAAAGCTGGACTTTAAATTGCATGAACAATAAGGTAAATAGAAAATTTCAAGAACACAGATATACACATTTTCGAATGATGCAACCATTTTTGTGTTGATCCTTCATCACACCACACCTTCCCACCTCTGCTGCCATTTCCTCTCAGTCACTGATGTGGATAACAGCCTTTACTGTAGGCAGGGCCAAACTTAAATAACTATTTTGGTGTGATAACATGACCTTTGTTGTGCACCCCCCTTTACAAACGTGTTTCTCTGTGAAACTTTTGAAAGATTATTTCAACAGGGATATGCATGCACAGTTTCATGAATTTCAGCTCAGCAATTATGGAGTGATGCTCTTTTTTGCTCCCCTCATCATTGCATGGTTTGCAATTTTATTTTTACTCTGGTGACTCCCAAATATGATGTTATTTTTTACTCCACACTGTCTTTCCAGACATATAATTAACTTTTTTTACTGAAGCCATGTTCTATCACCTGAGTAACACTGGCCACCTCCACTCTTCACTTACTTTCCAATTTTATTTTTACTCAGGTGAGACCCAAATATATCAAAGCATCCATCTGACTGGTCCCCTTCAAGCCTCTTCTTTGCTAATCTTCCTCCAGGATATTAAGCAATGGTTGACATCTCATTTCTTTGGTTTTTCTGCTTTTTCTCAGTGGTACTCTGGTTTCATCCCACAACTCAAAGATGTGTCCCATGGTTTTTCGTATCAGTGATACTCTGATGATAAGTAGCTGTACCTGTTGTTCCCTCCAGAGGAGCACATGGCATCAGCTACAATCTCCAGATGTATCTCTGATATTCCAACCTGAATAAAGGAACACCAACTCCAGTTTAGCCTGGTAAAGATGGACCTTCTTGTTATCCCAGCATCCCATCTCTCTTCATCTTGGCTTATTATAGGTAACATCCACCAAGTCAGTATGTAACCTTGGGGTGGTGACAAATGACCAGCTGTCCTTCAGGGACCATGTTGCTATGGTTTCTTGGTCTTATAGGGTCATTCTATACAATCTCTACAACATCAGATAATATCTAACAGAGTATGGAGCACAACTCCTCATCCAGGCTTTGGTCTTGTCACATCTGGACTATTGCAACTTTCTGTTGGCACCAAGCTGCTGCAGATGATTCCAAATGTAGCCAAGACACACACGTGCCATTTTTTCTTTTCTGATTACTACTTTGGCTTCATGTAGCAGCACGTATTAAGTTCAAATCTTTGATGCTTGCCTACAGAGCAGTCAGTGGGTCAGCACCTATATATAAGGACATACTTGTGAGGTCCTGTACTCCTCCTCAAATACTCAGGTCTGCTGATGAATGGCGTCTGGTGATGATACCTCTGCATGGTATCAAATCTCAGTCCAGACTCTTTTCATGTGTAGCTCCAACTGGTGGATTGAGCTGTCCATCTCCTCTCGAAATTCTGACTCCTTCAGTGTGTTTTAGAGGCGTGTGAAGACCACCTTGTTTGGTTAATTTCTGTCTAACTGATTAGGTTTTTGTAACCAAAGAATTATAACTTGCTGGCATTTTGTTCAGAGCTCTTCACTTGTGATGATCTAAATTTTTGTGATTTTGTCCTGTAGCACTTGTTTCTAAACAGCCCCCCAGACTGATCTTTACTCGTTATGGAGATCTCTTTTGTGAGTTGCTTTGGATAACAGAATCTGCTAAGCAAATGAATACAAATGTAAACGGTAGGTTTATTGCTGACATTAAATTGGCCGTTATGAGTAGGTACGTGTTTGTTTGTTGACAGGGGTCCCATGTGGGTTACACTCCTGCCTTAATCCAATGCTCTTCATATTACTCTAAAATGGAAGGAAAGGAAGAAGAAAAATTAAGATGCATTTGTTGTAAAGATTACATGAACTTTATAATCGTGGTTACATTTTGGAAAGTCAGTTACATGTTGTGGTGTAATTGGGGCTGTAGTTAGTGAGAAGAGAAGTCAAGCATGTAATTAAAAATGGAATGTAATTAAAAATCAGGACTGGCCTCAGCTTTAAAAACCAGTAGTGCCCAAAAACACTAGACTAGGGCACTGGTCCGCTCTTCATTCCAGCCAATTTAACAATCCATCACTCATTGCTGCTTTTAGCGGAACTCCTGGATAATTGGCGGCTTCTTTCCTGCTTTGATTCTGTAGTTGGGGAGATGCTGCAACTGGAGATTTACTTTTGTAAGAGTTTTAGTTTTGTTTATGTTTTCTTAATATCCATGAGTTTTTTTTTTCATGCACTTATTTTATAACTTATTTTCTTTAGGATTGTGTTTCATGTTAATAAGAATTAGCAAATGGCAGACACAGGTGCAGGTAACAATGAGGGGTGAAGATGAGCCGCTTGTGTCATATCCACCTGTTTCTGCCATTTGCTGCCATCCACTTGTGTGACCAAGATTTCAAAATAGTTAACGGAGTGAAAATACAGAATGAGGAAAGGTGATTTTATCAATCTGTGAAACAGTTTAAAAACATTGTGAAATTCTAATAAAGCGTCAACAAACCCTGCTTGGGATTTCTGGATTGAAGTGACACAATCCACCAATCCATATCTGGCCCCCATCTTCTCCATTGCATAATTTCTGGATCTTAAAATGATAGTTTAAGGCACCAATTTGGGAACAAGATGCTCATTCATCATACGATACGCTTACTCACGCCAAACCAATTTATAATTACCCAATAATTACTCAGAGAAAACCCATACCGGAAATTCTGGTATCTGCACAAACTAGACCACGGTGTAATTTAGTTTTTTTCTGCATTTCTCTTTTTCTTTACTCAAGTCTGAAGATTCGTTTTGCTGTTCATTTACTTCACATTTGCTATCCTGTCTTGAGGACATCTCCACATTGTCATGGGCCTTGTCCTAAGAGGTCATGAGCCACTAGCAATGACAATACAAGTTAAAAGGTCACCATATCAGCATTTTGTCATCAAAGTTTGTGGATTCAAAACACCCTTTTTCAGTCGTATCTATGCTTCTAAAACCTCTATTCTAATAAACTTTCAGCGGTTTCAACTCACACTTTACATTTTAACTTTGATTTTTGACTTTCAGGATGCTGACCATAATATCCTTTTCTAGTCCAATGTCTGTGTTCTTTTGCCAATTTCAACCTTTTCTTTTTATTTGCTGGTTTCAGATATTAATTTTTTTTTGAAATTCTGCCTCTAAGGCCAGCATCCAGGAGTTGTCTTTTCCCTGTTGAAGAAGACGCTGGTATTTGGTGTGCATTTAATGAAGAAGCCAACTGACGACCTGTAAGGTGTTAGTTTTCCAAACTACATACTCTGATGTCCTTCCCCTCCAATGCAGTTGTGCATCTGGAACTCACCTTGTTTAGCTGACACTAATAGACATCTTTGAATGAAAACGTCAGTTCCTTAGTAATCTGTGTTGTGGCAAAAAATTCATCATCAGAAGGTTTTTTACCTGAAAATAAAAGCTATTATAACACGGAATAGACAGACAGAGTTTTAAGGCTTTATTGCAATAAATCAGCAACACACACTCAACCCAATTCGGCCGAATGAGATTGAGCCCCGAACATTACAGCAATCAAAGTTTTTATAACAATTTCTTATCATTTTGACCTCGTTCAATTAGCTCATTCTGCACCTGGCTATACTGTCTATTGTTCAGTTCAGTTTCTGTTTTGCTTATTCTTGATTGGTTCTTCTGCAGGGCAGATGTTCTTTATTCCATATTAGGTTTTTCATGGTGTCACTTCCTTCTCTAAGCCTTTCAAGTTATGTTATAATGGTAGCCTAAAGCTAAGATTTAATTAAAAAGAAATATGGTGTATGTTTTAATCATTTGCCTGGCATACTTGATTCGTCTTAATTTATATGCTAAAGTTAATTTCTAATATAGTCTTCTATAATTATTGCTAATGCCTGAATATACTAATGTTTCTCTTCATGCATTACATCAGTGTGACCTTGCTTACAGCAAAAGCCTTTTGTTTTCCTTCTGCTGTTTTCCCAATCCAGCTGGTTTCTTTACGTGCCTCACAGAGCCATCTTCTGTCTGAGGTATCATTTCCTTAGCTTCCTAGCCTTGAACACAAGTATTCTCAAACTTTTATCCTGTTCTAAATTGGTTTCTGTACGCCAATCTCTGTTCTTTTTCCTGTACGTTCTCAAACTGGTCATTTCTGCTGTAAGCTTAAAAATAATGCAATATAACTGATTTTTAGTTAACTATTTCCCTGACCTATGTTATTTGCTTAACATTCTAATTTATGCTTAATCTAATGTTTTAGAAGCTTTTAATTACTTTTTATGGCTCTTTATGTTAATTCGCCATTCTCTATGCTAACATAAAAAAATTTCCTTCTACATCTGTCACATGGAATAACCTTCATTCTGCAAAAAATAAAAAATAATATAGACGCACTTCTTGAGGAAGCTGTTTCATTTGGCCATTTGTGAACCCAACAATAAACTTTATGAATGCCAGTATCTTGCAACCCAATTGAAAAGAATAAGAGGTTTCAGCAGTGCCAATGCAATTGCAAAGGTTGCTCTTTTAACCAGTTACCATTTACTCAGCACTGATTAAGGATGAACTAAGGGAGGTGACCGTTTTGACTTTCTTAAGGAATATCTTGAGAAAATAGGGCTTTGCAGTCATATATGAATAACAGATTAAAAATTTCAACGTGTGCATCAGTAGGCTTTGCACACTAGGAACCAAGTTAGCCAAACTATTCTATAATATTTCAGTAATTATTTACCGCTCACATGCTGATCTTTCTGATCATAAAATAGATCATTATGATAGCAATTGACGAGAAGAATTCATAATTAATTGCAGAATTACAGTATTTGAGGGTTCCTCTAGAGTGCCTCTTTATCTTGCACAATTTGGTTCAGAAACTAATCAGCACATCGTCATCCCATAACAGGCTCAAGTTTCAAGTTTGGTATTTTTCCATCCAGCTGTCGCAATCCATCGAAAACTGAAGATCGAACCTTCTGACAAATGCAAAGCTTCCACTCCTCCTTAGATGATAGGTTTTGGTGGGGGAGGGCACAAAGCAAAAACAAATCATTCATGCAGTAATAGTCATTAACAACATTAGGAATGCTTTGGCTGTTTATTTTAAATCAATTTAACGGTATTTTGTTAAAAATAAAGGTAAAAGAGTTCTGAATACATGCAGATAGATAGATAGATAGATAGATAGATAGATAGATAGATAGATAGATAGATAGATAGATAGATAGATAGATAGATAGATAGATAGATAGGGCCACGAGAGGGCAGCCACCCTGGTCTGTATGGAGGCCGCAGGAACAGAGGTTAGAAGCTCATCCCTGTTGGGGCCCATGGCCACCACCAGGGGTCGCCCGGACAATTATGGAGCCCTGGACGGCAGCATTTCCGCCACACCAGGAGGTGCTGCCGGAAGACAGTCCAGGTACGCCTGGAATGCTTCCTGGTGCAAGAGCAGCACTTCCGCCACACCAGGAAGTGCTGCAGGAAGAAGATCAGGAAGCACCTGGAGCATATCTGGCGCGAGATAAAAGGGGCTGCCTCACTCCATTCGAGGAGCCGGAGTTGGGAGGGAGAAGATGGAGCTTGCGAGAGAGGAGTGGAGGCGGCTGAAGAGAAGCACAAAGGACTGAGCCTTGTGGTTTGTGCACAATATTGTGTGTGCAGTATTTTAAATAAATAGTGCATGTTTTGGACATTTGGAGTTTGTGTCTGTCTGTGTCGAGGCTGATCTTTCACAATAGATAGATAAATAGTGAATGGCTCTATATTAGATAGATAGATAGATAGATAGATAGATAGATAGATAGATAGATAG
>JANRMT010062840.1:10830418-10847914 GCA_026402145.1 Polypterus bichir lapradei | reverse complement strand
TAGATAGATAGATAGATAGATAGATAGATAGATAGATAGATAGATAGATAGATAGATAGAACTATTTTGAGGACAGATGTAAGGTAACCGTATTTTATATGTTTTTGGCTCTCACTGTAGGGATGTTATTTAATTCTGATTGTGTCTATTCTCCTAGTGTTTAACCTGGCTCTGTGAACTGTGTATTAAAATCATGTCTTGTTTGGTCTGCTTTCCTGGAGTGGCTGTCAAGAAACACCTCTGTGAAACAACATGTATGTTTTTTTTTTCTTTGTAAATACAGTTTGAGCCAAAACAAAAAACCTTTTCAATTTTTCATTATTCGTTCTGTGTCCACTTGAAACTGACCTATAATGATGGTATGTCATAATTAGAAAGAAAGAAAGAAAGAAAGAGAAAGAAAGAAAGAAAGAAAGACAGAAAGAAAGAAAGAAAGAAAGAAAGAAAGAAAGAAAGAAAGAAAGAAAGAAAGAAAGAAAGAAAGAAAGAAAGAAAACAGTGCAGACATCGGTGTGATAGGTAATAATGGAGGTTGGGGTTCTCAGTAAAGGATAATGAAGCATACAAAGTCCCACTGAGTGGTGTGTCCTTGTCTTCAAGTGCCTCCTCACAGATTAACGATTTGCGGCCCCCTGCCTGCCATGCTCCTGCCTTGGTCAGAGCCATTAAATCCAGTTAGACCTTCCATAGTTCAATACTCTTCCTTACAGACTTTGCCCCCCTTTTCCTCCTGTCTCACCATGAACTCCTGAGGTGAGCCTTTCAGAGAAATAAAACTAAAAATGCGAAACATCACAGAAAAACAAAGGCCATGTAGAGGAATTCCGTGGAACTGGTAATGATGGGCTTTAGCTCCCTTCAGCCGTGATCGATCTTGTATTTACTTGTGCTTGCTCATCACAACCTCTGCTGGGACATGAAACAGGAAAGGCTCATCATTCGCTTTCTCCCTCCTTCGCTCAAGTAATGACACATCACACAATAGACGTCTCACATTGTTTTGACATGAAAAGAAAAGATGCTGATGACCTGCGATAAAGAGCTGTGGCTCTTAAGAACAAACACAAGTATGTCCCGGAGGGGATTTCAGAGTGCAAACTTACCGCATATGGTGTAAAGTTAATTTTGTGTGTGTTATTGTCTTGGCTGATGGCCTAGCACTGAGTTGCAATACTTACAACAGTGTGTCCCAGGCTTTTCAACATGAATCTCATCACATCTTTACATTTTATTCAGGACACTTTCACGGTCCATTAAACACGTAAACAGGAAAATGAATGGAGCTTTAAGTGCTGATATATACATTTGTAAACACATCCTTCTATCTCCCCATCCATTTTCTAAGCACTTTTTCCCATTCATGCCTGAAGGCTAACAAAATTCAAGTAGTATATGGCACAGCACAGAAGCAATAAGCCCGGGATGGTACACCAGTCATATGTAAGCCACTTGTGAAAATGAGCACATAAATTGTTTCACCCTTCTCTATGTTTAATGAAAGAGGCAAAACCAGAGTTTAGGTAGGTCCAGCAGGGCTTTAGGGTTTTGTTGTTTTATTTCCAAGCCAAAATACAAAAGCGAAAAACACCCTGGCTATTAACGCGATGTCTGGGACATGGCTGTCCTTATCAAATCTATGATAGAATGCACAGTGCAGCAGTACCAAGTAATATGTGACACCAGGAGCTGTTTTAAAACAAGTCGTGGCCCACTAAATGGTCTGGAATGTCGCAGCTGGCATTTGGTGACCTTGAAGGGGCCTAATATGTATCCTGTTATGTATGAAATGTTCTAATAAATTGTCATAGATTCAGGCAAGATATCATTTCTGGGGGTTTGCAAAAGTTCACACTAGTGTTGGGTAGCCTCATATGGGTGTGTGGGCATCAATAGAATCCTTACACCTTTTACAGTGGAGCAGCAAACAAAATAGAAAAATGGGATGAAGGCTTCAAAAACCCCACAAAACCATCAGGGCCGCCTCCAGCCTGCCTAGAATAGGCCTCACCCTAGGCAGACTGATCTCCAAAATCTACAGGCAGGTCCCAAAAATGGGGAACAGGCTTCTAAAGTTTAAATAACTTTAAATATACAGAGATTTATCAGAATGTGTCTCCAGGGAAATGAAAACTGTAAAATAAAAATGGGGAAACCAGAAGATGCGTGCAACACAGAAAACAGTCAAACCAGGTGACCAAAAAACAAGAGACAAAAGGCCAAAGAGTGAGAGAAAATCAACATAAGAAAAAACAAAAAGTAGTAAAATTAACTAACAAAGTAAAAAATGTATCAACAGGTTTAGTAAGGGATTTCAATGTGCAGTATGGATGAGGAAGTGAACTTTCCATTGACCTTTTAACCCTTAAACTGCCACATACTTGGGGGGTTAATGCACACCTGGGGACCAAGTACTTTTTTGCTGCACTTTTTAAGTAAACGTCACAATTCACCAAGAAAAAGTGAAATTTTAATGGGACATATTTTTTTTCATGCAAAGAGCATCACAATTACTGCAACACTGATCATTTTACAAACTGCCAATGAACTGTAAAAACTGTCCATGAAAAAGAAAATAAAATTGGTGCATTCATAAATAGTAGACTCAAAGACACACAAGAGTGAATTTTTTGATCGAAGACCCGCCTCTCCCTATCATTCATTGGTCAAGACTCCAGTCTTCAATTTAAAAAGACACTTACATTAGTCTTTGAGTTTTATGGTTATGTACGTGCTGATAATTCCAGAAGTATATATTTGACAATATTTTAGCAAAAATTAGTGTAAATTTTGCACATTTTGAGTAAGTGACTGGGGAGATGACATATGAATTATATGAAAGGAGTAACGTGAGATATTTTTTTCTTTTTTCATGGAAGTTTTTCACATCATTTACAGTTGTACAGCACTGGCCGCGACTGGTTTCTGTTATGCCATAAACTTGTTTCTCTCCATTCTGCATGAAAACACGAGATATTTATTTTTCTCAGCCACCAGTACAAAGTACATGAAGTAAGTACCATATTAAAACAAATAATTTTTGTGGTGGAGGATTCCTTAAATGCTAAAGCTATAAAACAAAAGCTAAAATCCAGGTCAGGTTAGATCAGGTTGGGAAGCATGCACTGGTACAGCACATTTCCACAGCCACCACACAACGAAACAGCTCTGGATCCTGGTTGGTAACCCCCCCAGGCAGACACATGGGCCAGACCCACTCACCAGAAATAACCCTCTATCTGCCACAGCCAGGTGTTATGTGGGTGACTCCTTGGCCTGCTCCAGCCACTCGGGTCCCCAACAATGAGGATCTTACGAGCTGGATCACCCTCTGGAAATCACGCCACATGGCTGTAGTGCCGTAACTGACGCTCCCTCACAATGCAGGTAATGTGCCTCATTCGGGACTCCGCGAGCATCCACTCATTCGACACAAAGTCAAACCAACGGTACCCAAGGATTCTCTGAAGAGACACAATAGCAACCTCAGGTCATTGGATAGCATCCATGCCTTGTAGCCATATAGCAAAAAAGGAAGTACCAGAACTCTAAAGACTTGGATCTTCATCCTTTTGCATAGATATCGTGAGCGCCACACTCCTCTTTCCAGCAACCTCATGACCCCCCATGTTCTCCCAATTCGTCTGCTGACTTCATAGGAAGAATCACGAGAGACATGAATGTCACTGCAATGTCAATGGTTATAATAGAAGAGAACTCCCCGAGCTTCAATGAGTCACTGAAGGATCGGCTCCCAACTTCATAATATAAAAGGTGAGGGTGGTCCTTCAGTAGTGCTATCATGGTGGTCCTACCTCTTGGAGTTCCACCCACAAAGCAACATAAGAGAAAACACAGAAATACATAGATACTAAATATAAATAAGTAAAACAATATTCACTAAAAATATATAATTACAATAGGCACACAAAAAAGAAATAAAGAGAGGCAGCATACAAAAAGAAAATAAACATAAGCCAGGGAGAAACACCTCCGTGAAGCAGCATGAATATTTTTTTTTCTTTGTATATACAGTTTGAGTCAAAACAAAAAACCTTATCAATTTTGCATTATCCATTCTGTTTCCACTTGAAACTGACCTATAATGACGGTAACTCATAGTTGAAAGAAAGAAAGAAAGAAAGAAAGAAAGAAAGAAAGAAAGAAAGAAAGAAAGAAAGAAAGAAAGAAAGAAAGAACAGTGTGGACGTTGGTGTGACAGGTAATAACCGAGGTTAGGGTTCTCGGGTAAGAATAATGAAGCATACAAAGGCCTAACTGAGCGGTATGTCCTTGTCTTCGAGTGCCTCCTCACAGATTAACGATTTGCGGCCCCCTGTCTACCATGCCGCTGTCTTGGTTTGAACCATTAAATCCAGTTAGACCTTCCATAGTTCAATAATCTGTCTTAGAGATTTACTTTTAATTTTTACTTTGTCTTGCTTTTCCTCCTATCTCACCGTGAACTCCTGAGGTGAGCATTTCAAAGAAGTAAAACGTAAAGGCTTCAATTTGGGAAACGTTGCAGAAACACAAAGGCCAATGATGGGCTTTAGCTCCCTTCAGCCAACCCCGACTGTCACATAACAATACCCTTGCCTATGCACTCCCTATGTCCATTTTTTTGCAATTGTTTATTTATTTAGCGACTTTCAAAGTGACACAGGCATTACCTCTGCTTCCTCATAGCACCAGGAAACAGGGTTCAAAAGTCGTCGTTTGCATGTTCCTCCAAAGCCTAGCGGAATAACCTTCAGCTACTCCATCGTTTCTTTCAGACTGAAAATAACTGTGGTGTAGGTTGGCTTACTGTAAGTAAAGGTGGACATATGAGTGCAGGAAGACTCCATGTCCAAGGATTATTGTGCAAACAGAAAATACCCAGGAGGTGATTACACGAGCTTAGGAACATCTAAACAGAGTATCAGGTCAGTACTGAAAGAGGCAAAATGATCAGGCAAACAAAACACGAAGGCAAAACGAAAAACAAAGTCAAAGGCAGGAAGAAGTTCAGTAAGCCGGACACTTGGGCCTACTTGTTTGAAAGCTAACTAATGTTAGAGTTGTTTTCAGAGAACGAAGGGAATGTGACATGTTAAAAACATCGCTATACTTACACCATCATGACCTGTGACGAAACTGAGGGTGATGGTCACAGTCGCATGATGTCTCCTATCGCATGTTGTAAAATAAAAACGAGAAGGGAAATAAAAAAATAAAACTTTTTCAAAATAAATCAAAAAGATAAGAAAGCTGCCAAAATAGAATCAGCACAATACAAAACCCTAACATATAAAGTGCATTAATTACATTAATGAGTGAGTGGGCCCTGTGAAAGTCTGCTGCCTCACCCTGGGCTGGTTCTGGACCTCCATGATCCTCAACTGGATTAAGTCAAACTGAGTATTTCTTTTTTCGCCGTTGTCCCCAGTGGCTGTCAGGCTTCATTTTGCTCCAGTGCTGGTCCAGATTTGGCTTTTCAGATATACAGGACTGCCTGGCTGTCAGGCCTTTCTTAATGAATTGTGAGCCTTCTTGAATTGTTTTGCTGTTAATTGGTTCATGGCAGTGCTCTCTGTGACACAGGCTACATAAATCAAAGCCGGATTAATTGACTAGTTGTCCATCACAGCAGCTCTGCAGCCTGAGCTCTTTCTCTTGGGGCGCCGTCCTTCTGGCCACGGGCCTGACCCATTGCCGTTTTCGCTCCAAGTAATCACAGCTATCCTGGCAGCCAAGCAAACCCCTTTAAAGCACAAGTTGGGGGGCCACTTTATAAAAATACATTAAACTCAATGATTTGAAATTCTACAAAAAAATAGATGAACACAGGGGAGGTTGGAAAGATTAAAGTGATGGGACAGTTTCCATTATTCATTTCTAGTTTGTTAATCTTGTTTTCTGTTTCACCTACTCTGCCAGCACACTGTATCCTCAAATTTGTAAAATCAGAACAATATCTTTCCGTATTTTGCAAATATATTGCATAATTCTTCACAGGTTTAGGATGATAAAAACTTAAAGGGTAGTATACTCGTATTTTCACTGAACACTAAGAGATGGAATATCAAATAGCCACATGGCAAAACAAAATGAAGTGGAGTATTAACCCAGCTCCGTAATCTCAAAGCTGATGCGGCTTTTTACAACAGACTTACATGAGGGACCATTTCATAATGAAAATGGGACAGCTGGGACAAACAGTCCACTCTAACTTTTCATCTAAAGCTGGAGGAGTAGAGATATCAGTTCATAAACCAGCGCCATGAGGTAAAAAAATATCATAACAAGACAAATGAATTAATAGATGTGAGGTCTGGATTTTATATCTTAAAGTAATTAAGCACATTTAGCAAAGTTCACTATATGATGCAAAAGCGTTTCCAGGTAACTTAGGGAAGCTGAGATGGGATGCAAGCAGACTACACTGGGCTGTCAGCAGGAAACTATCTGTTTATTTGCTGTATGAAGTACTAGAGTGTTGTACCGTGTTAGCCATTTTGAATGTAGTGAGAAGTCAAGCAAAATGACACCTTTGATTGGCTAACTAAATGTGTTTATTTGCTTTATGAGGAAGGCATCCGCCTTCAGTTTCTGTGCTAATAAAGAAAGGAACTGAAAATGGCAAAGCAAACAAGCGACGCTTGACATTAATCATCTACATGTTTTTGCTGACTGTGTTTACTTATAATTTAGTGCGGTTCATTTTGCCCGGTGTCCAGCTAGCAACTGGAAGCAGCCAATGATGATAAGAAACTTTGTATAATGTAATCTAATTCTGTAACTTTTACTTGTGTATAAAAAGCAGAAAAGGGGTGCACCTTGTTACAGAATGCTGTGTGCGTCTAGTTACAGTGTCCTGTAACTTCGAAGAGAATAAATGGTTATGATTTAAACTTCCTCTTGTCTGTTTTCTCTTAGAGGTTTTAGGTCACCCAGGGGGTGATGGTCATTTCTTCCACAGCCCTTTGGAACGTCGCTAGTGATTTACATTCCAAGGAGCTGGAACTCATTGCTGGAATTGTGCAGGTGGCATTCTGTGTGGTGAGTTTGACTTCGTGGAAACCAAAGTAATGCGTGTGATGATATGTTTTGGTGGGTTTCCTTGTCCATGGTGGTGTGAACAACAGGCACAGCTAGAATTAATTTGACTTGTGTGCAAAAGTGTGGAAAGAAAACACACATAAAGGCATGTGTGTGAATAAATCTTTGCTTTTTAAATCTAAAAAACTATAAGAGTCAAGTCAAGTTGGGGAGCATGCACTGGTACAGTGCATTGCCGCACCCACCACATGACAAAACAACTCGGGATCCCGGTTTGCAACCCCCCAGGCTAACACGCGGTCCAGTCCCACCCTCCAGAAATGACCCTCTATCTGCCACAGCCAGGTGTTACGTGGACGACCCCTTGACCTGGTCCAGCCACTCGGGTTCCCAACAATGAGGATCCTACGAGCTGGATCACCCTCAGGGAAATACACCACATGGCCCTAGCGCCGTAACTGACGCTCCCTCACAATGCAGGTAATGTGCCTCATTCGGGACTCCGTGAGCAACCGCAAAAGTTCAACACAAAGTCAAACCAACGGTACCCAAGGATTTTCCTGAGAAACACAGAACCAAAGGAGTCCAGTCTTCGTCTCAGGTCACGGGATAGTGTCCATGTCTCGCAACCTTATAGCAAGTGTCACACATGTGCGCATGGGAGGCAGCTAATGGGCTGTTCCAAGACATACCGGGATGTGGCAGAGTGCACTGACTCTTTTTCTCCCTTGCCTGTAGACCATTCACGAGAGATCCCACCTGGTCCTCTGGACATCACTTCCGGGGCCGAGCTCCGGGCACTGTGATGTCACGTCTGGGCTCGCACCAATGGAAGAAGACGAGCCCGACCCTTTTGACTTCACTTCCTGTCTTACCCTTTAAAAGCCTCCACCTTTTCCCTATTCCCTCAGTTCTGCATTGGACTCGGTTTTGTGCACAGCAGTGCTATCATTTAAAAGATGATTTGCAGCCAGGAAACCAAATTATACGGGTGGCTGCCCCAAACTTTGTTATGTCTCACTGTGGCTTTTGTGACACAAGACAGGAAGTGCCAGGACTCTAAAGACTTGGACTTTCATCCTTTTGTATAGATATCGGGAGTGCCACACACCCCTTTCCAGCAATCTCATGACCTCCCATGCCCTCTCAATCCGTCTACTGACTTCATAGGAAGAGTCACCAGAGACATGAATGTCACTGCCAAGGTAAATAAACCTCTCAACAAGGTCGACACTCTCTCCGCAGACAGACACACTGCTGATGGCTGTGCCCAAGAGGTCATTAAAGGCCTGAATATAACCCCCCAAAAAAATTCCTTTTAGTGAGTTTTGTGTTTTGCGATTGCAAAATCACTAAGGGAAATGAATTTTAGTGTCGAGTGAGTATGGACACGACGGGTGTTGTGTCTCGCACTGCACTGTATGATAACGCGGGACAGTCTCATCATTTATTCTATACAAATATGTGTTTCTCTTGAAAAGACTAACCCTCCAAACAAGCTGACTATCTCCACATAACATTCAGTGCCTGTTGTGTGTGACTCTTATTACCAGCAATGTCTGCTTAGATAAGCAAGATAAGAACATAGATGCCTGGATGAATGGATTATCTAAATAAATCAATTTGTGTTAATTGTTTACATTCAAAGACAATAATTCACAGTTCTTTTCCCTTTTTCGACATCATTAATGCAAGCTCGATAAAACAATTCATTTTCCAAAACAAACTACAAATGCCCAGCAGCGTTCTCAAACATACCATGGAAGTGGGTGACTTTCTTTAATGCTTTGGACTCATCAAGCACAGATTGTTAATACAGATAGCATGGAGATTTTATTTTCCCATGATCCTCTGCTAGATAATGTAGGCTCAAGAAATTCAAGGAAGGGATCACATTTTCTGAAACATATTGCAGTTCTTCTTTAAGACTCCTATGGTATAAGACAACTGTGTAATTTAGATCTTTGGATTTTGTTGGGAGATAGTTGTTTGGTTTTCAAACTGTATATACACTTTGACAAGTGTCTGTTGTGGGAAGCAGCCCGGACACAGACAGGTAGACATTGTTTAAGCACCCAACACACGTTTATTTACAATATTTACACAGATGACGCACACACAACCCAGTGCTGCAGCACCAATCACCCCAAAGTCCAGGCCTCTTCAAAATGCCTTTGCCTCTTCAGGTCCGCCTCCTCTCCTCTCCTCCAAGACTCTGTCCACTTCCACCCGACTCCAGCCATCGAATGAAGGGAGGTGGCCCCTTTTATATTCACCCGGACATACGCCAGGTGCCATCCAATGAGCTTCCGCTGGCCCTTCCTGGTGTGGCGGAAGTGCCGCCATCCTGGACTTTGTCAGTGCATACAACATTAGCACATCTCCTGCAGTGTTAGCTAATTAATCCAAGTTCAGCATCTTAGCTGTTCCTTGGAAAAAACAGGAGGGAGTATGAAGTTCAACAACATTCCTGAGCAGCCTTGTTTGCCCACCCCAATCCGCACCAGATGAGCCCAATCCATATCAATTGACCATTCTGAGGTTCGACATGGACTTTATTTATACCTCACTCACTTGAAGGGGAGTTGGCAGTTGAGAAGTTACAGAACTATCTGATGGTGGCGCAGTGCTAGTGCTTCTGCCTCGCAGTACGGAGACCTGGGTTCACTTCCCGGGTCATCCCTGCGTGGAGTTTGCATGTTGTCCCCCATGTCTGCGTGGGTTTCCTCCCACAGTCCAAAGACATGCAGGTTAGGTGCATTGGCGATCCTAAATTGTCGTGTGAGTGTGTGTGCGCCCTGAAGTGGGCTGGAGCCTTGCCTGGCATTTGTTCCTGCCTTGCACCCTATGTTGGCTGGGATTGGCTCCAGCAGACCCCCTGTGTTAGGATACAGCAGGTTGGATAATGGATGGCTGGATGAATTATTTGAGATTGAGTATTCTATGCATGACTTGATAACATTTTCGTACAGGAGGGTTTGGCCATGTTGCTGATACTTTGGTCGCGGTGTCATCCTCAAATGAAGTACCAGCCTGAAGCTGATAGGTGAGGCTTCAACTCCCTTACATCCCTGAACTACTTTAATTAAATGCAGTAAATGCAGGCACATTTTCAAAAGTATTTTATGATTTATTTTATCTCCTTAACTCTTTTCATTTATATATATTGTAAAATATATACAGTACTCTGTAGTCATCTAATTAGGAGTGCAATAAAAACCACGAATTAAAGTGAACTTCAAGTTTCTAAATAAAATTGTATTCTTTGCAGTGTTCTTAAAAATTCTGGGTTAGAGCTGTGAAGCATTATGACCACGTATGGAAAAGTGGACGCTGATTTGAGGAGCGCCGCTCTGCTTTAAACTCTACAAGACACTCGAGGTCTTCACTTCTAACCCCCATACTTTCATGTTGCTGACTGTTTAGTCAATGAGAATTTTATTAATGGGCAGACAATAAGAAGTCTCTGTATCACATTCTTTGCGTGACTCTCATAAAAGCAGGCAAATAATTTAGACACAAGCAAAATGGTGACCATGGTGGCCAGAAATCATTAAATAAGAGGTCACAAAGTAAATGACAGCAAAGCAACAATGTTAGTGCAATTGGAACTTCACTCTGCCTCCCCATGTAAAACTGGATATGGACATTGAGAAGTCTCGATGTCTCACAGTCTGTTGCGCTTCTTTGTAGGGACGCTGGAAGTGCGTCGGACATTAAATGACCCCTGAAGGTTCACTTCAAGTTCCAGGGAAGCAAATCAACTATCAAGCTAAAACGTTCATCAAAAATATGTGGTGAAAAACTGTGTCAAAAAGGTAACAACTGTAATAGAAATCAAACCCTAACAAAATCACTAGAGTTAAAGTAGTCTTCTTTTGATTTTACTATCCCCAAACAAGGATAATGGTGCTTCTGCGCCTCCATCTTATACTAGCAGGGATGACTGAAAACAGTTCTTCAAACCACACACAAAACGGCAGCGGGAAGGCAAAACAACCTCACCAAAATGGTTGTCAGAAACAGTACAAATTCAGGAAATGAAAACACTTAAAAAGCTACATTTCAAATTCATGACACTGGCATGCTGTTGATTTAAGAGCCCTGCTGTAGTAACTGGGATCAGTAACTAGTCTCAGCTTTAACTTTAAAGACCATTTGTAGAAGAACTCAAAAATGCTGCATGTCACCATTCTCTAACTACATTGACACATGTAGTGCAACTTTGTGACAGACCAATAATGTACCATCATGATGCTTCGGATGAGACTAGTCAAACAATTTTATTATTATATTGCCCTGTTTGCTGAAAAAAAGCTCAATGTGTTTAAGTAGATTTTACATTAAACATAGTAAAAGAAGGGCACATAACTTTGCAGGGTTCACATACATAAGTACACAACTATATATATATTATTGGTCAAACATTTTAGAACACCCACATTTCTCTCTTTTTTTTAATTTAAGCAGTTCAAGTCCAACAAATAATCAGAAATGGTATAAAAGTAACCCATAAACTGCCAGGTGTTAAAAATATGCTTTGGTCCACCAAAAAAGTAAAAATAACAGTTGTTGACTTTCACAACATCAAAGAGCCTCCACATCCAGTCATTATTCAAGGAGTAGATGTAGAGGTGGTCCAGTCCTACAGGTATTTGGGGGTCCACATTAATGACAGGTGGGTCTGATCTCGGAACACAGATCAACTAAATAAGAAAGGACTGAGTAGGCCCTGAAGAGACTGTGTTCCTGTAATGTGGAAAATGACATCTTCTACAGCTCCTTGATGGCCAGTGTGATTTTCAACACCGTGGAAGTGCTGGGCTGGTAACATCACTTCAACAGAGGCCCACCGAATCAACAAGCTACTTAAAAAGTCAAACTCAGTTATAAGACACACTCTGGACCCCCTGGAAGTCGTAGAGAAGGAGTGTATTAAAACAAAACTGAATGCCATCATGAACAATGCTGCACATCCTCTCTCTGAAACACAAACACTGAGGACTTTCAGCCAACTAATTATTCAGCAGAAGTGTGTCAAGAAACATGACGGGGCCTCCTTTAGTCATTACAGTGTGTGTTTGAGCCAAACTGTATTTATTTATTTATGTATTTATTTATTTATTTATTTAAAGAGCTTCTGTGAAACATCAAAATTCCCCCAGGGACAAATAAAGTTCTATCTATCTATCTCATATAGTGCCTTTCACATTTATCTAACCTATCTATCTATCTATCAAACAAACCCCAGGCAGGGCGCGCACAGACACACACACCCACATCAAGCACACATTAGGGACAATTTAGGATCACCAATGCACCTAACCTGCATGTCTTTGGACTGTGGGAGGATACCGGAGCACCTGGAGGAAACCCACGCAGACACGGGGAGAACATGCAAACTCCACACAGGGAGGACCCGGGCAGTGAACCCAGGTCTCCTTACTGCGAGGCAGCAATGGTACCCACTGCGCCACCGTGCCACCCATCTATCTATCTATCTATCTATCTATCTATCTATCTATCTATCTATCTATTTAGTTCAATTAGACACATAGATAGATAGAGTGCATCCAGAAAGAATTCACAGCGCATCACTTTTTCCACATTTTGTTATGTTACAGCCTTATTCCAAAATGGATTAAATTCATTTTTTTCCTCAGAATTCTACACACAACACCCCATAATGACAACGTGAAAAAAGTTTACTTGAGATTTTTGCAAATTTATTAAAAATAAAAAACTGAGAAAGCACATGTACATAAGTATTCACAGCCTTTGCCATGAAGCTCAAAATTGAGCTCAGGTGCATCCTGTTTCCCCTGATCATCCTTGAGATGTTTCTGCAGCTTAGTTGGAGTCCACCCGTGGTAAATTCAGTTGATTGGACATGATTTGGAAAGGCACACACCTGTCTATATAAGGTCCCACAGTGGACAGTTCATGTCAGAGCACAAACCAAGCATGAAGTTAAAGGATTTGTCTGTAGACCTCCGAGACGGGATTGTCTCGAGGCACAAATCTGGGGAAGGTTACAGAAAAATTTCTGCTGCTTTGAAGGTCCCAATGAGCACAGTGGCCACCATCATCTGTAAGTGGAAGAAGTTCAAAACCACCAGGACTCTTCCTAGAGCTGGCTGGCCATCTAAACTGAGCGATCAGGGGAGAAGGGCCTTAGTCAGGGAGGTGACCAAGAACCCGATGGTCACTCTGTCAGAGCTCCAGAGGTCCTCTGTGGAGAGAGGAGAACCTTCCAGAAGGACAACCATCTCTGCAGCAATCCACCAATCAGGCCTGTATGGTAGAGTGGCCAGACGGAAGCCACTCCTTAGTAAAAGGCACATGGCAGCCCACCTGGAGTTTGCCAAAAGGCACCTGAAGGACTCTCAGACCATGAGAAACAAAATTCTCTGGTCTGATGAGACAAAGATTGAACTCTTTGGTGTGAATGCCAGGCGTCACGTTTGGAGGAAACCAGGCACCGCTCATCACCAGGCCAATACAATCCCTACAGTGAAGCATGGTGGTGGCAGTATCATGCTGTGGGGATGTTTTTAGCGGCAGGAACTGGGAGACTAGTCAGGATAAAGGGAAACATGACTGCAGCAATGTACAGAGACATCCTGGATGAAAACCTGCTCCAGAGCGCTCTTGACCTCAGACTGGGGCGACGTTTCATCTTTCAGCAGGACAACGACCCTAAGCACACAGCCAAGATATCAAAGGAGTGGCTTCAGGGCAACTCTGTGAATGTCCTTGAGTGGCCCAGCCAGAGCCCAGACTTGAATCCGATTGAACTTCTCTGGAGAGATCTTAAAATGGCTGTGCACCGACGCTTCCCATCCAACCTGATGGAGCTTGAGAGGTGCTGCAAAGAGGAATGGGCGAAACTGGCCAAGGATAGGTGTGCCAAGCTTGTGGCATCATATTCAAAAAGACTTGAGGCTGTAATTGCTGCCAAATGTGCACCGACAAAGTATTGAGCAAAGGCTGTGAATACTTATGTACATGTGATTTCTCAGTTTTTTTATTTTTAATAAATTTGCAAAAACCTCAAGTAAACTTTTTTCACGTTGTCATTATGGGGTGTTGTGTGTAGAATTGTGAGGATAAAAATGAATTTAATCCATTTTGGAATAAGGCTGTAACATAAGAAAATGTGGAAAAAGTGATGTGCTGTGAATACTTTCCGGATGCACTGTAGATAGATAGATAGATAGATAGATAGATAGATAGATAGATAGATAGATAGATAGATAGATAGATAGATAGATAGATAGATAGATAGATAGATAGATAGATAGATAGATATCCCAAGGGGAAATGTCCAAATTTTGATGAAAGCTCAAATGGCAGAAATGCTGCTGATAACACTTATGACGCTGTCTATACAGAACAAAAGCCAAAATAGCCCGAGTGCACATTCAGAGGCATACAGCTTATCTGTGGTATGTTGTTTAATAACAGCAGCATAAAACTTATAATAGAGCCTGAGTCTCACATTTCCTGGAAAACCAGATTACAAATACCATTGCCCGTAAGCAAGATGGACACAAGTGCATTTTGTCTTGATCAAGTAAATATTATTACATTGTAGGCATCTGCCAGCCTTTCATTGACTTTGTATGTGAGGGTTTTAAACTCAATTACTCTTTGGCTGCAAAACTAGTTATGGTGACACTGATTCTTTTCTTTTATTGTAACATGCGTCAAATGGACAGCAATGCGTCTCACATTCTACTGTATGAAGACGTGCATTATTGATTTTGGACTTCTGGAGATGCTTAGCAAGCATAATTACCAAGAAACCTCAATGCTGATCCAAAAGCCAGAATCACCCTTAAGGGATTAATAAATGAGTGAAAAGGAGGTGAATGACAATTATCAAATCATTACATACAAGTAACTGGGAAAATGTGAACTGCTGAATGCAATTTGCAAACATTTTAAATGGTTGTGTCACGCCACAAAACCAGAGACCGTTTCCTATACGTGTAATGAGTTAACAAAATAGAGATTTGCAGATTTGTAAAAACACATTTTTCCTTAATATATTGTATGTGTGCAACAGTTCTCATCATTACAAAGTATAATTTAAAAGATACATTGAATATTTTACAAGTCAAAGTTATTTCTTTACAATCGTATATATACATTTCCCACATGAAATTTCCTAAAGTGGAACATTTGTTATAAATTTAAAAAAAAAAAACTATCCTGTTCTTTTATTTTAAAATGGAGGAGAAGTGGCTGGGATCCAAAAATGAAAAGAAACCCTTTAAAATGTATTAAGAAAGAAAGAAAGTAAGTATGTAAGCAGAAAATAAATGAACTAATAACAAGTAAAAACACACAGCAAAAATCAGTGGTCTAAGATCTGAAGAAAATGTCCAAAAGCAAAATTAACGCTAGAAGTGTCACTGACAAAGTAATGCACCAAGCATGAAAATTGAATATTTAAATTGTCAAAAAGTGCTGCTGCAATCATCTTTTATCTGCAGGCCTGATGTCACAATGTGTCACATGACTGCTATGTCATGTGACCAGAAACAGACTTGTAGATCCTATGTCAACGAAATGCAAAGCCGATCAGACAATGACCAAGCAAAAACAGAATGCAGAATGTTATAATTAGAACAATAAAGTAAAATCAGCATTTACAAAATAAAATAACATTCAGAAAACAACAAGAATATTTATTTATATAACACTTTTTCATGCAAACAATGTGACTCAAAGTGCTTTACAAGAGGCAAAGATCCAGACATTAAAATATGAAGTAATATAAGAAATAATCATTCACAGAGCAAGAATCACGGTGATACCATCTTCCACAAGACGAGGTACTGACAGAGTGCTAAGTGAGACAACATTAAAAATATATTATTTGTTTAATGAAATTATTCTGGGTTTCTCATTTGTTTTTGAATATCAGAGATCATTTCTGTGTTTTATTCCTTTGGAACATCTGGAACTTGGTATATTTCGTCTTTGTGTTACCGCAACACCATTTTCTTTTGTTTATGGGCTCTGTGACTTTGGTGGTCTCATCATCATGAAACAATCTCAGTTGATAGGGGCCTGGCCTGGTCCTGGAAGTCACATCCTGTGACATCAATGCGATTCTTTACAAGCCAACATGGCAACCTTCTAGCATCTGAGTAGACTGATATGAGTTGATGTTTCTAATTGTTTCATGGTTAAAGAATTCTAAGGCCAGATTTATACTTCACGTGGTGTGACAAATGCTCCAGCAAATGCTACTGCTATGCAAGTGTTGTACTCTTTATACTTGCACACGTACTTTACGTAAATCTGGAAGATTCCACCAGGTGGCAGTACGAGATATCATCACCGTGAGAAAACATTAGACAAAACATTTGAATTGCCTGAAACATCCATTAAATTCCTAGGACACCTTGCACAATATCTCTGAAAAGGATGTTTATACAAGCACACGCATACGCTAGCGTCATTTTAGCGTCACCAAATCCCTATAACTTCATGTCTTTGGAAGGACACCGGAGCACACTGTGGAAATCCACCAGGAAAACATACAAACTCCAGGCAGGGAACACACTCACCCCCTGTGAGGCAGCTTTTAATGGTAGCGCTACCATTCTGCCACCATGCCGCCACAACATGTGCAATTATTATCAGTATTCATTATTAAGTGAAGTTAACGACTTATCTGTAAAATGTAACGTACATGCTTTAATGCATTTCATCATGAAAATGATATCTATACTAATAAAAGAGAAAGCCCTCACTGACTGACTGACTGACTCACTGACTCACTCATCACTAATTCTACAACTTCCCGTGTAGGTAGAAGGCTGAAATTTGGCAGGCTCATTCCTTACAGCTTACTTACAAAAGTTAAGCAGGTTTCATTTCGAAATTTTACGCGTAACTGTCATAACGGTCGACAATGTCTGCCATGTTGAACTTTCTTATTTATGGCCCCATCTTCACGAAATTTGGTAGGCGGCTTCCCTGCGCTAACCGAAACCGTTGTACGTACTTATTTCGGTTGTATGACGCCACTGTCGACCGCCTTATTGAACTTTCCAACAGCCTTTGTTACTTATGGGCCCATCTTCAAGAAATTTGGTACGCGGGTTCCCAACGCTAATTGAATCCTACTTACGTACATATATACGTCCATAGCCTGCAGCTTGGTCACCGTGTGAGACGGCGTTGGTCCCCCATCCCAACGCCTCCCACGTTGTTGGCTGCCTGCCTATATAAGGCTGTCCGTCGCTCCGCTCTCTACATTCCATTCCTTGCTTCACCACGGGATTCACGTCTCCCTGCTGATAACTACAGCCTTTTTATTTAATCCACGGCTTCTCCACTGTGTTATTGTTCGTTTATTATGATTATAGTTATTGTGTAGGTATTTTAGACTTACTTTACATTGTTCAGGTACCCATTTCCTTTATCGTTCCAACC
>JANRMT010062840.1:10805671-10824066 GCA_026402145.1 Polypterus bichir lapradei | reverse complement strand
AGATAGATACTTTATTAATCCCAAGGAGAAATTCACATACTCCAGCAGCAGAATTGAAGAGTCGCATAGTCTGTCAGTGGAGCAGGATGGTGACAGCAGTCTGTCGCTGAAGCTGCTCTTCTGTCTGGAGATGATCCTCTTCAGTGGATGCAGTGGATTCTCCATGATAGAGAGGAGTCTGCTCAGCGCCCGTCACTCTGCCATGGATGTCAAACTGTGTAGCTCCATGCCTACAATAGAGCCTGCCTTCCTAACCAGTTTGTCCAGGCATGAGGTGTTCTTCTTCTTTATGCTGCCTCCCCAGCACACCACTGCGTAGAAGAGGGCACTCGCCGCTAGTCATCTCTTTGCAGTGTAGCATTTTAAGAGCTTTTGATGCACTGGTAAAATTGCCTGTGCATATGAAGGATTCACAGGTCTTTTACAGAAGTATGGAAAATCAAGAGAAAAGTGTCTCACTTAAGGCATTTCTGTGACGATATTTGAGTAGGCCATATTCAGTCTTTAGTCTTTAGATTCCTGGGGCTCCCTGTTTTGCTATATGATTGTGAGACATGGATGCTATCCAATGACCTGAGATGAAGACTGGACTCCTTTGGTACTGTGTCTCTTTGGAGAGTCCTTGGTTTGACTTTGTGCTGCTCATGGAGTCCCGAATGAAGCACAGTACCTGCATTGTGAGGGAGCGTCAGTTACGGCCCCATGGCCATGTGGCGCGATTCCCAGAGGGTGATCCGGCTCACACTGTTGAGGACCTGAGCAGCTTGTCCAGGCTAAGGGGTCACCAACGTAACACCTGGCTGCTGCAAATAGAGGGTCATTTCCGGAGGGTGGGACGGGACCATGTATCTGCCCTGGGGGGTTGGCAACTGGGGTCCTAAACTGTTTCATCATGTGGTTGGTGTAGCAAAGTGCTGTACCAGTGAATGCTTCCCAACTTGACCTAACCTGACATTGCACAGATGAATGAATACTGATGCTTTGTTAGTTCAATTATCACCAAAAAAACATGTATCCGTGCCCTCTTACATAACAACAAATGAGTTACAGATGCATTTTTACAGTACCTAAACTTAAGTCTTACCAGAGCTTTTTCAAAATTAATTTTTGTGTGGAAAGCAAAAAATATTGCTCCCCAGGTACCTTGAGCAAGGAAAAGGTGCTATCTAAATGAAATGCATTATTATTATTGTTATTATTAAAGGTGTTACTGTCTCTATCTGATCTTCATTGATATCTACTGACTTGCTGACTCACCTTTCCTAATTTCTACTCTTCTCCATTCAAAATAAATAATGTTTATCTTACATCGGCCTTATCTAATATGTTACTGACCAAGAGCACGATTCTACATTACTATATTGTCTTTTATATCTGTGCTTACTGTTTGTAATATTGAGATGTTGTCACATATTGTATATCGAGTTGTTTAAATCCCTGTAGCTTGTTAGTGTTATGGATGAGACACCAACAGATGTTCCTAGCATCTAAGCTGCCTGGCAATAAAGTTCAAGATCAAGTTCAAAGCGGCTTTACACACTCTGATTTGCTTTGTTCAGTGCCTACCTTCAACTTCGTACCGTCCATTTCATGTTAAGGTTGCAGCACAAAATGGCCAAAGTGGTGTAAGGCCTGTGCCAAAAAAGCAGGCCCGACTCCTTACTAGCCTGCCCAAATAAGGCTCACTCCCAGACAGATTGGCTACCTGCTCTGATGGCTGCCCAAATGGGGTTTGTCTTCAAAGGTTTAAAAAGAAATACATATGGAAAAAAAAATATATATATATATATGTAGTTATGCCCAGTGCCAGTGCTAGGTTATTTTGTGCCCTAGGCCAAGCTTATTAGTGCGCCAACCAACTGTTTGGTAGCTTACCTGCGTGGCTGGGTTCCCCTCGCCCCCTTATGATCTGCGTCCTAGGGGAATGCCTAATTTGCCTTGATGGTGGCGCCGACCCTGTATGCGCTAATAAGAATGGTCTAAGTATTGGAAACTTGTGTGATGCCATTGGACATATTTTTTAATTTTCTTAATTCAGAACATACAGTATGAATTTTGATCTGTTAGACCACAATATAAGGGCTAAGGGGCAAAGCGGAAGAGAGAGGCATGATCTGATGCAGGCAAAATCTCCTACCATCTAAAGGAAGGATATCCAACCCACCCAAATATTTATGAAAGTCTCCTGAAAACTACCCAAGTATTGAAACTGTACTACTGTCTTAATGAAGTGTCCTGGTGCAAAGTGACCACGCTCTCTTTAGGTCCAGTCGCTCCAAGGCATGGAGAGCCTCATGACTGGAAACAATGCGTGAAGAAAGGCAAGGACAGGGGATACTTTGGAAGCAAAATGAGACTTTAGTGATGTCTGCCAGGAAGAGAGGAAGTGGGAAGCAGCTGGAAGGAGTCAGATCTTTGTACAGTCTAATGAATCAATCTTTATGTTCATGATGATTACCATTCTGAAGAACGATTCATGTACACTTTACCAAGATGCATGTTCATGCATATTCACTACCCGCAGTTGTGTCTTATAACTCTCTTGAGACAGCAGCACAGTCGTTTTATTTGTATCATTTTATTTTAAAACAGCTTCTAGCACATCATACTTTATGATGGGGATGAAAAATGTCCTCATTAATTTATGTCTGGACTATTTTTATATGCAATGTTATGCACAAAATACCCTCCATCATTTAGTCACTTACTTTGTGAGGTGGTTTAATTAAAGTTAAACTGAACTGATTCTGGTTTTCATGACTGTATAATTTTGGCCCCGAGCTTCAATGTAAAAGTGGGTGTGCTGTGATAAACTGTAACATGTTCTTATAGTTGGTCATGGAAATCATTTACAGTGGATTGAGACCCCTTTAGTATGTTGTAGATTTCATTTTAAGTTGATAAATTTGCCATTTTTGCTCATCGATCAAAACTCTAATAACCCATGACAAAGTGAAAACTTGTTTTTAGAAAGGTTTAGAAATGTAAGAAGTCAAAAACTGAAATCTCTCATTCTTACAGGTATTCGGATCCTTAGTTCAGTACTTTGTAGATAGCCTTTTGGTAGCAATTTCAGCCTAAAATTTCTTAGGAAGGTGTCTACCAGTTTTGCACACCTGGACTTGAACAGTTTATCCCATTCTTTCTGGCAGATCCTCTCAACCTCCATTAGATTGGACAGGAAGCATCATAAATTGCCATCTTTAAGTCTCTCCAAACATGATCTATGGGGTTTAAGTCTAGACTTTGGCTGGGTCTCTCATGGACAACCACATTTGTTCTGAAGCCACTTCGGCATTGTCTTGGCTGTATGGTTAGGGTCATTGTCACGCTGAAAGGTAAATCATTGCTCCAGTCTGAGGTTGCATGCATTCTGAAGAAAGTTTTCTTTAAGAAGCTGTCTATATTTGAGTCCATTCATCTTTCCCTCAATTCGGACCAGTCTCCTTGTCCCTGCAATTGAGAAGAACACCATGGTATGATGCTGCCACTAACATGCTTGACCACAGGGGTGGTATTATGTAGGTGATGAGCAGTGCCTTGTCTTTGCCAAACATAATGCTCAGAGTTCTGCCCAGAGATTAATTTTTATCTCATCATCTTGCTCTCAGAGTCCTTTGAACTGTCACATTTCTTTTACCCAGGAGCTGCATCCTTCTGTCCACTCTACCATAAACATCTAGAGTGCTGCTTAGATGGTTGTCCTTCTGACAGGTTCTCCCATAGTAACAGAGCTTTGTTATAGTGGCCACTGGGTTCTTGGTCACCACCCTGACCGAGTCCCTTCTTGCCTGGTTATTCAGCTAGGTCAATCAACCACCTCTATGAAGAATCCTTGTGGTCCAAAACTACTTCTGTTGTACATTTATTGATGCCACTGCACTACTGGGAATGCTCAAAGCTTTTGAAATGGTTTTATACCCTTGCCCTGATCTATGCTTCACCACCAATTTTCTACAGAGAATTCCTTGAACTTGATGGCCTGGTGTTTAGTCCTGACATGCATTGTAAATTGTGGGACATTTAATACACAAGTGTGTGCCCTTCTAAATGATATTTGATCAATTCAGTTTGCCACAGCTGGACTCCAGTCAAGTTTTAAATACATCTCAAGGAGAATGAAAGCCAACTAGAGGCACCAGACCACAAACTGGACTGTCACAGCAAAGGGTCTGAATACATTTATGAATGAGAGATTTCATTGTTTGAAATAAATTTTCAAACCTTTCTGCAAGCATGTTTTTACTTTGTCATTAGAGGATACTGAGTGTAGATTGGTGGGTGAAAATGGTTAATTTTATCCAGTTAAAAATTACATCTACAACACAATAAAACATACAGAAGGTGAAGAGGTCTAAATACTTTCTGAATCCAGTGCATATTGATTTACAAAGCTGGAAAAATAGGAAATTAGTTATTTTCAGCAATAATGGTGGAGTAAAATGTCAGAGTGCACAGTCAACTTGTGGAACCAACCCAGCAGCACATTAGTTTGGTACAAAAACGATTTCATCAATCTATTTATTCATTTAATGAGCTTATTAATCTACTTCAGTTTTATGGAAAGTCAGATATCAGTAAATTGAAATGCTTAACCATTAACAACAAACTTCTGCCAATGCAGACTTCATATTTCTGGTGTGACCAGATGGGGGCGCCCCAGCTGCCCAAACCCAACACAAACAGACACCAGGCACAAGTTTAACACACACCACATGTTTATTTAGTGGAGAAACACTTCCCAAATCATTCCCCTCCACAGCACAGCAACTCCTCCAGCACGCATTGTTCTCTCCTCCAAACTTCAGGTACCAGAGTAGTGGTGGCTGGCTCCTTTTATTGAGCACCCAGAAGCCCTGCTGGAATCTATAGCATTGCTGCAACCCAGAGGCGGGCTTCTACCTAGCATCCTGGGGGAGATAACATCCTGGACCCACACTCTCCCCCAGTCCTACCATCATATAGGCATCCTGGCCGGGCAAGGGCTCCAGCCATCCACCACACTGGTAAGCATTGCAATGGTTCCTATTTTCTTCTGCTGGTTAATTCTTCACACTGTTTTGTTTTCAATTATGAATGAATATGAGTTAAAGTAGAAATATTGGGTACCTAAAATAATAAATGATAATTTACAGAGAAAAGAAGCACAGAAAAGACATTGCAATGAAAATAGAAAGAAAAATCAGTCAGTCAGTGTCCAACCCGCTATATCCTAACACAGAGTCACCGGGGGTCTGCAGGAGCCAATCCCAGCCAACACAGGGTGCAAGGCAGGAACAAACCCCGGAAAGGGTGCCAACCCACAGCAGGGCACACACACACACACACACACACACACTAGGGACAATTTCTTTGGACTGTGGGAGGAGAACATGCAAACTCCACGCAGGATAGGACCCGGGAAGTAAACCCGAGTCTGCTTACTGCGAGGCAGCAGCGCTACTACTGTGCCACCGTGCCGCAGAAAGAAAAATACATTTTCAAAATCAGTTAAGTGAAAATAATGTACCGGGGAAACAAAGAAAATCAAATTTCAATAAGCACACAGCAAAAACAAAAGGTCACCGAAACTTCATTAAAAGGATCAGAAAAATCTGAGCACCAAACTTTCAGGTCCCAGCTCCTTTTAAAGTCAAAACATGCCTGCCACTGTTGTGACAATCCGGATCTTTCCACATAAGTCCTGACAAATGCATTAATGTAAGGAATTGTTACAAAATGATAGTGAAAAGTAGCCAGCATCCAAACATGGTAAGACTGCAAATTGATCAACAAAGTTAAGGATTAGTGCTAAATTCGAAGGCAGAAACAAAACAAGAAATTTGGACCGATAAAAACAAATCTTTCTAGTGAAAGTCTTCCCTTGATATTGCAGTAAAGTTCAAACACAATTTAATGTTCCAAGACATTTGCATCACAAGCCTAATAATGCAGCACTGAAGTGACTGAAAGTCCTAAAATGGAGGTTCCCATGAAAAACAAGCACACAAATTGTTAACTAAATGAAGTTGACTTGATAATGGTAAAAACAACCCAAACATTCACCCATCCATTTACTAAACCTGCTATATCCTGAGCACGGTTGCAGGAGCCTATCTCAGAAAGCACAGAGCACCTGTCCATTGCTGAGTGACCACACACATACTCACACCAACTGCCCAATTTAGTGTCGCCTATCCACCTAACCTGCCCATACCACCCGGAGGAAAATCTACACAGACATGTGGAGAACATAAAGGGACAACCCAGGATGCAAATCCCAGTCTCACTACCACTGCATCACTGTGCCACCCCAACCAAAACATAAAACAACAAATAGAATGTCATTTTCTCCATTTTGTTAGAGTCCCCCCTCCAAAGGCACGAGTAGTAAACGCATTCATCAAGTTTAGGCCTTTTTGACAGGAATACAATGTTATGCCTTCTGCAGGACGCAGATTTTAATGACAGTAGCGAGCAGAAAATGAGATGCAGTCAAAAGCTTAACTAGATTCTGTAACTAAAGATCAATTCTATCTTTCATCAAAACCCTGAACAGAAATCAGAAATCACAGTCCTCTATTCAGAGCAAGTAATCTTGAAACTGTAATCATTAAGAAAGCACATACCAATTGTTTTTATCTGTATTCTGGGGTAACAATGAAGGACATTTTGCTGACTTTTATACCGTCACACATCAGACACTGTGCACTCCTGGCTGTCCATGCTTAGCAATGCCTTGGCAATGATAAATAAAAGATTTCCATGTAAATACAAAAAAAAACCAATAATACTGTTGCAATAAGAATGAAATTATTTATATCTTTAATAAAACCGAAGGTCAGTAAGATCAAGACAGAACACTTGAGTATGAATAAGAGGGAGGTCAGAGGAATGGTGAGGATACAGGGAGTAGAGGTGGGTGAATACTTGGGATCAACAGTACAAAGAAATGAGGATTGTGGAAGAGAAGTGAAGAGAAGAGTGCAGGCAGGGTGGAATGGGTGGAGAAGAGTGTCAGGAGTGATTTGTGACAGACGGGTATCAGCAAGAGTGAAAGGGAAGGTCTACAGGACGGTAGTGAGACCAGCTATGTTATCTGGGTTGGAGACGGTGGCACTGACCAAAAAGCAGGAGACAGAGCTGGAGGTGGCAGAGTTAAAGATGCTAAGATTTGCATTGGGTGTCACCAGGATGGATAAGATTAGAAATGAGGACATTGCAGGTTGCAGGAGCCAACTCAAGTTAGACGGTTGGGAGACAAAGTCAGAGAGGTGAGATTGCGTTGGTTTGGACATGTGCAGAAGAGAGATGCTGGGTATACTGGGAAAAGGATGCTAAGGATAGAGCTGCCAGGGAAGAGGAACAGAGGAAGGCCTAAGAGAAGGTTTATGAATGTGATGAGAGAGGACATGCAGGTGATGGGTGTGACAGAACAAGATGAAGAGGACAGGAAGATATGGAAGAAGATGATCCACTGTGGCAAACCCTAACAGAAACAGCTGAAAGAAGAAGAAGATTCTACACTTAAAAATCAATGTTATATTTGGGTTCTCCATGATAAAGAAAACATAAACAATAACCAAACATGCCACCTAAATGCCGGAGTGTTGCAAAAAATTCAGAACTTAAATAAATCATAACAAGTAGTATATGAGACATCTTATGTCAAAAGTGCTTCAGTCAAACAGAATCGAATATTCAAAAAGTGACAGATGCCCGACCCTTTTTGGACCAATAAGTGCATGAGGATTTGCATATCCCCACCCCATGAGCCCACCTCTGGTCTAGTGGGAAGCCAGTAATGGGAAGGAAGTCCCAGTTTAGGAGGAGAGCGGGTGGCAGGTATGGAAGTTGTTAATTGAAGGCTTTTGCAGTTTTTAGTAGGGTGAGTAAGATAGGATTATAACTTGGCAGCCATTTTTTTTTTTAAAAGGTCCTCGTCTAAGTGTGCGTGTGATCCTATAGGTTGGATCAGGAGTGGGGATATGCAAATAACTACACGCTTATTATGTTCACTTTTTGACATAAGATGTTTCATATACTACTATAACACCCAAAACAATCTTCTAATCCATAACCTCTGCAATACATGAAATGTTGGATGTGACAACCCCGGAAATGGGAATCAAAAATCCTCTGAATGTCATGCTCAGTGTCACCATCAGTGACAGCAGGAGGTGCTGTACATGGTAAAGAATAAAGTTTCAATGAATAAGTTTTAACGAGCAAGTGGGGTGAGTTTTCTAATGAGCTGGTAGTTCCAGCCAATAGGTTGCAAGTCATAGACTTGCTTACCTTAACTGTTTTGAAAGGGCAGATTTATCTTGGTGCCATTTACCCAACTCAACTGGTAATCTCTTGTAGTGACCCACACCATCTGTGCAATGTGACACCTAGGAGAGAATTTACAGCATGATTAAAATCCGCATACCACTTGACAGGGGCAGCAATCTTCAACAGGTTCTCTGCCAGTTTGTCTCATATATTCCTAAAATTAGGCACGAAAATCTGTCACAGTAGGTAAAGAAGAAGGAGATAAAGCATTGGAAATTTAAAGGGGTTCATAATCATAAATACATTGGAAAGGAAGATCTTTCTTTAGCCCTGGATGTACAGTAGGTTTGTCTCTTAACTCAACAATATGTCTTGTAGTTTGATTGTAATGGTCTAATATGACATCTGTTTCTTCTTCTTCTTTCGGCTGCTGCCATTAGGGGTTGCCACAGTGGATCATCTTCTTCCATATCTTTCTGTCCTTTGCCTCTTGCTCTGTCACACTCATCACCTGCATGTCCTCTCTCACCACATCCATAAACCTTCGCTTAGGCCTTCCTCTTTTCCTCTTCCCTGGCAGCTCTATCCTTAGCATCCTTCTCCCAATTTACCCAGCATCTCTCCCCTGCACATGTCCAAACCAATGCAACCTCGCCTCTCTGACTTTGTCTCCCAACCGTCTAACCTGAGCTGACCCTCTAATGCAAGGGTTCCCAAAGTGGTCGATATCGACCCCCTGGGGTCGATTTGAACTTTCTAGGGGTCTATAGTTTCAATAAAAAAATTGGAGGGTCAACGACAGCAAAAATAGACCCCCTTACTACTGCTATTTGTTTGTTACTTCAAAATATCTATGATTCCAATAGGTACCTAATTAAGAAGTAAAATAATTCAAAAAAACACTTTTTTGATAAAAACACATTACATACCAAACTTGCGAACAAAAAGGTAAAATGTATCATTAAAAGAGTCACACGTACATACAGTATCTGTGCATTGTCTTATCGAACGTATCAAAGCAAGTGCGGACATAAAAAACCGTTGCATGTCCGCACTTGCTTGCGGTGGGACGAGACGACAGATATTCGAGATTAGCAGAATCTATCAGTCTTGTACGGTCATGCTTTCATAAAACACTATAAATTGGTTCGTTTGATGTGACATGTACTTATGTGTGATTTGAACTTTGAATATAATTATTTATTGAGGAGCAGTACTACGAAAAAGAAAATTGGAGGACACAGTTTATTCGAGTAAGAACAAAAATCTTCTGTTTCAAGTAAGTACATACTTTATTGTTTTTTCTTTTTTTAATCACAGGGGCTGTCGAAATTGTTTGTTAATAAAAGTTTGTATTTCTTCAGATAATAATATGACTGAACCAAAAAAGAAATGCAGACAGTACAGCTTGGACTATTTGTACTTATTTTGAATTTACATATTTATTTCATAAATGTCAAAAATGTAAAAAAAAACAAAAAAAAAACTCTGCTCGTATTTTTTTGCTTAAATTTTCGTTAGTGCAGGTTTCAATATTAAATGTTGCACAAGATAATGCCATATTCCGTAGCCATTTTATCTTTTTAAATCATAATTACAAGTGATTAAAATCTGATATCTAGTGAAATATTTAATATTGAGTACTGTACAGATGTATTAATTTGAGTAAGTAAAGTAAATGACTAGGGGGTCGACGGTTTTAAAAGTTTTTGGTAAAGGGGTCGGTGGCCGAAAAAAGTTTGGGAACTCTTGCTCTAATGTACTAATTTCTAATCCTTTCCATCGTCGTCACACTCAATGCAAATCTTAACATCTTTAACTCTGCCACCTCCAGCTCAGTCTCCTGCTTTCTGGTCAGTACCATCGTCTATATTTCTCAAGCTCTTAATTTACCTTCTCTGTCTGCTTGTTAGCACGAGTATGGTACCTACAAGTTACATTTTCTTATATTCCTTATTTAAAGCAGGAAAGTGAGGCACAAACCGAGGGCCTATATCAGAGACTATGAACTGTGGAGATGAAAAATTTCCATTGTGAAAAATTGTTCAAGTAATTGTTTCATTATATATAGTATGAAGGACGACCAATTTCTTTAAGCCTTCTCAAATATTTCACATTATTGTAATTTTTAATATACTAACATTTCTCTGAGTCAAAAAGGCCTGTTTTTAAAAGATCAGGCACACATGTCAGCTGAAGAAACAGAAATGTAGTCTCTCTGTGCCCAGAAAGCAGCGGCTGAAATGCCATTATTTTGTTCTGGCGAGTTCAAGTGCTGTTTGAATTCACATACGTTATTATGACCAATATGATCAATTCATAAAGAGAACAGAGTGTGTGAGCGAGGCAGAGGTCTTGTGTTGGGTCATTTCAGGAAGAGCTGAATAAGCTGGATGTTGAAAACATAATACGATCAAAACCAGGCCTGGCACCAGGGAAAAATCTGTAGGAGGCATTTGATATTCTGAGGGGTGCAGTAATATTTCAACTGACACTGAGCTTTGCAGCTACCAAGTGAAACTTCACTTCTACTACAAAACAGTGAAGTACCAACACATGCTCAGTAGTAGAATTTAGATTTATATTTTACTTTTTTTAAATGATATTTTATTAATACAGTGGCAATGCTGCTTATTTGCAGTGAAAAAACGTTTTTTGTCAATTTATATTGGCCACCTGTTGTCACTTCTCAGGGAACTGGCGCACAGGTCAGGAATATCAATGCCAAGCTTCTCTCCGTCATGTCCACTGTGCTGAAAGCCATTAACCAACCAGCAAGGCGCTGCATCCAGTTTTCATATGGTGTGGATGCACATACATAAAACATAAAGTCCTTGTCAACAAAAAAAGGGAATGTGCAGCAGTGTCCAGTTTTGTTAACGTAATCGGAGCACTTTACTGCTTTACTTATATTGCAATAAGGGAACCTGGCGAGCTATAAAGCAGTTACAACTCATTAATGTACACGTCATCTGTGATGCCAAGATGTGGCTGAGAAACGTTGGGTCTCCGTGGCCTGGGTCAGCCTGTGATTCATTTATTTTAAGTAGTGTAGCTTAGACAGGTGTGATGGAGCTGTACACGGTGACTGGCTTGTTTTTATGGTGACTGGCCGAACCCTCAATGTTTCATATGGCTTGTACTATTCACTGTAACACAACCACTTTATTATGTGCCAAGTGACAATGCCTTACGCCTTTCCCTGATCTCCAGAGGAGAGGCGTTTTAATGCCATGCATGATCTTGGGCACTTAGTTGTGGAGTATAACTAGATACTCTTGAATGCAGGTGACGGGGTCTCGACACATCAGGAGCGAGGCTGCTCTACCAGCCAATGAAATTCTGTGGCATCATGATTGCATATGTATGAGGTTGATTAGCATGCTCCATATATGGATGTTTCAGGGTGGTGTTTGACACGCGTTACTGTAGTAACAAGGTGATTGTGATTTATAAACTGTAAATTGTGTAGAAATGTGCGTATGTCAGGTTTTATTTTATAAATGTGACATTTTTTCTTTTGTCTTTCGCGTTTTCCTGTTTTTGATGTGCACATATTTTCACGCTCAAATCCACGCAACTTTTTTGTAAACGAAGCCCCAGGACAGCAAATGTCTACCTGTTATGTTAGTTCTGGGCACCCGTGCAGTGCTAACAAGAACTTTAAAGCCATAATGAGGTGGCATTAGAGCAGTGGCCTCCAACTCTGGTCCTGGAGGGCTGCAGTGGCTGCCAAGTTTCATTCTAACCCATTTCTTAATTGGTAACCTGTTTTTGCTGCTAATTAATTCCTTTTCCTTTCCTTTTAATTTACTTGTTTTTTAAGATTTGTTCCAATTGATTTCCTCATCGTTCCTCTGAATTGCTTCATTTCTTTCCTTAAGTGGCATCCAAACAGAAATGAAATGTGAAGTGAGGGAGCCAACAGAAGATCAACTAAGTCAGGGCCTCAAACTCCAACCAATTTCACTCCAACCAGAAGCTTAATGAGGCTCAGAGTCTTGTCATTAATTAAACCCGTTCTTTAATTCCACGGTTTGTTGCTGCTCTCATTGTGTAATGGCATACATCTCTAAAATCATTCATTTTCTCTCTTCTAAGAGCTCTGTTACAATGTTTTGGGGACCTGAGCAGATCAACATTCCTGAGACCTCCACCAGATATTGCATGATGGACACAATTTGCTGGTTGTGTGTTGGCTCATTTTGTATCTCATTATTGTTTGGCTGCTAATTAAGGAAAAAGAAACAATTAAGGGGTCTGAGTCTTCAAGATCAAGTCAATCAAAATTCATCCAAAAGGCATTAGCTAGCAGTAAAAACAGATCACTAATTAAGAAAAGTTTGAGAAACAAGTGCTGAATAGCACTTTGACATACCCACTACATGCCAGACCACCTTGATTGTGGCCCGAGCTCAGTGGGTGACACGACAGCACCACACTGGAAGAGTGCCACCAACCCCGAGTTTTCCCTGTAGGTTGGAGAACCTGCTTGCAGAACTAGATGCAGATTATTGTCATACCCAGGATGAAGCCATTGCAGATTAAGGGCCTTCCTCAAAGGCCAAACAGAGTGGAGTCACTTCTGGTGTTTAAAGGATACGAAACAACAACCTTCCGATTGCCGGTGCAGATCCCTAGCCTCAGAGCCACCACTCCCTGCAAAAGGGTTAAAATGAAAACCTGCAGCCACCACGACCCTCTGTGACCAGAGTCGGGGACCCCAGCATTAGAGCATCTATCAGTTAATGATTATGTTATTTAGAATTCAATCACATTAGAGTTCAGCTTTATTATATTCTAGTACCTACTTTGGAACTTTGTATGGGAGTCAAGTGATAGACATGGATCCGTTAGGGGCAATAACCGCTTTCTTTAATATTTTAGGACATCAAATCTTGTGCCCGTCATCTACATTTTATGGAGTGAGAATGCAGCACAGAGACCATTTCAGCCGAGCCTTTTCATCTGCATTTTAATAAACCAGGAGCCGCCACATAAAGGAAGATTGTGTGAAAAGCCTAATTATGTAAGCCGAGGGTGTAAACAGCTCCTGCCTGGGAAGGAAAAGGCTTGAAGGGAGCGGACGCCAAAAGAAGAACAAGTAGGCATTTCAGTTTGGGAGGGGGTGTTGTTGAACTCAGTGAAATTACACCAAAGGATAAATACTATTTAGGCCTCATCTGGAAAATCCAGCCGCGGAGAGCAGCAGTGTATGGAGAATTGAATTCCTTGGCAAGTGACTTGTTGCTGACTAGAGCCAAAGCAAGAGGGAGGCCTGGTGTTATCACAGTCGTTAATGATCAAAGTACAGTTCTTGTGGTTCTGAGCCTCCGTTTTGGGCTGTAAAGCAAATCTGTTACAGTTTCTGTCCACTTCCATGCAGTTCTGCATTTATTATTTTGCATATTCACAGTAAATCATGTTTATTTCTTAAAAATATTCTGAATATACCACTGGGCAGAATAATAAGTCATGTTTATTTCATAAAAATATGTTGAAAATACCACTGGGAAGAGTCTAGCAACCTCCAGCCCTGTAATAGAATAAGCAGCTTCAGAAGATGGACAGACGGATGGCAGTCCTGCTGTCCTTCAAAGGCCATCCATTTTATGTAAAGCGTACTCGTGCCCTCTAAATGAATGTGCAGTGTTGTGTCAGCCTTGTGCTTCTTGGCGTCTCCAGCAGGCTCTGGAGTTCAGCACCCCAGCAGGATATTTTAAGAAACTAATTGGTCTGAATGAAGCCACTGCTCTCTCAGTGGGCCCATCTTCAGAAAACTGAGTCATGAGATGGAAATTTCAAAGTGGTAAGAAGCAGCCAATGGGCGTCTCTCTTCTTCCTTTGAGGTTGTGTTATCTAATATTTGTGTACACAAACAGACATTCTTCTAACTGCTTATAAAAAGAATACTTAATATAGGTCCTGCTTAGTGTCACTCCACACATAACGCTACACGCTAATTATAAGGATATCTCTAAGACTTTGACTTTATTTATGTTTATTTGCACAAAAACAAAAAATCACCTCTTCTTTGTAAATGAACCGTTGTTTTTTTTGTGCCAGCTTTTCTAGGTCGGGTTTACTTGGATAAGAAATCTTTTCCAGCTGGGTAGGGATTAGCAGTTAGTGCAGCACCATTTATCATAAAGAACAATCAGAGTCACTTTAAAGCAGGGGTGTCAAACTCCGGTCCTGGAGGGCCGCAGTGGCTGCAGGTTTTCATTCTAACCATCTTCTTAATTAGTGACCAGTTTTTGCTGCTAATTCATTTATTTTGCCTTAGTTTTAATTAACATGTCCCCATAGTTGTTTCTTTTTCCTTAACTAGCAGCCAAACAATAATGAGACACAAAACAAGCCGCCACATGACCAGCTCGCCTGTGCCCATCACACAATATCTGAAAATAAAGAAATCTGAAGGTCTCAGTAAGGCTGATCTCTCGGGTCACCAAAACATCTTGATGGCGTTCTTAGAAAAAACAGAAAATCAACAGTTTTGGAAATGTCTGCTGTGGCAGAATGAGAGCAGCAACAAGCCATGGAATTGAATAACAGGGTTTAATTATCAGCAAGAATCAGCTTCTAATTAAGAGATTGGTTGGAGTGAAATTGGTTGAGTTTAGCTGGCCATCTGTTGAAATGAAATGGATTTTGAGGCCAGACTCAGCTTGTCATTTGTTGGTTCGTTTCAAATCTCATTTCTGTTTGGCTGTCATTTAATGAAAAAAAGAGTAAATACAGAGGACTAAATCCTTAAAAACAAGGCTATTAAAATGAAGGGAAAATAAGTTAGCAGTGTAAGCTGGTCACTGATTAAGAAAAGGGTTAGAATGAAAACCTGCAGCCACTGCAGCCCTCCAGGCCAGGAGTTTGACACCCCTGCTAAAAAGGATTCAATTAGTCTGAGATCACACGAACACGAGAAACCTCCCCATTCAATGGAGGAATAAATTGTACAGGTAATGCAATTAATGATGGTAATCAATATTCATTTTGTGTTTTGAAGAAAACATCATGAAGGTGTTGTCCAGTTCTCGTACACATTCTGACAGCCTGCTGTGGAAATTCTGCATTGCTCGACGTAACATGTCAAGAGGAATGCCAGTGATTTTCTCTTCAATCCTTTTTAGTTCAGCAACGTTTGCTTGACGTGTGCGGTACACTTGGCTTTTAAGATGTTCCCACAGAAAAAAAAAATTTATACTTTTCTATGATTGTGACGCAAATCGGTGGGGCTGCTGCCCCGGTTACTTAATTTTTGGATTTTAAATTACTAGAGTCGCTTTCCCCAAGCACTAATACTAACCTTAAAGTTAGTCGGGGTGCAGCATAGTTACCTATAAGTCCCTAATGTTAATGTCCCCTTTGGGTGCCAAATCTTAAAAATGACAATACGATTTGCATCACGATAATAAAAAATCACAGTGAGATCTGGGGGTCTCGGAGGCCAAGGAATGTCACCGTGGCGTGAAATGACACGCCTTCCAAACAATCGTCGGATAGCTGCTTGCCATATTGTCGGGCAGTATGTGAAGTGGCTCCACCTGGGGACTTCTTTTTTAAAGGCTGAACCCGTTTCTTTGAATGTTGTAATCGCATGGGCAGATGGGACATGATCATGACGTCCTAATTGGTAATGTCACCGAAATTCCCTTTGTGCAGTCACCCTGTCACCATTCTTATAAAAGGCTTTGCCAGTGAGTGCCCGTTGCGCACCACTCCACTGCTCCATTATAACTAATGGCAAGAGATTCTAAACGAGATCGCATTGGTCACAAACAACTGCCGACGCCCCAAGGTCCCAGTTCCAAAATGTCCCGTTTCCCTGCGCCACCCTGTATTATTTTGCGTTTGACTGCTACCTTTACCCAAGGTGACTTACAACATTTCAGACACAATTCAATTACATTTGTGTGGCTTTTCCAATTGGACCAGAAGTAGGAGAAGTGACTCGCTGATGGTCACACAATGTCAGTAGCGGGATTTGAACCCACAGCCCCAGGGTATGAAGTCCAAAGCCTTAACCACACAACACCACACTGTCTACCAATGCTACATCACTCATGGAAATTCTTAAAATACCACAGGAAATACATTTAATCATTTTACTATTTTTTTTTCTATAATATACCCAAACTTCTATAATTGACTCTTTTCCTCTTCTCCATAGTCATCATGCTTATGACCGCTGGCGTGTGACTTTCAAGTTCAGGGTTATGGAGGCCATGAAGTTCATCATGCAGATCCATTGCCATACTCACACTGGGCCAATTTAGAGTGGCCAAGCTGCCTGTCTGGGGCAATGCTTGAAGTGAGCTGATACTCACCGGTACCCTATGCTGGCATGTCTACGTTTTGCTTTTTGGAGTAGCTGGAGTTTTTCTGTCCATAATGGCAGCATTTGAAGTCAGATGGTACCCTGTAGAGTCCAGCACTCACATTTCTCACAGTCTGTCAGTACTCCTGGAGATTTTCAGGAATAACATCTTTTCATCTCAAACATTTTATTGTACCGTATGGGTGACCTCACTCTCCTGTTAGCTGAGTACTGCCTCTTTATTAATCCACTTCGACAATTCATCTGAGGAAAATCTTGAGAATCCCTTCTTAGACTAGACAGAGAGAACCTGCGGACTTCATATGAATAACAACTGTGTGCTTGAGATGTAAACGCATAACACTGGAGGCATGTGAGGCAGCAGTGCTAACCACTATATTTTAAACCAGAAAGAATATAAATATATACTGTATGTTTACTGACAGCTGACCATCACACCTAGTTGAGCTTTTTGACCAGCAGCCACACCATACTCACTTTAGAACAGATCACCCACCTGAAGCTAAGCGTATTCGTGCCCGGCTGGTACTTGGATGGGAGACCATTTAGAAAAGCTTGGGTTGCTGCTGGAAGAGACCAGCAAGAGGTGCTTACCCTGTGGTCTGAGCGTGAAACCAATGCTCTATTGCATGATGGGGACACTGTGCTGTAAAAACACCGCCATCCTTCAGATGAGATGTAAAACCGAGGTTCTGACTCTCTGTGGTCATTAAAGATCCCTGGGCATCCCTCATAAAGAGCAAGGTGTATCCCGATGCCAAGGCTAAATCGCTCACTATGACCTAGTCACTCTGGCGCCCTAATCCTCTCCTGTCTCTAGTTGGCTATCTCTTTCACCCCTTCACCACCTAAAAGCTAACGTGTGGTGAGCATACTGGCGCAAATATCATGTAGGTGAGTGCTCCTCGTTAGTGGTGGCTGAAGTGGCTCCCCACTCATTATGCAAAGTGCTTTGAGTAGCGATACAAGGACTATATAAAAGTAAGGAATTATTTTTATTATCCTATTCCAAAATCATTACCATTAATATAAAGTTGCCCCCACACCCCAACTCCAGTGGCTATAACAGTCTTCTGTGAAGGCTCCCCACAATATACTGGTGTGTGTCCATGGGAAATTGTGCCCACCATGTCTCCCTTTTGCTTGATTGTATTTACCTCTCCACAATGAGTGCGACTAAAATATCTGCACTCAATAATTTGGAGGGCTGTCCACATACTTTTGGTCACATAGTGCGTTTATATACATAAAGTGCTCACCCCCTTGAAAGTTCTCATATTTTATTTCTATTGAACATTCAATCACAGCTGCCTTGTTTTGGCTTTTTTTTATAGTGATCAGCAGAAAAAAATGCTTTTTAACATCAAAGTGAAAACAGATCTTTTCAAAGTAGGCTAAATTAATTAAATATATAAAACAGAAAATAAAACGATTGCATAATGTGAATTTGTTGTGACTGTGTGTTAAAAACTGTAATTCACCTCCAGAGGTTTATTTTCTGTTGGAATGCAGCTAAGTGAAATTTTTTGTTGTTTTCCTCTGCTCTATTGCTAACTGACGGTGTCTCATTCAGATTGAATTTGCTCTGCTTTACAGTGTGTTCAGCCTAACTTACGTATCCATGTATGTAAAGGATTTACAGTATAGCAGAATTATTTCTGTCATTTCTTTGTAGATAGAAACAGGCGCAAGTGCTCCAAACCCGAAGTATTTAAAGAGTGCTATCTCAAACTAAACTGAGCTGAAACTGAAGATAGATAGATAGATAGATAGATAGATAGATAGATAGATAGATAGA
>JANRMT010062840.1:10794543-10805661 GCA_026402145.1 Polypterus bichir lapradei | reverse complement strand
AGATAGATAGATAGATAGATAGATAGATAGATAGATAGATAGATAGACTTTAGTGTAGTAGACAGGATAGATAGATAGATAGATGTGAAAGGCACTATATAATAGATAGATAGATAGATAGATAGATAGATAGATAGATAGATAGATCAGGGGTTCTTAAACTCGGTCCTGGGGGACCACTGTGGCTGCAGGTTTTTGTTCCAACCAGCCTCTGTTTCTAATTGGACTCCTGTGCTAATTAAGTGAACTGTTGTTTCCCAGATTCCCTGTTTTGGGGAAAAATATACAAATTAGAAAACTAAGTTTGGTAAAAAAAAAAAAGTAGTAAAATGTACTAAGCAGTTATATGTATTTGTTTCTTTTTAACAGTTTTTTCATCTTGATTGTCATTCTAGGTGTTCTTATTGTTTAATTAATCCGTTATTTACTACTGACGCAAAATTAGTTGCAGCCTTTCACGATCGAGTGTTGTTTGCTTGGGTTTCTTCTCTGCTTGTTTTTAATTGTCATTATTTAGATTCAATGAAGGGAGCAAACCGCACAGAGAAAGGGTGAGATATAATAAAAAGAGAGTTAAGCATTTAAATTCATAGCAAAAACAGAAATATTTATAAGAAATGTTTCTTATAAATGTAAAAATCAAGCTGCTGTGCTTTTCTGACTGTAGAATAAAATATAAATAAAAGCAGCTAATTAAAAGAGATCAGTGCTATCAGGTGTTGTCACTGATTAGAAATCTGGTTGGAACAAAAACCTGCAGCCACAGCGGGACCGAGTTTAAGAACCCCAGAGAGAGAGAGAGAGAGAGAGAGAAAGAGAGAGAGAGAGAGAAAAAGAAAGAAAGAATATATAAATGGCACTATATAATAATAGATAGATAGATAGACTAAAGGTATGGTGTTAAATTAATGAGACAGACTAAAATCATCACTGAATGAAATTTACAAGAACAATTTCAAGGGTGGAAGGGCCGACATGTAATAACAAACATTTATCTACAATTAAATTTTCTTCAACAATATTCATTGTATGATCGTCCACATTTATCTCATGTATGTATACATATAGCACATATGTGCATACTAAACAGAACTCGTTCACGCACTTATCTTTTTTTCTTTTCAGGAGCGCACGTTCATTGCCCCTTTAAGAGATCCCGATCTTGATGAATGGAGCTCTCCGCATCGTCCGATCTCAATGAATCGGCTGCTCCCTCGCTCGCTGTAGGTGACCGTGCCCCTTTAAGTACGTAGCTGAGGGCAGGCCCAGTGAGGTAATCTGGCGCTTCACTGTCCCGGTGCCACTGTTTGTTGGGTGCATGTGCTCAGTGCGAGAAGCGTCTCCTCTTCTTAGGCGAACGACAGCGAATGAAAAGAGCGCTCCGAAATAGCAGGACTGTAGACCTTCGGCAGCCAGACACCCCCTTACCAGCCCACCCACTGGCCCCCTCCATCCCCGCGCAAATAGCAGCCTTTGAAAAGAAACTTCACACGGCAGTGAGGGAAGCAGAGGGAGCTGAGAAAAGTGTCTTCGTTTTCACCGCACCGGATCATATTTCTTGCCTTTTACTATAACTTTCAGTTTGGATTCCTCGGAACTGTTTTCTTTTCTTTCTTCCCCAAGAAGCTGGGGGAATCGGATTATATCGCAAATAAGGAGCTGCGCTTTTTTTTGGATACAACGTGAAACAAAGCCACGCGTAAACTGAGGCGGGTATTTCTACATATTTCGCAGGTAAGCTTTTTTTTTATTGTTATTCTCCTCGTTAAGTTTTCCCATACCCATTTTGTTTGCAGAATCTGAAGATCTGTGTTTCTTTCGTTCTCCTTTCAAGCAGGTTGCTTCGTTAATATTAAATGTTAAACACACGGACATTACTTTAATAGGTAGCATCACACATGCGTTACAAGTTAAACGGGGGAAAAGTCACAATGGACTGGGACACCACCGAGAATACGGGCACTCGAGCGGGTGGTGCTCTCAAAATATGTGCTGTTATGCCAATGTGTTTTTAACAGACATAAGATTTGTTGTTTGTATATTTATGTTTATTCCTCCAAAGTTTAGTATCCTTTACTTTTTCCGCTTTTGTTTTAAATTGGGGCTGGGGGAGAGCAATACACTTGAGTTTTCCACGGAGGGATTAACTTTTAAACAAACAAATGCGTGTTTGCATTACAAAGAGGGCGGTGATGGGAACATTGGGGGTGCTTTGATCTGAGGCTAGTATTGATTCGAAAAAGAAAGCCCAGTTCCAATACACCTTGCCCGTTTGTCTTTGAATCTACCATTCATTCATGATTTAAAGCGACAGATTTTTTTTTTTTTTGGGGGATCCTAGAAGTGCATTAGCATTGAAACGCTTCGAAGGATGCAGAAAATTACTCGAAGCCCATCTATCGCATAGGCCACCTGATACCCTTCAAAAATGATGAATTGAGTTTTGCGGGAGAACATCTTTCTGCTAAATGGGAGATTCGCTGGTGCTGTCGGCAGACCATTAGACCAGCAGGGGACGCTGTTTATTCTACAAAATTGCTCAATTGCATTAAGCGGGGTTGAGTGTGTGTTGTGTTGTGCGTTCGAGGTTTTGAAAGCTGGGTAGTTTTGAAATTTTCCAAGTTCATTAACAGAGGCTTGCAACATCGAAAGTACAAATTTCAATTAAAATGAACAATTAAGGTAGTCCTCTAGTGCTTGAAAAACAAATGTAACTGCGATCCGAACTCGTTGAAGGTGGCACGATTCTGTTTGCGGAGACCGATCGAATAAAACGAGCCGGCGGCGGCACAGAGCACTCTTCGCCAATTGTCTCCTGTGCGCTCGGTCATATCAGAAGACCGAGACAAAGGTCGATTCACCCACCTAGATATAAATACCCGATCATTTGTGTAACTAACCTTTGACAGCACATTTATTAACTCCTTTTAAAAACATCTCGGCATTCAGGCAGCAAACGTAACTCTCATTCCAGAGCTAAATTGACAAGTTGCCATTATTTAGCAAGAGATGCAGACCTTATTAATATATGGATTTATTTCAGACTACTCATCCCTCCGATAACCATGTTCGTGTTTTACTTTTAAATAGATTCTATCATTGCATCTTTCTACAAACTGTCTTTTTTTTTAAAAAAAATGGACGATTAGTATGATCCTTGTATTTGTCCCCCGAATTCCAGTGAAGTCCCCACTTGTATCACCCAGCGCTTCATAAACAAAGGGCGAGCATTGATGTCAAGGTCTGACAGTAAGGGCACGCCTCCTTGTGCCACCCTTTGCCCAGCTGGGCTGAGATTGCTGTGTGCGGTGACATCCCCTTAGGGTGCCATCCTCTGAGAGCACATCTGTCAGTCTAGGGGCTTAACAACTGCGAGGCTCCTTCATGCTTTTGGCAGGCTGTCCTGGTGCAGCAGGGCACTCTTCATACGCCGAACCACAACTCCAGCAAGGGGAGTGACACACAGTTCAAGTGTCTGGGTAGTGAGAAATGGAAAGAATTAGAATAAAACATCCGGTGGTCTTTATAGTGCCATCACAGAGGCATAATGGATAATGCAGATGGTGCTATGGCAGAATGCTGCTCAGGTGCCTGGGCAAGGGGGTAAGATGTTCGAAAGACCTGAAACCCTCTTATGACCACAGGTAACATCACCGATGATGATGATGTTTCTGAAGACATCACAAGGTGTATTGCTTAACAATAACACAGGGTGGGCTTCAACTCCATTGCACTTGTATGGCTGCAGGTTTTCATGCTAACCCTTATCTTAATTTGTGGCCAGTTTTTGCTGCTAATGAACTTTTCCTCCCTTCATTTGAATCGCCTTGTTTTTTGTCAGGTGCAGTTCTTTCAAGCGCTTCATTTTTTCCTTAAACGACACCTAAACTGAAATGAAATGTGAAGTGAGCCAACAGTTGATCAGCTAAGTTGGGGTCTCAGACTCCATCTAGTTTCTTAATTGGAAGCCGATTCTTGTTGTAAATTAAAACCGCTATTTAATTCTGTGACTTTCTGTTGCTCTCATTCTACCACAGAGCAGACGTTTCCATTTTTTTTTTCCCCCTTATCAGTATTACTGAGACTGTCACCTTTTGGTACTTGTGTACTAAACGGACGTCGTGGATGGCAGTTTCTACCCACTCTACTGTAGTGTTGGGCTCCATGGGGGATGCGCCCCAGTTGCTTAATTTTTGGACTTTAAATCATTAGACTGGCCTGCCTCAGCCACAAATACTAACCTTAAAGTTAGTGGGGGTGGAGTATAGTTGCCTACAGGTCCCTAATGTTAACGTCCCCTTTGTGTGCCTAATGTTAAAAACGAAAATCCAATTTGTGTCACAACAATAGAAAAGGGTACTAGCCATCCGTTTAGTACACAAGTTCCCACCTTTATTTCTTGTCAGATATTGCATAATGGACATTGGTCAGCTGCTCATTTGTTGGCTCGTTTTATGCGTCATTATTATTTTGCTGAAAATTATGGAAAAAAGAAACAAATTGGGGGTATGGGGTCTGTGTCTCAAATAGCGAGTCAATTAATATTAAAGCAAAAGAGTTCATTACCAGCAAAAGCTGGTCACTATTTAAGCAAATGGTTAGAATGAAAACCTGCAACCAAAATAGCAGGCCAGGGCCAGAGTTGGAGACCTCTGCAATACCATAACATAGATCGATAACATTTTTTTTTTTTTTGTCCCCAGGGGGTTTGAGTATATTAATCTTGCATGCAAATCTATGTTGCTTTTAGGTAGATATACTTTATAGCAGTCTATTTGTCTCAAGAACTTAGCTTTTTACAGAAGCTCACGAAATACTGTAACAAACAACTTTAGCTCTTAAATACACATAAAGAATTACAAAATGAAGAAAACTTCTGACTTGGGTGAAGGTAAGAGGGCAGTCCCAGTGAGGCATTCTAAAGGCGCATTGGCACAGGCATGAAGGAGCCCCCCGTAGCGTGCGTTCACCTACTTCATTCATCCATTATCCAACCCAATATATCATAACTACAGGGTCACGGGGGGGGTCTGCTGGAGTCAATCCCAGCCAACACAGGGCGCAAGGCAGGAAACAAACCCCGGGCGGTGCGCCAGCCCACCGCAGTCACCTACTTCAGTTAAAACGTTTGTTGACTGAAGTTACTCCGTGGGGGCATATCAGAGAGTGGATGTGCAGCTTTGTTCATAATTGGCCGTTCATTTGGCTCTCATTCTTCTCTTCTCTGCTCCCTCCAGGGGGTTGAGAGTGCATCCCATAACTGAGCCTGCCTTCTTCATTAGTTTGTTTATTTGGTGGCCCTCTCTTGAAATGATGTTACCAGCCCGGCACAAAACGCCTCAGAAATTTGCACTGGCCATCACAGAGTTAATAATAATTCTTTACATGTATTCTGTGCTTTTCTCATTACTGAAAGTGCTTTAGTGTGTGGGGAGCCACTTCAGCCACCACTAATGTGTAGCATCCACCTGGATGATGTGATGGCAGCCACTTTTGCGGCAGTACGCTCACCACACATTAGCTATTAGGTGGTGAAGGATGAGGGAGGAGGTGATTAGGGGCCATGGAGGGCACTATAGCCAGGAGATCGGGATATGCCCTGCTCTTTACGAAAGATCCCCTGAGATCTTTTATGACCACAGAGGGTCAGCACCTCGGTTTTATGCCTACTCAGAAGGCAGGCGCCATTTTTACAGCACAGTGTCCCCGTCAGTGCACTGGAGCATTGGGATCCACATTCAGACCACAGGATAAGTGCCCTCGCCAACACCTCTTCCAGAAGCAACCCATGAATTTCCTAGATTGTCTCCCATCCAAGCACTGGCCGGGCCCCAACATGCTCAGCTTCAGGTGGAAGACCTCTTCTGAACTGCAGGAGGTATGGCAGCAGGCAGTTACAGAAGATGTGATGGATGTTACTATCAACATTGAAGGAGCATAGTCACGTAAGAAACAAATAAGAGACTGCTCTTCCCTTTCTTAAATGTGTTAGTAGATCAGTCTAGGCCGGTCATTGATGTGGACCCCCAAGTACTTCTAGCAATGTACCACATCCCCTCCCTGAATAGTGACAGGGTGTGGAGGTTCCAGAGCAAATAATGAGTTTCTTGGTTTTAGTTCTTAATTTATATTATTTTTTTACAAAGTTACCACAGTACTTCCTTTTGTCACCTGAGCCCAAATCTTAAATAAGTGACATTTTATAATACTATAAACAGGCAGTGTGGCCGGGGTATAAACCTCAAGCCTGTTGGTTCAGTCTCATTTTAAAACCCTGAACAAATTGCTTATTGTTCTGAGCACCCATTGTTAAGAGTCTGTGCTGCAATTCTAAAGAGCCATGGGGTGAGAGGTAGAGATGTAAAGGTTGTTGACAATAAGTTTGTTAGTGGGATTACAGGGCAGTAAGAAAAAACTTTCAGCTTGTGCTTGCCAGTTTTATTTAATATGCTGTGCCTCCAGATGTCTCAATATTACAGCAGCACATTCCAATAAATCCATTAACTTTCATGGTCTGAAATAATTGTGTGTGTGTGCATGTGTGCACACGTTATTAGGAAATTTACAGAGTTGCTAGTTTATTAGCTATTCCTGTCTAATAGCCTGTTGTGCCGCCTTATGCCTTCAGAACAATACGAATTTGTCTGGGCATGGATTCTACAAGTCGCTGGATGGGCTGCTCAGGAATGTTGTGCAGTTTGTACGTGAGTGCCAATTGAACGGCTGCACAGAATTCCTGTGAATGGCCCTCGCCACCTCATCCCAAGGATGCTCAAAAGGGTTATGATCTGAGAACTGCACAGGTCATTGCAACCATAGTCTCTTTAGAGCCGGTCAATCGATTAGGCCATTAAACCGGTACATACTCACGACACTGAGGGGAAATACGAAATAAGCACTGTGTGCTCTGGAATACCAACCCTTCTTTCTATGGACACCAAGTGATGCTGTTTTGGTAACTCAAGGGGCGTGTGCTCCAGATACAGAGGGGGGACCTGAAGACCTAGAGCTCCTTATGGGTTTCGACCCAGCATTGGTAGTCTTGCTGAGTCACATGTATAATACATACGCCTGGAGACAACCATTATTGAGGTTTTTTTTTTTTAAAAAACCTGGGTGGGGACAATTGGAGAAAGCACTGAGTGTCACATTTCTAAACCAATCCAATGCCTCATGAAGGTGGCACTCAAAGTAGGGCTAGTGATTCAGAGCTACAAAGAGTAAAAGTGCTCTTGTTAACTTGGTCTGACATAGAGCCAGCTTCTGATTGTTAGACTGTCTACAGTCTCCTAAATAGACCCCAGTTCAGTATATAACTGTGTATGGAGAGCACACTGCACGTGTTAAAAATAAACATAACCTGTTGCAAGGGAACAATCTTTCCGTAACATCATATTATACATTGACATTCAAAGACAGCAGTAGGACGAGTGGTAAACGTGAGCTATATGTTATCGGAGGTGCTGTATGCGCTCAACGATAGTGTCAAGAGTTTATGTAAGTTTGAAAGAACTGGCAGATACAGTCATGGAAATATGAACTGTAACATTTGCTTTTGAAGTAAAAAGTCAAAACGAGGTAAAAAGGACTGCCATTAAGAGAGATGATAATGAAGAGCCGCGGGAGACGCAGATTTCGGTACTCAAAACACCCGAATCAACAAATCTGCCTAATTCCACCAATAGGAGTATGACAAGGCCGCACAGCATCCACCTTCTGACTGTACGACTAAACAAAGAACTGAAGGAGGTTAACATTACTATCTAATTGAAAATGCCAACCTACTATGCCAAAATATAACCACAATGATTTAACATATGGCCTAGCTATAGACCACAATGCTTTTCTAAAATCCATTTATTTGTTGCTGTTATTCCACATAGTGATGCAATAGTTAAAATGATAGAAAGATATTGTAGCCGATAAGTCTTTTGAAATGCCAGGAGCCAAGTATCTGCTGTATGTGTGTCTGTCTGTTACATTGTGTTACTGAGCTTTTATTTTCTCAGTCTCAAGGCTTTTTTCAGTTTCTTTTACTCTCTTCCTGAAACCCCAACAGTTTAAAGTACACGGACTGGACGAATTGAGGGTGGCTGTTCTAGGAGGAAGCCCAGGCAGGCATTTTGCAGGGGCAGATTTCACTGGTAGTTTACTTACAATATGTGTCTTATGAAATGATGCATTATCATGCTGCAAATGTCAGTGTGAGTGGGGGTAAGCTGTACGCGTGAAGGAATGAACTTACTCGGCAGTGATGTTCAACTTTTTCCCAGTCCTCAACTATGCTTCTGTGGCCCATTGTAGATTTTGCTGACAACAATGTTATCTAACACGGCCTTTAGCTTCTGTTGCCCATTCAAGAGAAACTCCAATAAGTGCTGCATTCTGAGATGACGTTTTTTGCACCAGTCTTAAATACGGTTGTGGTTTGACTGGCTGTGGTCTACCTGCTTGAGTGTTTGTCGTCATTCTTCTTTGACCCATCTGTTCACAGGATCATCTATTACTTATGGTTTATTTTTGTTTTTATTCTTTGTGCAATGTTCTCAAAGCCGTCAAGATGGTTTTGCGTAAAAATGCCTCTGGTGACAGCCTTTTGGGAGACACTAGAAACCAACATGCACAGCTCCCCAAATCATGCCATAGTAAGCGTCAATGAACTATTGAGCACTAACTGATGCTCGAATCTCTGGTCTGCCCAATTTGTACTAAACACTACTGCTATGGGACATTGCAATATTTTAGAGTTTTGAATTTGTGTGAAGCATATGTGTAATGTGTGCATTAGTGTATGGATTTTTAATTAAGTTATACAGTATGTTGTACATAATGCATGTACGTACAGTATATACTGTATAGGTATCAATTCATATCTCTGTATGGTACATGCAGTATACTTTAAATAATCTTGTTCTTATATATGAATATGGCATTAGCCCTCCATGGACACGCACTAGAATTCTGGCCTGGTCTCCCCATGTCTGTTTTTTCTTTTTCTTCCCTGGTTTCTTTTGTTCACTTCCAAATCCCAAAGATGTGCCTATTCGGTCAACTGGCTACTCTACTTAATCCTGGTTTGTCTCTGTGTGCTAGAGTGGTATGGCATACTGGTACCGGAAAATTTTAAAATGGTACGGTATGCAGCATTTTTATTTTTGGTAGCAGAAGTAAACGTCAGTTTTCCACGCAAACCCCTCCTCCTGATACTTGGTGAAGTAGCCAGGGAAAAAAACGTATCGTAGACTTCATGAAAGCACATGCTGTGACATAATTGAGACTTCATTAAGAGTATTCTACAGTGCACCAGGAAGGCTGGAGTAAGACTGGATGGGGTTGTTTGTAGCTATCTATCGTTTACTTCGGTATCAGTGCTGAGGTCTGAATACTTGTATCCATACGAAAGTCATAATTTTTGTACTGATCCAACACTACTATGTATCCTAAAGTGGAATGGCATGTTTACTAAGAGAATTGCTCCAGAACTCTTCAGCCCTGCAATTAAGTGGCTTTAGAAAATGAATGTATATACACAAAACATCAAACCCATAACACTGTGCTGTAAAAAGCCCAGGCTTCTAGAAACTATTGAAATTGTCAGGAAAAAAAAAAAATTGAAATGCAGAGTTGGCAGTTTCATTTTGCAGATGTGCTAACCCTTCTTGTCTATCAGCGGCTAAGCAAGTTTCTCTCTTGTTTGTCTGTCGTCGGCAGTTTCACTTTGGCGACGGGTCGCTTTCTTTCAGCTTCATGCTGTACCTTTGTCCTTCTTTCTTCTTCTGACTCATTAACTTGGGGCCGCCTTGCTGGCTCTTTCAGCTTCACGCTGTAGCCTCGCACTTCTGGGCTGGACAGACAGGCACACACACTTCCACGTGTAGACGTTTTTATATAAGACTAGCTGAAATACCCAGTTGGGGGGAAAATAGTTTTGTTTTTTTAATTCTTTGAGGAAAGCATAATTAAAATAAAACACAACTTTAAAAATAAAAATAAATGAACAAACAATAAACCTGGGTTCGCTTCCCGGGTCCTTCCTGCGTGGAGTTTGCATGTTCTCCCCGTGTCTGCGTGGGTTTTCTGCGGTGGGCTGGCGCCCTGCCTGGGGTTTGTTTCCTGTCTTGCGCCCTGTGTTGGCTCCAGCAGACCCCCATGACCCTGTAGTTAGGATATAGCGGGTTGGATAAAGACTCACTAATGTGCTTGTCTTGCGGTGTTGTATGTATGTTCTCATCCAGTTGACACTCGGAACCAGCCAACTGTATTTAATTTGAAAAGCAACAGGGGCGCGGTGGTGGCTAAACATAAAGAATGCTGGCAGTCACCTCCAGTTCGCCCTTGTGTTTTTTTTTTTTTTTTAATTGTTTGAGAAAAACATAATTAAAAAAAAAAAGCACAATGTTAAAAATAAATTAAGAAACAAAGACTCACTAATGTCCTTGTTTTGCGGTCTTGTATGTATGTTGTTATTTAGTTGACGCTCGGAACAGGCCAAGTCTATTTAATTTAAAAAGCAACAGGGGCGCAGTTCTGCTCAAAAATAAAGAATGCTTTCAATCGCCTGGTATATACTAACTGTGTAAGCCAATCCTAGAAAGTATTTAAATCGTCAGAACTACTCAGCACATCTCTCTGCTAGAAGGATTCATGTTGCCGAAGTGCTCTCATCGTTTGTGCATTAGCAGCTAAGCGACTGTCTTTCTTAGGAGGTTTCCTTTTGCCGGTGTACTGGCCTCGCTTGCGTATCCTCGGAGCTGGAGCCCTCACCCCGACTCTACGTCTCATTTCCGGCCCGGCCGGACAGACACACGCACTTCCACGCGTAGAGCTCTATTTAATTTGAAAAGCAACAGGGGCGCGTTGGAGCTCAAACATAAAGAATGCTGGCAGTCACCTCCAGTTCGCCCTCTGGTGGTCGTTCCAAGTGTCAACTGAATGATAACATGCATACAAGACCGCAAGATCGCCCCGCAACCCACCCAGAAGGGGGTGGGTTACGGTTGATTTCACCCTACATTATTTTTAGTTGACCAATGAGGAACATGTGTACCAAGTTTCATGAAAATCGCTCCAGCCGTTCGGACGTGATGGTGGAACATACATACACACATTGACTTATAG
>JANRMT010062840.1:10765260-10794143 GCA_026402145.1 Polypterus bichir lapradei | reverse complement strand
ATATAGATATAGAGATATATAGATATAGAGATATATAGATATAGAGATATATAGATATAGAGATATATAGATATAGAGATATATAGATATAGAGATATATAGATATAGAGATATATAGATATAGAGATATATAGATAGATAGATAGATAGATATATAGATAGATATAGATAGATATATATAGATATATATATAGATAGATATAGATATATATATATATATATATATATCTCTATATCTATTATATTATACCCTGTGATCAACCAGTGCCCTGTCCAGGTTGATTTTGATGCTTTAGAGATCAATTTCAGCAACACTCAACTTTGCCTTGAGCAGAAGTTAGAGTCATATATAATATAGCATTCTCTAATTGATTAATCCAGTTTAGGGTCATGTGCAAATTGGAACCTATCCCAGCAACATTCATTGAGAGTATTGCCATGGAGTTTGTCCATTCTCTTGGCTTTCCTTGGGGTACACTGGTTTTCCTCCCAAAAGATCTGCAACTCCATATTGGTCCTGTGTGGGTATGCATGCTAAAATGAGCCCTAACACTGATTGCTGCCCAGTCCAGGACTGTTTCCAGTCATGCAGCAAGTGCTGCTGGGATAGGCCCTGCTCTCCTTGTGTCATGTTATTTTGTTTTATGCTATGAGTGCACGTGTGTGTGTGTGTCAGTATTCCACAGCCATGCACATGTGGCAGTTGTGACTCTGAATGAGTCAGTTGTAAGAGAGGCTGTGTGGGGGTGTCCTACAGTTTGCATCCCATTCAGGTCTGCTTTCTGTTTTAAAGGAATAGTCCATCCAAAAGTTTTGTGCATTTTATGTTTTATTGTTGATATTGAATTATTTTTCATGTCTTTGTTATTTCTATTTTCATTTTTATCTCTATAGTTGTGTTGTGTCTCATTAAATATTCCGCTGTTTCTTGTTCTTTGTGGTGGAGCCCCTGGAGGCGGGGCCACCCTGACGTTGCCACTTTTGAGCCCTCAGTTCAGTAAATTAAATAAGTAAATTGAGAAGGTTCAGAAACAGGAGGTCCTCCTTTTATGGTGGTATTCGTGAGCATTTGTGAGTTTGCTATTTAATTTTGTTGGATTTTTCTAGTTTTCTGATTATTCTTGCTCTGTCAGAAGGATTCTGTTTGTTGGATTTCATTTTGGAAGTTTGCTTATTTAGGATTGCCTTTTGTGGCGGTAGCTTTGTGCATCTTTTTGCTCATTTGAGCTATTTCTAGTTTTCTGTAAATGAATCCTTGATATATTAAAATTTTGTTTGCCTGAGTAATTCAAGCCAGGGGTTTACAGTCATCCCTTCTCTTGTGGGGATTTTCTTATGTTTTTGCCATATTTTCAGTTGTTCTGACAGCTCCCTGCTTTTGTGTCTACTCCAGCTGATATTAGTATGTAGTATTAGGGACCTGCATGAGTTCAAGTGACCTTCTGCTAGGCAGACCAGTTAAGATTCTGGCCTGCTTCCTTGCTTGTTTTTGAAGGCATCACAACTGTTTTTCCATGGTGGAAACTCCATGTCATAACCTTGTCTACCCAGAAGTGAAGGCTGAGAAAATTTGGTAATGTTGTGCTTTTGAAGATAATAAAGTTCCTGACATAATGGATTCTGTTGTGCCCAATGCTGAACAACAGCAAAAAGTCCATAAAAAAATCTTGCCGTACTCGTGTCATGCAATTTGCATTTCAAATCATCTAGGCCTATGCGCACAACTTCCCAAACACATGGATTTTTGCTAAAAATATTATTAAATAAACCATTTCTGTAACAAAAATAGAATATGTTGAGAAGTACCTGAGCATTTTAATTGAAGATGTGATTTCCCAGCTCATTCATTGGTCAGGGGTACAGCCTAGTAACATTTGATTCATTGCCTAAACAGTGGATTCAACCTGTTAATAGCTACCGAGAGACACTTAAAACTTGTTATGACTGCAAAGGAGACATTATTTGAGAGCGACCATGAGAAGAATGTACAAAAACGAAGGGTCAAAATCGGAGGAACGAAAGAAAGCCATGCACCAAGCTAAAATGAGGCACTAACTCGGAGTCAAAAAGTGATGGTACACATTAGTACGCAAAGTTTTTCTGAAACACAATTTGAAACGGATATTATCCGTAGCATGGATAGAGAGGTATTGCTCCAGAAGACCTTAAGTCAGGGTCTTGATCTCCAAAGACACACCAGTGACAACTACGTGTGCCCTAATGATGGCTACCCAAAATGACGGCAAGCATATGTGACCCTAAATAACTGTCAAAATGGCCCAAATATAATAAACAATTCCACATATGGACAGAAAATATCTGAAAAATACCGTAAGTAAGAATACCCTTTAACAAGACTAAACTTTTAAAGGAAAAGTGAGTGAAAATATAAGGAAGAGAATTTGCCTCGTATTTGTGGATATGTGTGACTCTTCCACAAGCAGAAGATCAATTCACCCGTGCAGTTTCACTAAATATTCCCCGACGGTGTGGCATAGTGGTGTGGCTTTAGACTTCAAACCCTAAGTTTGTGGGTTCAAATCCCGCCACTGACACGGTTACCCTGAGTAAATCACTTCACTCATCTGTGTTTTCAGTTGGAAAAACGAAAGAAATATATAACCAATTGTATCTCAAATGTCGTAAGTCACTTCAGATAAAGGCTTTGGTGAAATAAGTACTCCAGTTATGGTTCACATGTATGAAAATAAATGTAACAACGAAAAACCTTCAGTTCAAATACTCGGGTGCGTCTGAGTGCGTTTCGATTTTGTTCATGAGAGTGCTTTCCAGAGGTGGTTCATTTACAGTATTATACTAAAAAAAAGTGTACATTTGGAATTTTGTGAGCTTGAAGACGATACGAGCAACGTGAGATTCCTTTTCATGGATGTTTTTTGATAGTTTGCTGTTGTCCAGCATTGATTACCAAAGACCCCTGTTATATTAGAAACATTATTGTCTCCGCTCTCTATGAAAACATGAGATTAAAATGTTTATCACTACAAGCTATGTGGGGTGATTAAAAAAAAAATCCCTATTGGAGCGGAGTATTCCTATATAATTCCCGGCGAGTCAGTAATGCGGGGTGTGGATGAAAGATGGATGGATTGATATTAAATTATGATGCAGCAGATGACCTGAACAAACCGTTCACTTCTATGGTTTTAAAAGCAATGAAGTTTGCTAGTCGGCTTTACGCTACATCACTCCCTGCGGTGTGCCATTTGGATTTCATGACGAATTTTTCTGTCTCTGCCTTCACTCCCAGAGCCTCCAGATAGATTTGAACTGCTTTGTCACATTCTACATGCAGCTGTCACTTGACTGTCAAAGCTACAAATCCCTTTAAGCAAAACTTAACACATTGACATAAAGTATAAGTGCTGATTTTTTTTTTCCCCTCTTATTTAATTTTAATTTGCTACAGACATTTGAAGTATCTTTTTTTTTTTTTTTTATTGTATAAGCTGCACCATGACCTTCCCATGATGCATTTTTGAAGGAATTTAAACTTTTAAAGATGCCATTTGAATTGCTGCTTTAACTGCAGCTCTTCAAGTCTGAATGAGAAAACAAGTTGGAGCTGCGCCTCCTGTGTGAAATGGCAATGAAAGGACACGTTTGGAAGAATCCGGGGAGAGCCACTCTTCAATGAGCGTGGGAAAGAATTCCAGATGCAGGGTTTTTTTTTTTTTTTTTACATGACGATTTGCATAGAACGAGTGTGCGATAGCTCACCCAAGAGTGTCACAAGGCTAAGCCGCTTGGATAGATGGTGCCATTAGCTATTGCAGTTCCTGTTCAAGAATACACGGCTCGTCACTAAGTGAGGTGTGCATTCCTGCTGTTATGGCAGGGCCTTCTCTCTCTCTCTCTCACTAGGGTGTAACTGACGTCTCGGTTTGTCTTGAGTGACCTTTGTCGACAATGAACAGCAGCTGCACGAGGAAAATAGTGTGGGGGTTTAGTGGCAGTCGTCTGGCTCCTGATTATCACTTTAGTATCTTCCTTCTTTATATTGTATGGCGTGTTGGAATAAAAGGGGGGATGGGGTGTTTTAAGACTATCTTCCTGTTATTTCCCTTCAAGACCCGGAGCTAGCTAATAAACAGACAAAAAGCTTCAACTCCCACCAAACTGTTCTTACTTTATAAGCTTGTGCTAATCATTAACAACCTGGGCATCTTAATCTAAGGGGGTCATTTCAGATTCCTGCACTACTTCACTCTAACCTGAAAGCATAGCGCTACTGAAAAGAATTTGACATCATGGAAGCCCTTAAGCTCACCAAACCAGTCCACCAGTTATGGGCCTTCCTGATTTAATGTGCCCATTTGGCCATAATTCCTGGGAGTCCCTAATTTGAAAGTGGCTGGTACAGGCCAGAATGAGTTTTTGCTCTTTTCTACGAGAGACTTGTTAGCTGCTTTTATTTTATTGCTCACTGTTTGTCACCTAAGGCCTTTCAATTCACAGTGGCAACTATCAGGATTGATAGCTAAATGTGTTGAGGGTCACACAGGGGGATGGGGTTGAGGATGGAACCTGTAGCCTTCAGGTTGAAAAATCAGAATATCTTGGAGATAACGATTTTAAATGTGAGGCCCCCAATTCTTTAACAGTAATATTTTGGGGGGGGGTACACACCAGTGACAGTATGCAATGAATAATCTGTAGCGACTGCTTGAAGATTCATTTGGCTTAAGCCAAAGTTACATCACACGACTTTTAGTCCTGGGGTGTGTCAGACTTGCCAAGTGCTGCTGTTAATCTCATCTCCAGTGCATGAAAAGCGCTGGCCATGTCACATTTAGCCATTGAGCTGACCTTCCGGCACAGTCGTGCTCACCCAGCTAATAGTGTGCTGCCTGATCGTGCCGGGTCTGCATCGAAAGATAACAGGTGCAGCGAGTTTAACTACAGTCTCTGCCATTTTTTTTTTTTTTTTTCCTCTTTTTCATTATGTCATGGTATAGAAAACATCCTACCTATATATTGTACCTACTGTAGTAGATGTGCCACTGAGGCCCAAACCCCAGACACAACCTCACCAAACGCAGTGACGGGTTCAAATATTGTCCCTTTTATTAATAATATTACCTTCACAAATAGGTAAGCACAATTACAGCACAAGCAATTCAGAAATAATCCTCTTTCTTCACCTTCTTCCCATCAAGCCTCGTCCACCACCATTCGACTCTGTCTGCCTGGTCAAGGTGAAGCAGCTCCTTTTATCTTTGACCGGAGAGTACTTCCAGGGCAGGACATGGTCCATTGGAAGAACTTCTGGGTCAGACACGAGCCCCACAAAGTAGGTATCGTATCCCCCTGGGGTCAACCATGGAGCCCAACAGGGCAGTACTCTGGAACTCCAACTCCCATGATGCTCTGTGTGTATCCAATGGGGGGCCCAAATCCCAGGGACTGCTACCTAGCACATCGGGGGATACAGTACCAATATGCTGTTATCTCCCCTGGTCTTTGACATACTGGCCTCCTTGCCGGATAAGGATTCTTATTCCCATCTGGTCAGAGAGCCTGTCCTTCTAGTTTCCTTTATTGTAGCCTTCTGTGCAGGCAAGGAATCACCCTTTGGACACTTGTCCATGCAGATGTGTGTAGTAAAATATACAGTGTATATAACAAGGGTGCACAAAAGTAGGTTTACAGTTGTGAGTATGCCAAACACTGAGTTTATTCTTGCATTATTATTTATTTATTAATTATTGTATTTATATTGAGTTAATAAAGCTCTTGTAATAATCATAACCTGCATGTCTTTTTTGCATATGAACAACTGTAAAAACCTACTTTTGCTCACCCTTGTGTATATGTGTATGTATGTGTATATAGAGATATAGAGAGAGAGAGATATATAAAAAATAAGTCAGTGTGATCGGGGAGGGGGGGTATTGGTTGTAAAGTTTTATTTATTATGAACGTGTTCTTAAGTTTGCATATGCTGGATTTATGTCCAAGTGTCTGTTGATGGCGTTCTCATTTGATAGCCAAGATTCGGCCAGCTCTCTGGCACTTTTAGTACTGACCTTAAATCTTACTTGTACATTGTCCCAGTTAAATGTATGTCCTGTTGATTTAGTATGTGTATAGTTCAGTGATCGTGAGTCCTGTCTTCTGATGGCGTTGCGATGTTCACGTGTACGTGTTGCGATTCTTTTTGATGTTTGTCCTATGTATACTAGGGGGTTCCCGCCAGCTCTCTTCCCTCGCCAATCCCTCCGGCCTGCGCTATGCGCCAGCCACTTTGCATTTCTACTGCTCGTATTGTGAAGAGGGGGGCACCCCAAGGAGACATGGTCGTTCCTCCGAAACCCTCTCTTAAATGGTGATACAATGTGAAACAAATAGTTGTGTGTGTTGTTTTTTTTTTTAACCTCCTCTTTGCTCGATCAGATGCTGGTTTGCTGCTGCTGCTGCCGTGCCACATGATCTGCATTTTCTGCAGCGTTTCGACCGTTAAAAAGCCTGTACAGCAGCTGTCCTACTCTTTGTCTTTTTATTTCATCGTTAAATTATTTGCCACAAAGTCGTCTCACGGGACGTGAGTTCTTGATAGTTTTTAGTTTATAATTTAAAAACGGAATAAGAATCTGAAAATCTAACAACATCACATTAAAGTTCGATAAATTCTGAAAAGAATGATACCAAATGTATATATGTAGGTTTTAACATAAGCCTGATTTAAAGCGTGACAAAAAAGTCACATAAAATCATTGCACTTTTAGGCTTAGGATTTTCTATATCGAGAGTAGATTACCTTTTGAATATGTTTCTGCATACTTCAATAGTGTTGTTCTCTTTTACTTTGCCACTGTTCCTCTTCCCCTGGCATCGCCCTCTCTTGTCCTCTTCTCCCGACTCCAACACACCCGGTGAGGTGGAGCAGCTCCTTTTCAGCCTTGACCCAAGAGTACCACCAATGCAACAACTGTGCCACCAGGAAGCACTTCTGGGTCAGGTAGATCTTCTTTTGCACTGATGAACCTCTTCCTCGAACCTCCCTCTGGTAGCATCCATGGCATTCATCTTGCTGCCCTGTGGGTATTCAAATGGGTGTTCTAACAAAGGGATGTTGCAACCCAGCGTCCCGACTGAGAAAGGAAACACCACCCATCCCAGCTGGATGCCCTTCCATTAATTCTTAAGAAAGAAAGATAAACATACAAAAACACAGCAAATAAAGGTAGATTGAAACCTTTACTCAGATACTGTTGGTTGAATCGAAAACGTAATTGGTTTTCTTAGTCTCCAGTGGCCATGGTTTGCTGGTCCAGACATTATTATTATTTTTATTGTAAGCTCTTTCTATATATGTGTTGATGGCCCCTAGACACTTCAAAGATCGACACTGATAAAATCGTGATGATTGAGTGAGTAATTGGTTTTGCAGCTTCACTTGTCAGCTAGACACCAAAAACATGTGTGCTTGGCTTAGTCAGAGTGACTAAAATAAAAACGAGAGAAAAATAGCAAGTCTGAGGGCCGTCGTACGTTCTAGCATTCTCTCTCTATTTTTAGTTTGGTCTTTTATTGTATTTCTGTTTATTAAAACTTCCTTGTGGCTGTGAGGGTGGGGTAACAAAGGCACCAAACAAAGCCTGCATTCAATGGGACTGTGAGCTGGCATGTCATTACATGCCAACTTCAGCTATGCCACCCAGCGTCAAAGTCCAGAGACTGGCGTGCCCTCTAATTCTGTTCATCATGACAGAGTGGTGGGCATGCAGTGCTGATTGTCAAGGTCGTGGGAACCAATCAACTATTTTGCGATGCTTTCAAAAGTGTATAATACACAGATTAGTTGGCCAATTAGAAAAGCTGGGGTTCAGGTTTTAGGCTGAAGGTTCAGCTTTAAATTCGGTCACTTTACGAAAGTTTGGAATGGGAATTGTTTTGAGGCTTTCCTTTTATCGCTTTTCTGTAGAGTGTTTCACGGCAGAATGGCAAAGTAACATTTGGAAAATGTTGGGAGAATGCAAAAACCTAAAGGGAACAATACAGCCCTGTGGTATGTTGGCACCTACTCTGGTACGGTAGGCAGCGAAACGTTTGTTTGCTCTCTGCTCCTTCCCTCAGTCTGTAGAGCCTTCCTTCAGCATTCATCCCCTCCTTGATTAAGTTTTCTGCTCATTTTAGACTACATTATGCAACTCAAAATATGCCTTTTCATTCTGTAGAAGTCTTCTTTGGACTGTAGTTTTGTGCCTATTATTATTATTATTATTATTATTATTATTATTATTATTATTATGCTTAGTCTCTGTATTGTTCTGTTATCAGATCCTGGTATCTAAAGAGACTTACAAATCACAGAGATGCATATAGCACTTTTTCATTTAGCACTCTAACAGGTTAAGAACTGTGCTTAGGACCACACTACATCAGAGAGGTGGCCGAACAGACGACAATTTGATTCCCACTTAGACGCCTTAAAGCTTTGCCCTAAAATCTTTTTCTCAATTGCGTGCTTCGTGATTAGTAATCTCTCAAAGTAGAATAGAGGAATTGGCCTTGTGGTATGTGTGGTCACCTGTAGACCTAGTGATGGCTGCATGATCTGTCGATTCATTTAGTGTGTTCACATGCGCACACAAAACTGGGATAAGGTGAGTAGCCCGGTTAAAGCAGAAACCTGGATTTTTAAAAATCCACGTTTACATGTGCAGGTAATCTTCTGGAGTTCTTCTTTATCGGAATGCTCAGATTTATTAAATAGTGCAAAGAAGCACTCTGCAGCCATGAATCTGAAAACAAGCATGAAGCTTGTGATCATTTTTCTGTGTTTTATAAATAATTTTAGTCTTTCATGTGCTGCGAAGTAAATAACATCCATATGCGACTTGAGTCCCTGATAATTTGTGGTGTGAACAGTGGCTGGTGCCAGGGCCGCCTTAACGTATGGTCGCTGACCGGGGGACCCAGGATGTTTCTGATCCTTATGTATGTTTCTGTTTTGCTATCAAAACAGGGGTCACCAATGGTTTACTTTGAATGGTGGCCTATGATGCCCGGCTAGTGCGTCACTCGATCAACACTGTTTCAACACATCTATAGCAAATGGCTGAATGCAAACTAAACTTCCGACTTTATTAATATGTTTCTGTTACCAAATTGCGTGCAGAATGCTATTGGGAGTCCGAAAAAAGGGGAGATAAGTCATCTCGCAGTCACGTTATGTGTCATGCCCTTTTGTCTAAACTGACATCCAGACAGAGATCAGCATCTGCAGTTCGATAGTTTGCAGCTTGTTTTTGCACTCTCTAGGAAGTTTATTGATTTAATAAAGACTATTTATGGTGTTTGAAGACTTTCCCACCTTACAGCATCTTTTAAACAGTACATAAGATTTTTGCACATTACTGTATGTACAGTAAATATTTGTGTGTGTGTATGCATGTGTGTATATGTATAATGTATACCGTGTAGGTATATCTGTTTAGTATATAGTAAAATACTAAGGTCTGTGTGTCCAGTCCCGCTGAGAAATCTGATTGGTCAGTATGGCTTTGGTGACGAGACAAAAGAGGAAGTCTCAGAGTGAGATATACGAGGATTCTTAAAGGCATTCTGGGAGAGTCGCCTTCAAAGTCAGCAAGTATAAAAATGGACAGTAGGTGAGAAAGGTGCCTCGAAAATATTGACAGTCTCAGGAACAGAATTTATGGGAACACTCATGAGAGCAGGAGTGCCGGGGTGTATCTTACATCTGCTTAGCTAGCGAACGAGAGAACTACTTAACGGATTTAGATATTGTTTTTTCTAGAATTTGCTTGAATATTCCAGTTGATTTTGCAACTTCTCTCATCCCGCTAAGAATCGTAATTCGCATGCAGGCGCGATATATTCATGCTAATCCAAGACCGAGGCTGCTGGCTGAGGGGAGGGGGAAGCATGACGTCAGGAGTGGGGAGTCTGTCCACCCCTGCGTTTTAGAGTGTGACTTGCCTCCGCTTAGCTAGCGATACCTTTTTGTATATACTGTAATATATATATATATATATATACAAAATATATACTGTGTGTGTATAATATATATAATATAATAATTTTGCCCTACATCTTTCCAACCTAAGGAAACCAATAAAGACTAATGACAAAAATCCTTCAGAATTTCAAGCAAAAGAGTGTGATTGATACTGGCAGTTAGTATGTCTTCAACAGCACAGTTTAAAGATCAATCTCTCTCATTCATTTAAGTATTCAGACTCTTTGCTGATTCCAGTCCTGGATGTTTAGGTACATGTGGTTCTGGCTTTTAAAATGTTGTAGTACTGGCGTCATTGTTATACCTTGCACAATGAAAGGCAGAGTGAGGAATGGGCATGACCAAGAGAAGAAATATTAACTGAACCCAAAGTTGAAACCAGAGATGCGTCCTATCAATTGTGACTACCAAAATGGTAATGAAAAGATCGTAAGGAAACAAAATAAGAGTCGAGAGACAGAAATTCTACAACACTTTGAATAAACACGCTTGCACAAGGTGTTTTTTTTTTTTTTTTTTAAAATAGAGATCTGTGCTGCTAATCGATTAATTACATGTTCGATGTCCTGCTTTTGGCGGCACGGTGGCGCAGTGGTAGCGCTGCTGCCTCGTAGTTAGGAGACCCAGGTTCACTGCCCGGGTCCTCCCTGCATGGAGTTTGCATGTTCTCCCTGTGTCTGCGTGGGTTTCCTCTGGGTGCTCCGGTTTCCTCCCACATTCCAAAGACATGCTGGTTAGGTGCATTGGCGATCCTAAATTTTCCCTAGTGTGTGCTTGGTGTGTGTATGTGCCCTGCAGTGGACTGGTGCCCTGCCCAGGGATTTGTTCCTACCTTGTGCCCTGTGTTGGCTGGGATTGGTTCCAGCAGACCCCCATGACCCTGTAGTTAGGATATAGCAGGTTGAATAATAGATGGATGACCTGCTTTTTATGCTGTTGCGTCAATTACGTTAATTATGTTTTCCACTGATGCACTCTGTATCAACCGACACCGTGTTGTATTGAGGGCAGATCGAAATGGCAATAGCTGATAATAGTAATAATAACAAAATGAGTGCAAAATATGATGTAGCGCTTAAACACCAAAACGGACAGGTGTGTGAACTAACAGATGCTGAGACAAGCGTCCAGGATTTTTTTTTTTTTTTTTTTTTTTTTTTAAGTAGACCAAATTAACATTCTTGAAATGCGACCCTGGGGTACCGGATCAAAGCAACGAGGTGTCACTTTCTGGCAACCAGTCTCCCGCATGTCCCTATCCACAATGTCAGGCACACACTGTGTGATTTTAAGAAATCGTGGTCAAGTGACTACTCACATTGCATGATTGAGTTGCCAGTTGTATATGTGCTCATACTATACAAACACATGGTCCGATTGATGTGCGTGCTCAGAAACCTATTTGTACATGGCCCTGTTGGACGGTTTAACTGATTTTTTGGTCACAGGCTTCTCAAAATATCAATAAGATAAAGAACTGCCTTGCTAACTCTTGCCATACTGTCTACTTAAACTTAAAAAAAGAAAAGAAGGCGGCATAACGGGATACAAGGATGGTTGAGACACAGACAATATTGTCTAGCTATTTTACAGAGTGAATTGGAGGTGCAAAGTCTATGGAATTTACTTTATTTCAGGTTCTTCCAGTAAACGTTTCCTAAGATGCTTTTGTCATTGGCCGTTCAGTTGTATGCGTCTTAGCTTTTTGAAATCAATAAAGTGAAAATGAGCTTTGCAATAGCAACACCCCATGTACAATGTACTGTGGTCACTTCACAATGAATTTCAGGGAAACTTTATGGCGACATCAGAATATCGGCTCATGAGACTACTCAGCTGACTGAAATTTCTGACATGAGAGAAATTCTTCCAATTGTATGATTTTTTTTGTAAGTTGCTGTCGGGCATCTCATACTTCACATGAAATGATGGTCAAGGAAGCTGAAATTCAGAATGATTCTGAAAATCAGTTGGCAAGTGCAGATTGGGCTTAAAATCATTTCATAGTTGCACAATTTATGCCCGGGGTAGGAAAACAAGGAGAGTGCCGCAAGAGAACGTGAATCGTTTTTAACCGTGTCAACAACACAGAAGCAAAAAAAGCATATAACCATTAGAATTTGTGGCCTTGGAGACCTCAAACCATACTTGTATAATTTTTCAATGGTGGTTGAATAGTTGGAAAAATAAGACATCTCATGTGTTTTTTTTTTTTTTTTTATTTTTATTTTCCCTTCAAGATCTGGGTGGGTGTGTGCTCCATGGGGGGCTGGTGCCCTGGCCGGTGCTGACTGCTGCCCACATACACTGCAGGCTCTCTTCTGAACCTCTCCCTAATGGCCTCGTTTGTGACGTGGGAACATTTAAGTAGCAGATTGGCTAAAATGATGCCAACTCCTACTCCAGGCTTCTCCAGCGTACAGCCATTCAGTTCATACTTTGTTGTTTTGTCCTTCACGTCTATCAGTTCAATATAACACCCTTTATAGTAACCAATATCACAAAGTATTTTCCCAGCGGAAGGCAAAGTGACTCGAGTGGAATGTTTTGAAACAAAGACTTGGGATGAATCCCAGTGGCACTTTGAGAAAAGATATGATAAGGGCAAAGATGGCCTTGGGCAAAGAACACATGCTGCAGCAATGGAACCCTCTCTGTATGAAAGGGCATCAGCAGTGCATGCTGAAAGCCAAATTTTAAAGGCTACTTTGGCTGTCATGCACTAGGTCTTCAAGGCTCCCGCTGCCAGTCCCCTTGACCTTTGGAATGGCAGTGGTCCTGGCTTTTGTTGATACTCATACTGGGTGTGTGTGTGAAACATTATGGGGCACCCGAGAACTTTTGAGATGTTGTTGTTGTCCCTTGGTTAGAATGGAATTTTGGCATATAGGAAGAAACATGAACGTCCAGGATAGGGAAAACATGTAAAGCCCACACATAATGATCTGGCAGTGAATCAAACCCAGGTGTCCAGACCTGTTTGTTTTGTTTTAATGATTTTGATTCATGTTCACCATAGTATTAAAGGAGAATCTGTAGGTGGATCTTGTTAATGAATTTTAAGCTATTTTTTTATTCTACCTTATCCACTGTATGATCATAGAGAGCTGCAGTTCTCTAGGAGAATCAATTCAACAGAATGCCAGTTCACCTAAGATGCATGCTTTTGGAATACAAGAAGAAACCTGAATAGGGAAAACCGGTCAATCTCACACATAGTGATCCAGCAGTGAATCAAACCCAGGTACCTGGACCTGTGAGGAAGCAATGCCAACCACCATGCCACTGTGCTGCGTAGATGTTGAGAGGGACCGGCTGGGTTGCCCTCAGGATGAAAAGACCAGGGGAGAGAGGCTGCACAGGGTAGCGTCTCCCACAGATTGCTAGATAGCAGAAAATCTGGGATGCAGCAATGCTTCGGATTCCCACAGGGTATCATGGAACATGGAGTTCTTCAGCTCAGCCTTGTTACGTTCCAGGGGGTGCTGCAGGGACTGGGGAGCCTCACTTCATGGGGCTCCAACCCCACAGTGCGTTCGGACCATATGTGTGGAAGACTAGTGGTAGATAAAAAGAGCTGCCTACCTTGCATTGAGGAGCCAGAGTCGGGTGGAAGGTGGATGAAGCTTGAGTGGAGGAGGCAGTGATAGAGAAAGAAGGTAGAAAGAATGCTTATTGTGCTGATAATTGTGCTTATTGCGTATACTTCAGGCTGTGGTGGGAAACGCTTGATTAAAGAAGAGTTTCCCAGGAATTAAGGCTCTTTAGCCTTTTACACTTGAGTCTGTGCCTACTTGTGTTGGGTGTTTGGGGGCCTGGCGTCGACAATATGTTTTCAATATTGATTTGTTAGGTTCAGAGATGTGTAAGAACATTCTGTTCAGGTTTTCTTGACAGATTGAGGATGTTGTTACCTTTTCAGTTTTAACCCACGTGGAAATGAAAGTGTCATTAATGATCCGCTTATACTGGAATAGTAAAATGAAATTCTTACTTGCATGTGTCACTCTGTGGCACCATGATTAGTGAGTAGGACTATGCAGCTGCTGAAGCTTGTCATTCTCCCTCTCTCTTACATGCCTGCATGGCTAGCTTCACACATTAATAAGACTCTCTGCACTGTAAACCTGGGTGGTGGGCTGCTCTCCTTGAGGGTGAAGATAACCTCCAGCAAGTGTAACAGGATCCTGCGTATAATAAGTGTCAGTCCATCAAGCAGGATTTGTTCTTTAATTATGGTACAATGTCCAATAGAATTCTAGACATGGAGTGAGGATAACTGAGTTTAGTGTGCCAAGGTGTCAGAGCAACACACATCCTGTGTCAAGGCAGATTGCACAATAGGCAGAACATGGTGTTGGCAGACACAGGGGACACAATGAATGGCGAAACTGGAGCTCTTCTGCTGTGAGATTCCACTACTTTGATCTATGGCTGCCTTTTTTTTTTTTTTTTTTTTTTTATAAAGCTTAGGGATGCCTACAGAGTCTAGAATTCTTTCTTTTAAAGTTTGCCAGAGAGTCTATGGAAGTTGACTCTTCATTATTTCTGAAAAGGTTATCTAACATCAATCTGTGACGACTCAAAAGCAGTCACATTTAATGGTTCCTGCAGCTGACCATTCAATCAAATAATTACTTTTCTTCCTCGGAGACAATAGATCTGTTCCTTGCATTCGCTGGATTTTTACTGTGGCCGAGTCAGAGAAGCTGCAGTAATATTCGCACCTCTATAATATGAAATGGTAGATGCCTGCCAGGCCATAAGAACTGTCTGTTGGCATTGTCAGCTAGCTGCTTGCAGGGTGACTGGAGAAATCACAGATTCACTTATGGAAGAGGAATGAGCGACTCCGGGCACAGGGTCAGTTTATTACAGCATTACCAGTCTGACAGGGGGCTGGCATTGCTTTAGCCCGAATAGAGTGCGAGTGGAAGTCCTTAGCAAAACGCACACTGGCATTTGTAAGACTAGAAGGCAAGGACTACATTTACATTTATTTGCTTAGCAGTCGCTTTTATCCAAAATGACTTACAAAAGAAGTCAACAATCGAGTAACATTAGGCTGGGGCTTGTTTGTACAACAAGTGAAAAGATGTAATAAATAATAGTTCCAATCACAGATTATGATAAATAAAGCAATTGATCTTAAACAAATTAACCAAAAATATAAAGTATCTTAGAGCAAGTTTTGCTTTCTTTTTTCTTCATCAATTCGACATATTCACAGAACAGATGAGTAGTGAACAGACTAGTGATGGCATTGCATTCAGAGCAACATTTGCTTAGTGTTTTAGAGGAGGAGTGCTTGCCAGTTATTTTATTTGCAATGTATTTCTCAGTGGTGCCACTCAAGCAAAGGTACACTCCCATCAAGTTGGCAAAGCCGATTTTAAGATGTGGTTGGGGTGTTTGTTTTTTTTTCTTATTTCCTTGGGAAACAAATTTTAGTAACAAATCACAAACCTATCAGCTATCAAACCAACGTGGCTGTTTTTAGAGTGTAAGCTTTCTGTTTGTGTGTGTTTGTGTAATCTACATAACATGTAGTGCAGTGCCTTCAGAAAGTATTCAGACCCCTATAAAATGATACGAAGGACACAGATAAAGTGTTAGGGCACCACCTTAGTAACTCTGTATAATCTGACAGGTCCAAATTTAGAACTGAAGTAAGTAGCTGTTTTTCCGTGTTATGAAGAAAGCCAGCAGGAACGGGGCGGGTCCAGGAGCACAGATGCCGGAAATGATGTCAGTGATTAAGGGCTGTCAATCATCTGGTATGCACAGAGAGAGAGAGAGAGAGAGAGAGGGAGAGAGAATCGAAACACAGTGCCAGCCCCTGGCTCAGTGGGTAACTTTAGTCACTAGAGCCCTTAAGCCATGGATGTCAAACTCTGTTCCTGGAGGGCTGCAGTGGCTGCAGGTTTTCATTCTAACCATCTTCTTGGGAATGTCTGCTGTGGCAGAATGAGAGCAGCAACAGGCCATGGAATTAAATAACGAGTGTAATTAACAGCAAGAATCGGCTTCTCATTAAAAGACTGGTTGGAGTGAAATTGGTTGGAGTTTGAAATCCCAGTTTAGCTGGTCATCTGTTAGCTCGTTTCACATCTCATTTCTGTTTGGCTGTCATTTAATGAAGAAAGGAATCAATTCAGAGGACTGAATCCTTAAAAACAGGGCTATTAAAATGAAGGGAAAAGGAGTTAATTAGTAGTGAAAACTGGTCACTGATTAGGAAAAGGGTTAGAATGAAAACCTGCAGCCACTGCGGCCCACCAGGACTGGAGTTCGACACCCCTGCCTTAAGCTACTTTCCATGTGCATGCATGTGACACTCCTTTGATTTTTTTTTTTTTTTTTTTTTTTAACTCATTTTGCAGTGTTACAGGATTGTGCTAATTTTTTTTTTTTTTTTTTTAAACCACTACATCAGGGCAGCACGGTGGCACGGCAGTAGCGCTGGGTAAGGAGACCTGGGTTCACTTCCTGGGTCCTCCCTTCGTGGTGTTTGCATGTTCTCCCCGTGTCTGCGTGGGTTTCCTCCGGGTGCTCCGTTTTCCTTCCACAGTCCAAAGACATGCAGTTTAGGTGCATTGGCAATCCTAAATTGTCCCTAGTGTGTGGCAGGTGTGTGTGCCCTGTGGTAGGTTGATGCCCTGCCCAGGATTTGTTCCTGCCTTGCGCCCTGTGTTGGCTGGGATTGGCTCCAGCAGACCCCCGTGGCCCTGTGTTAGTCACTGTCCAACCCGCTATATCCTGACTGACTGACTGACTGACTGACCCCTACATCAAGCAGCACTCAATACACCAGAATGACAAAGCAAAAACTGAATTTTAGAAATATTTGCAAATTTATTAAAAATACCAAAACGGAAATCTCACTGACACAAGTATTCAGAGCCTTTACTCAGTACTTAGTTGAAGACCCTTTGCCATCGATAACAGCCTGGAATCTTCTTGGGTCTGATATGACAAGCCTCACATACCTGGATTTGAGGATTTTATGCCTTTCTTCTCTGAAGATCATCTCAAGCTCTGCCAATTCAGATGGAGACCGTCAGTAGACCACGTCTTCAGAGATGTTCAATTAGGTTCCAGCTGAGCTACTCCTGGACATTTCCTGAGTCTTTCCTGTGTTGCATTTGCTTTCTGTTTAAGTTCATGGTCCTGTTGGAAGGTGAACATTTGATCCAGTCTGAGACCCAGACTGCTCTGGAGCAAGTTTTCATTAAGGATATTTCTGTACTTTGCACCATGAAGTGTTCCCTCAGTCCTGTCTAGTGTCCTAGTTGCTGCTTCTGAAAACCAACCACACGGCATGATGCTGCTACAACTTCACAGGTGGAATGGTATTGCACAGGTGATGGGCATTGCTTGGTTTCCTTCAGAGATGGCGCTAATCTTGATTTCATCGAACCAGAGAATCTTGTTGCTTACAGTCTGAGAGTCCTTTAGGTGCCTTTTTACAAGCTCCATATGTCTTTAATGGAGGAAAGGCTTCTGTCTTGGCCACTCTGTGATGAAGCCCAGATTAGTGCAGTGTTCCATTATGGCAAGTTTCTCCCATCTCCACAAAGGTTCTTTGGAGTTCAGCCAGATTAACTGTCAGGTTCTTGGTGTCCTCTCATCCTATTGTCCTTTTTGGCCTGGTGCCCAGTTCTAGGAAGAGTTGTGGTTGTTCCAAACTTCTTCCATTTAAGAATTACAAGTACAAGGGCAACTGCAGGGATTTTTGTAGACTTCCGAAGATCTGTGCCTCTAACCAAGTCTTGTCTCAAAGTTCTGCTAGCAGTTCTTTCAACCTCATGTCTACCAGAGCAAAAACCAAGCCATTACCAACTGTGTCTGCTTCTATGGAGAGATGTGTGCCTTTTCTAATCCAGCCCACTCAATTGAATTGACCACCAGTCGATTACGAACCAGTTGTAGAAAGATCTGTGGTAATCAGTAGAATGGGATGCACCAAATTTCAAGTGTTGTAGCAAAGGCTCTGAATACTTGTCAGTGGAATATTTCATTTTTTTTTTTTTTTATTTTAATAAATTTGCAAATATTTCTAAAACTCTTTTTGCTCTTCTGGAGTATTGTGTGTTGTTTGAGGGGAACACAAATTTAAATGCTTTTCGCACAAGACTGCAACATAAAGTGAAGGGGTCTGAATAATTTCTGAATGTTTAAGATACTGTAAAAGATGAGACCAACAATGATAAAGAGTTGGGACACCACCCTGGTGATCCTGTATAATACAACAATGTGAAAATAACAAAAGCATGCAACAAGGGCAGACCCATCTTTTCAGAAACGAGTTCAGTCATGAACTGGAAATGAGATGGCCAGTTCCCGGGTTAAATGGTCATGTGGCAGGAAGAGGCGGGTCCAGGTGGACGGACAACAGATGGGATGTTAGTGATGGAGTGGCTGTCAGTCTTTCATCCTGTAGACGGAGGAGGAGAGAAGACATTAGAACACCGTGTCCGCCCCTGGTCTGAAGGTCACATCAGTACTTCGGGGTCTCAATTGGGCACTAGCCACACTGCCTGACAGGAGGCTAAATTTTTCTATTACTCTGGTGAAAATATGCCGGTTTGTCACAATTTTTTTTTACGTCATCCTCATAAGTGTGTGGTGTTTATGTACGTTTTTTTTAAAGGATTTGTGCATTACTGGTATTGTGTTCAAGTGTATGCGCCCTAAGCTGTACTCTGTGAAGAGCACTATGAATTGGAAACTATTGGTTTATCTTTATTTTATATGGCACCTTTAACAATATACAATACAGTCTGTGGAGAAAAGAAGCTTACAGTTCATTGTACAGTAGAACCTCCGGTCACGACTGTAATTCGTTCCAAAACTCCCAATTTGGTCGTGACCCAAACTAATTTCCCTAATAGGATTGTATGTAAATACAATTAATCCGTTCCGGACCGTAGAAAGTGTATGTAAATATATTTTTTTTAAAGATTTTTAAGCACAAAAATAGTTAATCTATACTAATAAAAGGCAAAGCCCTCACTCACTCACTCACTCACTCACTCACTGACTGACTGACTGACTGACTGACTGACTCATCACTAATTCTCCAACTTCCCGTGTAGGTAGAAGGCTGAAATTTGGCAGGCTTATTCCTTACAGCTTACTTACAAAAGTTAAGCAGGTTTCATTTCGAAATTCTACACGTAACGGTCATAACGGTCGATAACGGTCGACAACGTCCGCCATGTTGAACTTTCTTATTTATGGCTCCATCTTCACGAAATTTGGTAAGCGGCTTCCCTGCGCTAACCGAAACCGATGTATGTACTTATTTCGATGGTATGACGCCACTGTCGGCCGCCATATTGAACTTTCCAACGTCACCAATTTTCCAACTTCCCGTGTAGGTAGAAGAATGACCCCGTCTTCACGAAATTTGGTAGGTGGCTTCCCTGCGCTAACCAAAACCAATGTACGTACTTATTTCGGTGGTATGACGCCACTGTCGGCCGCCATATTGAATTTTCCAAACGTCACAAATTCTCCAACTTCCCATGTAGGTAGAAGGCTGAAATTTGGCAGGCCCATTCCTTACAGCTTACTTACAAAAGTTAAGCAGGTTTCATTTCGAAATTCTATGCGTAATGGTCATAACGGTCAACAACGTCCGCCATATTGAACTTTCTTATTCATGGCCCCATCTTCACGAAATTTGGTAGGCGGCTTCCCTGCGCTAACCGAAACCAATGTACATACTTATTTCGGTGGTATGACGCCACTGTCAGCCGCCATATTGAACTTTTCAACGTCACTAATTCTCCAACTTCCCGTGTAGGTAGAAGGCTGAAATTTGGTACTTATTTCGGTGGTATGATGCCACTGTCGGCCGCCATATTAAACTTTTAACGGAAACCGATGTACGTACTTATTTCATTGGCATGACACCACTGTTGGCCGCCATATTGAACTTTCCAACGTCACTAATTCTCAAACTTCCCGTGCAGGTAGAAGGCTGAAATTTGGCAGGCTCATTCCTTACAGCTTACTTACAAAAATTTAGCAGGTTTCATTTAGAAATTCTACGCGTAACGGTCATAACGGTCAACAACGTCCGCCATGTTGAACTTTCTTATTTACGGCCCCATCTTCACGAAATTTGGTAGGTGGTTTCCCTGAGCTAACCGAAACCAATGTACGTACTTATTTCGGTGGTATGACGCCACTGTCAGCCGCCATATTGAATTTTCCAACGTCACTAATTCTCCAACTTCCCGTGTAGGTAGAAGGCTGAAATTTGGCAGGCTCATTCCTTACAGCTTACTTACAAAAGTTAAGCAGGTTTCATTTCGAAATTCTACGCGTAATGGTCATAATGGTCAACAACGTCTGCCATGTTGAACTTTCTTATTTATGGCCCGATCTTCTCGAAATTTTATAGGTGGCTTCCGAAACCAATGTACGTACTTATTTCGGTGGTATGATGCCACTGTCGGCCACCATATTGAACTTTTCAACAGTCTTTCTTACTTATGGGTCCATCTTCAAGACATTTGGTACATGGGTTCCCAACGCTAACTGAATCCTACTTACGCACATATATACGTCAATAGCCTGCAGCTCAGTCACTGTGTGAGGTGGCGTTGGGTCCCCCATCCCAACGCCTCCCACGTTTTTGGCTGCCTGCCTATATAAGACTGTCCGTCGCTCCGGTCACTACATTCCCTTCCTTGCTTTGCCACGGGATTCACGTCTCCCTACTGATAACTACAGCCTTTTTGTTTAATCCACGGCTTCTCCGCTGTTTTATTGTTTGTTTATTACAATTATAGTTATTGTATAGGTATTTTAGACTTACTTTACATTGCTCAGGTACCCATTTCCTTTATCATTCCAACCCCCATTACCATGTCTATCGAGGTGATCACTATCGATCAAAGAACTGTCACTTACTGAGTGATTTCCATGCCTGGAGATTGCACCTACCTTTTCCATTCTCTTTGTTACATATTGCACGGCCATATCAGACACACTCTTGATATCCGGAGGAACATTGTGTCTTATGTATTGAATGACTAGGACAGGTTCAAGGTGTGGACTGATGACGGTACAGGAGATAATTATACTACACAGGAGCACTAGAAGAGTGAAATGCTTAAGCCCTTCACCTATGGTTCTGCATGTGAGTTGATGGCTGCCGCTGAATTGTTCGGTTGTCGCTTTCAAGTGTACCGAAATGGCCAAATATTTTACACCTTTCGACAACCGCCAATGCCTCTTAAACATCTTAGATTCACAGGTGACGATTTCAGTAGTGGACACTTTGATGTTTATGAGTGTTTAAACTCTCAAAAGCTGGATGTGATTTTATCGATGAAACCGGTTGTGTGCTTACAATGCTTGACAGATGCCGAATGTCACTTCAACACAACAAATCCTGCAAATACTATCGTAATTGAAACAAACCATGAAACTCAAACTGATTATGACAGCAGCAGTCCAAGCTGTGAAATTTGAGACAAGATTACTGTTCACATGGCCAACTGTAAGTTGCATGCTCAAGAGTAAGCTCAGCGCACAACTTGGTCATGTTACAACCGGAGGGCCTAACTGACAACGTGGCATACAAAGAGATCCTTAACAAATAATTATTGGCATATTTTCCCTCAGTTTAAAAAGGTTAAATTTTCTTCTTAATAAAAATTTTAAGGCAGTACTTCGCCGCTGCGAAGCGTGGGTATTTTGCTATTATACCATAGAAGGCACAGTGTAATAGTAAACTAAATGTAAAAACATTGAATAACACTGAGAAAACCTTGAACAGAGAAAACTAACATTGCCAGAGTTCACGCTACAGCCTTACGAACCGCTCTCTATAAACACTTTTTTTAATGAGTTTTAAGCATGGGGGGAAAAAAAGAACATTTGAAAAATCCGTAATTTATACAAAAACAACCATAAACAACCAAGAAAACTAACCTTGCATGAGTAGAGTTCTGGCATGAAGGACGTGGGCAGGAAGCTGGGTGCAGAGGAGATTACAGTTTTGAGGTAAAGTCTCTCTGCGCGATGCACGTCTGACCGAGAACAATGAACTGTACAGGGAGAGACTGAACACGTGCGTAAATCACCGACGTGTACGAACCGGAAGGGAAACGAAATAGAGCACAAATAGTTCACAGCGAATGCACAGGGAAAGACTGAACACGTGCGGAAATCATCGGTGTGTACGAACTGGAAGGAAAACTGGCTTGTTTGTCACCCAAGTGTGTGGTCGTGAACAGATGCAAAAGTTTGGCGAACGTTTTGGTCGTAACCCGATTTGTACGTGTTCAGAGACGTTCGTGACCCGAGGTTCCACTGTGTTGATATGCTATTAAACCTAAAAGGGTAATGGATTATTCTCCAGATTTTGTGATTTAAAATTTGAAATTGTAGTGGTGGAAGAACAACTTAACAAGTTTGGCTCCTTCGTGGTAACTACTGGAGGGCTCACTCGCACATCTGTTTATGAAGCCAGTTTATAGTCGCTAGTTAACTTGTCGTTGGGAGAACCCAAAAAAAAACGTCAGAACACTAGCAGAATGTCCAGATACTACGAAGGTGTTCTTGGTGTACTTGACGGTATATTGCAGGGGTCTCCAACTCCAGTCCTGGAGAGCTACTGTGGCTGCACGTTTTCATTCTCTTTTCTTAATTAGTGACCAGTTTTTGCTGCTAATTAACTATTTCCCATTATTTTAATTGACAATTCTTGAGACTGTGACCACTGAATTGATTCTTTTTTCCTTAAACGGCACCTAAACATAGATTTGATGTGAGCCAACAGATGACCAAGTAAGTTGGGGCCTCAAACTCCAATCATCTTCATTCAGTTTCTTAATTTGAATTCAATTCTGGTTGCTAATTAAACTCGTTATTTAATTCCGTGGTGCCCATTCTGCCATGGCAGACATTTCCATAACTGTTGATTTTCTTTTTTAAGAGCGCTGTCAAAATGTTTTGTGGACCTGAGCAGATCAACATTACTGAGGCCTTCACCTTTCTTTATTTTCAGTTATTGTGTTATGGACGCAGGTTGTTATTTATGTGTTGGCACATTTTGTGCCTTAATATTGTTTGGTTGCTAATTAAGGAAAAAATAATAAAGGGGCCTGAGTCTTAAGTTGAGCATCAATTAAAATTAAGGTAAAGAGTTAATTAGAAGCAAAATCTGGTCACTAATTATGAAAAGGGTTAGAATGAAAACCTGCAGCAACAGTAGCTGTGCAGGACTGGAGCTGGAGACCCCTGGAAATTGTAATCAGACTTCCTCTATAAATCACACTGTGATAGTTCATTCTGTGAGCTGTGCTGTATAAGATGAAGATTAATTGCTTGGAAGTGAAAGCCTCATAGCTACAGTATCAAAACTGCCCAGCCAGGGAGATCCAATTTCAGTTTCTTTGGGTAAGACCAAACATGTTGATTTTAAGTTTTGCATTTTAAAACATGACACTGGGCCTTCAGTGGTTGATAATTGTTGACGTTCTTATCTGTTAATTTCTGCCATGCTTTACTGATAAAGCGTAGCTATATCAATGAATGTACTTGGTTTTTTTTTTTTTTTTTTTTTTTAAACTTTTTTTCTCTGTCAGACCAGTAGATCTGCCTTTTAAGATGCAGCGTGTATCTGCTTGCAGTAGCTGCCTGAAGGCAAAGTTGGCAGCCTGTACCTCTGAGCCAACCAATGTATGTGAGTGACACACTGAAACGACAACTTGAGAGACAGACTTTGTGTTTTTTATTTATTCATTTATTTTTGGGTTGAACTCCCCCCACCCACAACCCCCTTCCCAAATCAGGCCTGTTGAAGACAGCCACATGTGTTTGCTCGCAGTCTTAATTACACCATTAAAGTTTTCCAGCAATGCTAAACAAGAGCATAAAAGCTGAAACCTGAAAAGCTGCTTTATCCAAATCTGTTTAACGCTGTACTGTAAGCGAGCTTCCGAAAGCCTGTTCAGGAAATGAATTTATTGCCGGTCCTGCACAATTTCACAAGTGATCAGGCCGGGTAATGAACAGCCTCTGAGCCGCAGTCTGGCGAGTCAGGCCCTTATTTGTTCCTTCTCTCTATAGCTCTTTTGTATGGGGCGGGTGGTGCTACTTTATGCTGTTCTGTGGCTTTTTCCGTGTTGATCGTACAGTAATTGCCAGCCAGAGGAAACAGTTTCTCAGAGGAATAAGCATAAGCTGATTTCCAGGGTGCCTGAGCCATACTGCAGAGCAGTCTGCTTGGCTAATCCGTCTAATTTGGCGTCTGGTTTCTGGCACCTTAAAAAAAACACAAGCTCCATTCGACCTGGTCTGTAAAGGGTTAAACACTAAGCCTGGTATGCAGTGATTTTTTTGTATAGAATACATTTTTCATTGGAGAATGTTTAATGTAAAGAACTTGGCATCATGGAGCTCGATCTCAAAGTCCGCAGTTACAAGTGACACACTGGGTGTGCCCCTACTGTTCAGCTGATGGACCTGAAACTTCATTCATGTGCAGCCCTCTATTTAACTGTCAAAGAACTGGCATCAATGGTCAAGAATATTGCCCTGTGCATGCCAACTGTTGTGCCAGCTCACTAGCGTTGACCATACAGGTGCCTATGATAGATTACCATGACGCATCACCCCCGTCTACCCATCTGCTGATGTTATACCCTTCTAAATCTGGAAAAGGAAGAAAAATAATAGAAACCCTGACTCATTGCTCTTTCCACAAAAGTTTTAGCAGGAATGAAATAACTTAAATACACGTGAACATATTCAATATAAAAAAAAGTCATAAAATAATCATTCAATTTTCTTAACATTAACAGTAAATACACAAAGTGTAAATTTACGTCTTCCATTATTAGTTTGCATAATCATATTTCTACAAGTTAAAACAACTTGAGGCAACTCATCTGCGATAAAATCTTGCTAATCTTACTACGCTATTGCATCATTTCCACCACACAGAGTATTCCAGCTCCTATCACTTTAACTTGATACAATTAAAGTAACACAAAGTATTTGCATTTTTTATTTACTTGTTGTAATTTATACTAAGAAAACTAATAAATACTATAGAATTAACGTGAAAATGAATGAACAACATGAATTGTCGATGAACAGGCATAATACGGCGTATGTATTGCGTGTGTTTCGCTTTAAAGCGCGTATCTCGTACTTTTCATGTTATTACATTTCATAAGATATACTGAAACTTTCAAAATCTTTTCCAAAATATATACAATACACTATGAACATTTTTGTTTATTTAGTTTTAGTATTAACTATTTACATACCTGGAAAAGGAAGAATGATAACAAAGCCCGACTCGTGACTCTTTCCACAGAAGCTTTATCAGGAATGAGTAACCGTGTCAATGACACCGTTTTGCAGAGCATAAATAATCAGTCAAGCAGATGTTCCTGCTGAGGCCATACCGATACAGAAAAGAACTGATTAATAGCGTAATGAACGATATTGTTGTACTGCAACAGTTCCCTTTTCATTGTACATTTAAACAAGTTGATCACTGAGCACAACATAAACCTAACCTAAAAGATGTTGGCATGGAGTGCCAAACGTACTGTGTGTCCATCACACTGACCTTCATTTCACATCACGAAGAGCTCCCATTAGTTTAGGTTAGGTTTCTGGTCATCGCACCGCTGCTTTGAGCTTGGTAGGTTGATGGTGCTGCTAGATGGCCTACGAGTGAATCGACTGGATTGAGTTACTTCCATCCTTACAAGTGAGGCTACAGGTCGACTAGCAGAACAGGTAGATGTCTACGTTCCTTACCGTTAACAAGTCTCACAGTCGGTGGTGGTAATGGTTACCACTTATCATGGGACCATCCTCAATCTCCAGTGCACAGTTGCTGGCTGTGTGGTATCAGGGTTCAGAAACAGACGGTTTTGTGGGTGTGCATTACATATTTTTGACTTTCATTTAGTCATTTTCTCCCTGGTTTGTCTGCGTTATTGATATGCTGTGGAGTGGATGACCAGCTTGTGGTTCTTTTTATAGGCCAAAAGTGAGAATACAAAGTGAAAGTAAATTTCTAATGGGTTATTAACTTTCTAAAATGCCTTATCAAATAAATAAATATACTGTGATTTGGTGTTGGGCAATTTTCTTTATGTATTTGCTTTTAAATTATCTCTGTTTTAAATAAAGCAGGAATTGTCTGGAGGAGTCAAACATTTTCTTGTGACTGTTACATGTGGGATGCTTCAGAGTGGAAAATAAAAATCTTGTTTTGAAACTATCCATTTTGCAATGAGTAGCAATACTTAATGTTTTCGATTTTGTTTCATCCATGGACATAAGTCAAGTTACACATTCACAGATTGCACTCCGACGCAGATTTTACGTCCTAATGTTAGTTTTTAACAGCGGCATCAATTGTGTTTTTCTATTCACTGATAAGCCAAAGACGTTGTACTTGTCAAAAATTTTGTCTTTTTAAGCCACTGTTATTGGAGTAACTTAGATCAGGGATTCCCAAACTTTAACTCAAGGCCCCCCAAAATGTTGCTCCATCTGGTCAAAGGCCTCACTAATATAAAACCAATGTTATGACAAGGAGCTGACCTTGGATCTCGGTTACCGCTAAGTGCTCACACTGCCTGGTTTTGGTGTAATAGTAGAGCAGTCGATGAAAGTAAATGTTTCACCGCAGCAAACTGTGGACACGCAGGTCATTAATTGTCACCCAATGTCCCCAGGCCAGGGGTTTTCAGTCTTTTATTCTTGGTGTAGCACTATTTTCCCTATTTTCTTTCAGTCGTAAAATGTTAAGTACTGAACTCTTCCCAGGCAAAGCTAAAAGTGAGATTTCTTAACTCCTACCCTTTTTGGGGTTTTTAACAAGGAATTTTTGTGTGGTGGCGTATCTCTTTTTTTAGTTTTTCTTACACACATTAAGTGCGTTTTTAATTATTGTTCATTTAAGAACAGTAGCATAGTTTGATAAGGAATTTTAAAGACACTTATGAATCCAGATCAAAGCACTCTGAAAAATAGCTTAAGTTACATATAAGTAATGGTCAAAAATTTGGAAAATAACTCATCAGTTGTGAAGATTGAGTGCTTTTATGTTTTATAAAGTCAGTATTGTCAATGTTGGGATTTAGTTTGATAACTTTAAGTACAGTTCCGCTTCCAACTTTACTCTAGTATTTAATTTAAAAGGTTGAATGGAGGTTACCAAACTCTGGCAGCTCTATCTGAAACAGTAGCTTTCTGACGACGATTAATATTTATAATACACAACTTGCATTTAATTTTAGTATTTTTAATAATTGTTAAAATTCATCTTTGTTTGTTCTTCGTTGTATGTTGTTCGTCCTTAATCTACCAGCCTCACAGCAGGAGCCGTGAGACCGAGTGGTGGAATGTGAGCACAGTTAAGTGTGGAGACTCTGGTTTGGCTTCTTCTACAAATATAATGCATTACGTTTTATACTACATAAAATATCTTCAGAGAGTGGGTGCCGGGGAAAGAGGGGTTGCTGCGTGCACCGATATACTGTACAGAAACCGGGGGGTTTGAGGGGACTTGGGACCAACTTGAACATCCTGATGTACTCCAGCATATAAGCTCATTGAAAATGGAACATTTGTTATGAGAGGTGCCAGTACGCAGTGGGACACAAACATCAACTGCTAGCTGAGATACAGGTAACCAGTGCTTGAAGGGAGTACCGGCCGACTGGTCACCTGCGTGTTTTATTTACAAATTAGGCAATTTTAAATTGGAATAGATTTTTTTTTTATAATGTCGGTGTTCTTGGTAGTATGAAAACCTTTGGCCTAGATAGCAAAGGGTATCCATTGACCCGATTAGGAAAAAACAATGAGTTATATCTTTTGAGAATTAAATACATGCATTAACTTTGACAGCCCTAATATAGATTATATATATATATATATATATATATATATATATATATATATATATATTTATTTTTTTATTTATTTATTTATTTATTTATTTTTTGATGGATAAGAATGACCAAGAGACATTAGGAGGGTTTGGGGCAGCCATCCATGTAATATGTTCACACGACTGAGTCCAGAACTGACTATTGTCTTAAGATGCAGAGGATGTGATGTCACTGGGACTTGAACCGGAAGTGACGTCATTGGTTGCCCCAGAACGGGTGGGATTTCCTGAGAATGGTCTGCAAGGAATTGAGAGAGAGAGAATCTGTGCACTTCGCCACTCCCTGGTCCGGCGTGGAATTACACCTAATCTTTAGTTGTCCTCTAATCATGCGTGTGTGACATATGTATGGATGGATGGATGGACACGGATGCCAGATATCCCAAAACACACACGTTTTATTCTTTTAGCACAACACACAGTGCTCCAACCAGCCACAATGCTCAGTCCTGTCCTTTTCTTCTGCCACCTCCACTCCTCACTCACAAGCTCCATCTTCTTCCACCTGACTCCGGCTCCCCGAGTGGAGGGAGGCAGCCTTTATACTGCACCCGGAAGTGCTCCAGGTGCTTTCTGATTAACATTCAGCAGCATTTTCAAGTGTGGCTGAACTGTTGCATGTGAGTTCAGCTTCTCATCTGGGAGCACTTCTGAGTGTGAAAGTGCTGCATGCTAAGGCTCCGGAGCTGTCCAGGCTCCCCCTGGTGGTGGTCACGGACCCCCACAGGGTTCAGCTTCTAAGCTGCAGTTCTGTGGCCCCGATGTAAACCAGGGAGGGCTGCCCTCTCGTGTCCCGGGGGGAGGTACTGGTGGCGATATGTCCATATAATATGCGCGCACTGGGGAATTGGGATCCACATGGAGACCACAGCGCCCCCTGCTGGCCTCAACACCACCTCTTCCAGAAGCAACCCTCGATTTTAT
>JANRMT010062840.1:10753118-10765160 GCA_026402145.1 Polypterus bichir lapradei | reverse complement strand
ATATAAATATAAATATATATATATATATATTTATATATATATTTATATAAAATAAATAAGATTTTTTTTTTTTTTTTTTGGGATAAATTTTGTTAATCCCAGAGAGATGGTTTTCGATCCAAGTACTAAAAACATGCTTAGCTTCAGGTGGATGACCTGTTCTGCAGCTCATGTGGCATGGCTCCTCACAGGTAATTTTAACACTAGAGGATATATCTTCAATGCATTGTAGTGGAAGGAGCTATCTATTCCCTCAATTTGCATTTCCTATTCTGTCTCACCCAGGGTTACCATTTTGTTAACACTTATTTGGTGGAGGGTTTTAATGTTTCTCCACAGAGAATTCAAGTTTCTTCTGCAATTTGCATTGTAGGTGATTATTTGTTTTAAGCTCTGACCCACTTTTTCTGATTTGAGGTTCACACTTTAGGCATGTTTAATTTTGTTTTTATGCAAGGTTTTCTTTTTATGACAAAGACAGCCTGGGATTATCTGCAGTGCTTAATTTATTTGAAGGGAATTGTTTAGCTGCAGAAAGGGATAGCCGAACAGGATTCAAGTCGATGAAAGGAAAATCCCAGCTTGATGACTGGCTCTTCATTGAGGATCGTTGGTGGATTTACAGCTGCAGGCTGTGCCGTTTTTGACTGGTGAATGATATCCTTGTGTGTGTTTGGACTTGTGCTCTCACTCCTGCATTTGCCCTGCTAGCAACAATGAGAGTCCTTGAAGTTGATAGGAGCTGGGAAACACGACTGTGTTGTGTCGAAAGAGGATGAAATGTACAAAGGCATTATGGACTGGAGCCGCAAAACTGCAGTGAAAGCAAAAACGTGTACAGGATGTGTGGGTACTGCAGGCAAGCACTAGTACATGTGTGCAGATTTTGCTTAAATTACAGTACGCTCGGAAGTGGTTTGCCTTCGGGTAACTTAATTGGATTTTTTTTATTCCCCCTCTTCCCCATTATAGCAGAAATAAGGCTGGACTATAAATCTGTTAACTTCAATTTTGTGATCCTCTAGAAAAATGAGATTAGACCCAACATGGCAGCGCCTACAGCAGTCTGAAGTGGAAGGAAAGGAGGGATGCTAAAATTGCATAGTAAATGTGATCTTTTGGTTTTATGTCTCTAGTGGCAGCTGTAGGATTAACAAATTAGGAAGTTTTACTACATTGTTGAATTTCAATGAGTGTTTTTAATGTGTGCACTGTAGATGTCTCAGTTACTTCAAAAAGTCTCTTTGATATTACACTGCCCTGCCCCTTTCTTGTAATATGGTGTCAGTGTTTTGGGATTTTGTTTGACGTTGTTCAATACAGAGGTAAAGTTTCTTTGTCAACATAAAATAAAATCACTTGTTTAAGTATTGTGGCTGCGGATCTTCCTTAGGACTCCTCTAAGGGATGTGGTACTACCCCAGGTCGAGAGAGGGCGCTGTCGCTAACCATGTCTCCTTTATCTCCAGCAACACTCAGAAGAGGCCCTCTGAGGGCAACTGACTCCGCCCCTTCCGTTTTTTCCACTATATACTGTGAGGTCAGCAGAAGGAGGCGTCGCTTTCTGAGCAGAGCACCACAGCGACAGAGATCCTTGATCGAAGCCTGACTGGAGCTGTTTTGTTCTTATTATTTCGTTGCCTTTGCGCCTGTGGGTGCCATTATTTTTTGGTAAAATGTACAAAAAGTAAACTGCGACAACCGATTTGGAGGCCCAGCAGTTCTTTGTTTGGGACTTGTAGTTCATCGCTTACAACAGTATTTCCCTCCTGCAGTTAATATATGGCTGAGACAGCATTGCTGTAAAGTTTAGCTTTGAGTGTCGGTGCCTCAGTTTAGTGCTGTTCTTTGTAAAAACATCGCTGAAGGTCCTTCAGATTTGTTAAGAATTCATCAACTGCTCGATTGGTGTAATGTATCATATGAGCCTGATTTTATTTTGAAATGATCCGTGTGTGAGTCATGAAGGGATCCATTAGGCTGCTGTACTTCATTTGTGTGCCTGTAAAGCTGACAGCACATTACACGACTTTTAGTCAGAGGAGGGTGTTGCCAAACTTGATGGCTGCAGTTACTAATCTTGTCGCCTTGAGGAAGTCTGATTATAGAGCTAGTAATTGTAGGGGTTAACGGATTACACAATGTTTGACAGCTGTTCAGAATAATTTCAGATTTCCAAAGTATCTTGAGAACACTCCATTCTGACACCCAGTCAATGCATTGCCTGACCACACCGGTGCCTGTACATTTGCATTCCAGGTATGGCGAGTTCAGCTGTAATCTCTTCCATATTGTTTTCTCATTTTTTTTTTTTTTTCCATTCTATCATGGCTTGAGAAACTCAAGACCTCGGACATACGAGCCTCCCTTCTGTTTTCCTAGTCCACAGCACCCACTTTTCTTTTTTCCTTGCGGTTGTATTGTATGCATTGTGCTCATTGGCTGTCAGCTATCGCACATCCTTGATTTGACACAAAGACTTAAGAAGAAATCAAATCTGTTTGGTGTTTGAACGAGTCATGGATCAGTCAGTCTGAGTCTCTGATGGCCATGGGAGGGTGCAGTGGCTACTCTAAACTTGCTAAGATTATATTGTGATAAAATATCAGGCAGCAGACTGAAAAAGGTTTGGGGATGGCCACCCCATACTACTAAAAAAAAAAAATAAAATAACAGCAGAGCAAAGAAAACACGTTTTACAAAGCGGAATTCACAATTGAACTGCCTAATAGATTGAGACTGCTGTATAAATATGGTGGGTATGGAGGAAGAGGTGGAGTCAGGATGGCAGGAAGAGGAATTCTGGGTAGCGGAAATTCTGTCATCAGGGTTGGTGGGAAGTGATGTTTACAGTGGGTGGATCAATGGTGATGTCATTAGGAGTCAGGGTCTTCAGCTGGGCTGCAGAGGGATGAGAGGAGAGAGGATCAGGTGAGAGTGCCAACCCCTGGTCTGGCTGACACATGACACTGTTTGAGCCCATAAACTGTCCCCTATGTGCTTGTGTGTGACAAGAGAAATGAAGGCTATGCCTTAAAATTGCTGGAAAAGTTGTGTAGTGTGATGGGGACTTTAACTATCATGTTAGACTAATGCACTACAATTGGCCCTCTTGCACTTTCTATTGATTAGCTGTGTACCTAGATACGGCAATGATATCATTTTCTTCTTAAATATTACTAGAGTCAGGTGTAAGCCACCAAACGTTTGCTACATTTATGTGCTATGGGAGTTTTTGTAGGTACCATTTGTGATAGCACACCTTCCTATCTTCATTTACACAGAGGGGCCAGCTTACTTAGTACAACCCCCCCTCCTCTCAAACATGCCTTGATATGTTGTGATAGTGTTGTCAAGTATAAATCAGGCCCACCAATGTTTCTAGCATTAATTAGTGTTAAGTTGATGGGCGGAATGTACAAAACAAGTCAGTTTAGTGAGTTTGAATATGCCATTATCGTTGGTGTTAGGCATGAAAGTCCGTCCAGCATTCCCCAGACGGCTGTGATCATGGGTGTTTCACACAAAGCCATTTCAAGGATTTACAAAGAATGATGTGAGAAGCAATGGGTGATCCTGTGGTTGAGAACAACCTGTAGATCAGAGTGGTCAAAGGAGAATTGTATAAGCAAATGGATGGGCCACAACCAGGCAAATCTCCTCCAAATTCAACCTTGGTTTGTAGAATGTCATCTCAGATAGTACCAGATACGACAGTTGAAGATCATGTGAGGGGTTGATGTTGCCAACAAAAAAACAAGAAAATTTGTCACCAATGGACACAGATGCATCAAAAGTGGACCATTGAGGAGTGGAAAAAGAATTGATTTCTTGTGACAAATCCAGATTCCTGTTGAATCATGCTGATGAAAAGATTAGAATTTGTCTCAACCAACATTAGTCCATGGAGCGATTCTATTTGACGTCAACGGCTCTATTCAATAAGGGCGCGCACAAAAGGGCGACCTCAATTGGGCGAGGCGAATAAAGGTGAGCTTCAAAAGGGCGACCTCAATTGAGCGTGGCGAATAAAGGCGTTCGTAGATAATTTAGTTCAAATGGCTCTGGAATATGTGAAGAGCAACAAAGGTGCAGATCTACTCGTAGTCGAAGGCTACACATTCAGAAAGGAGAAAACTGTCAACGGGAAACACATCTGGAAATGCAATGAATATAGGATTGGAAAATGTTTGTCTCGCTGTCATACCAAAAATGGATTATTCGTCACGAAGTTCATGCATTAATTAATTGGATGTTTTAATATTCTTCCTTTCGCCTTTTTATATGTTCAATCATTGCCTTTATCTAATACATTTTCTGTAATTTTGTTGCGTTTGCCTTTATTCGCTGCGCCCAACTGAGGTCGCCCTTTTGAAGCTCGCCTTTATTTACGCGCCCTTATTGAAGGATACGGACGTCAACAGTACAGACCCGTGATGAGGAGGAAAATTTAGTGTCCATTATTTGAAGAGCATATGAATGGTAGGGCAGATCTGAACATCACTGGACTCTAGTAATGCACCATGTCACGATGCACATATCACCACTGAATGCTACAGTGTGCACAGGAAAGAGTTTTTATTGCTTTAGTGGCCTGCACAGTCCCTATTGAACACCTTTGGCATGAGGTGGAAAGGGCTGTTTGCAGCAAGACTGTGCAGCCATCCAGGTTACTGCAAATGTGCAACAAAGTAATTTCTGCAGGGTACTTGTACAGCATTCCAGCATCATGATGAATCCAAGCCCAGGCAATTCCATACAGTTCTAAAGGCCAAAGAGGCGTAACGTGCTACCTAGATAGGTGTACATAATAAACTGGCACCTTGGTGAGTATGTACTTCTGCTCGCATTTTGGGAGAAAGGTTAGGTTGCAATTGATTTGTGATGTGGAAATGAAAAACAAAGAAAATGGGTTAGACATGTATCACATTGCAATTTATGGTTAATCTGATATTATTGTGTATAAGAGAGTATGATGAAAGGTCACAGTTATGTCACAACCTGGCAAAACCGGGTAGCAAAACTATCTCAGAGTTCTGCCGGTGAGACTTAGCACTTGAGAGAGTGCACCACATGTTATTTCCACTTTATCTTCCTTTTCTTTACTGTCTTCATGAGGCTTTTATTGCCATTGCGTGAAGTTGCCAGTTTCCCACTTAAACAGAGGGATGTTGTTCTCAGGATGATGGAACGGTGGATATGACTTTTCTCTCAATTTTCTGACCTCAATGTAGGTACCATATTTAATTGTCTCACCACACTATCCAGTTTTATTATGCCAGGTTTCAGCATGTCCCGCAAGCGCTCTGCTGTACTGTATTTCATGTCTGAACTCCACCCAATAATGACTTTCATTTTGCCACTCTCCTGTGAAGCCAAGATTTATTAAGCACCAGAGCTATTGTTGCCATGAGCCTAGATTCTCCGAAGTCAGCTTGGGCCGACTTTAATTCCTTTATACTGTAGCTGCCTCTTAGCGGCCTCCTTAAACTTTTCTCCATTGAGTCTCGCTTTGGGGGATGCCCTTTTTTTGTGTTGCTTAGTGGCAAAAATTCCCATTAAATGCAGTGTTGTATAATGAAATGTGAAAAGGTCATAAGGGTTGGAATTCTATTTGTAGCCACTGTACATTCCTTGGAATAAAGAACAATACATTTAATCTGTGAGTTACCTCTGAAGACTGTAGGCACTTTCAGGTGGGCACTCCGAACCAGAGCTGAACTTCATGTTTACTTTAAAACCCAGGAGTTCTGTTTGACAGTATATTTTATGTAAGTGGGTCAACTGTTGAATTCATGGAAGCAGGTGGATATGGATGCTTCCTCAAAGCAGAAGTCCGGTTTGATACGGTAGTTAAACATGCCCTCTGCGTAACTTTGCCTGACATGATCCTGGTCATGGCAGTGTGCTGCTTTTTATGTTGTTTAACTCCTGTCAAACCCACATGCTAAAATGAGTCAATGCCAACCAGTTTAACACAATTAAAAGTGGGTTATAAAACCATTTAGGCCAGATCTGCACTACTGTGTTCATTTAAAGTAGCAGACATTAGTCTCCATTTTTCTTTCACCTTTCGACTACCCTGGCGTTTTTAACCTTTGAAAACGGAAACTCTCCAGAGCCATAGTACACATCTAAAAACTCCTGTCTGGCATTTCTGTGGATGGATGAAAATATAGAGCTTTGAAAATGCAGACTTTCATCACGCTCCAGCTGTGTGGTTATTACATAACCCTTCCTTGATTAGATCCTGCTCATTATCTCATTGCCTAACTGGTCACCCTTCACGGAAGAAAGCCATATTCCAGCAAAACAGACGAGTTGGTCGTCTTGGTGTTGCTTACTTGTATGAATCTAAATTGTATTTTAAGTGCTGCGCATGTGCATATATGCTGCATATATGCTGCTCACATCTGCCCTGTTCTCTCCTAAGTTCACTGGCTACCAGTTCCATCAAGGATTAAATTCACGATTCTGCTTCTCGCCATCAAAGCCCTACATAACCTTGCCCCTCTACCTCACTCAGCTCCTAACACTCCTTGTCGCTCTCTGAGGTCCTCAAGCAGTAATCTCCTTACTGTCCCACGCACCAGACTCTCCACCCTGGGAGGAGGCAGGTCCTTCAATGTTCAACTCTGGAACTCTCTTCTTCGAGATTGCTCCTCTTTCTCCACCTTTTTGAATCTCAACTCAAAACTTTCTTCTTCGATGAACTTTTGTCTTCTGTGTAATTTTTTGTTTTACTCTGTATGTAAAGTGACCTTGGGTTTGTGAAAGGCGCTCTATAAATGCAACTTATTATATGCACAAAGGCAAATAATTTACTGGTCCTTGCAATACTAGGGTGTTGTACCGTGTCAGCCATTATGGATGTAGTGAGAAGCTAAGCAAAATGACACTTTTTTTTATTAACTAACTAGAAAGATTACAATATGCAAGTTTTTGAGTCAACTCCAGTGCCCCATTCAGGCAAGATGTCCTTGCAATGAATTCCGTGGCCAGCAGCATAACCATCGCCAAGTTTAGGTGAATGGTTACTTCATATGCGTGTTGTTTTTTTTTTTTTCCTCCAAATGCGTTACTTTCGTAAATGATGCAAAAATGCTGGTGTGAACCGAGAATTTTTGTTTAAAACCATTTTTGATTAAAAATGTAGTAACGTTGGCGTAGCCTTAGAGTGCTTCCAGTGTAATGGTCATATCAGAGTACCTGAGTAAACGACGTGATGACAGGTAAGGACCTCTTGATGGTGTTATGGAATCAGAATATGGGTCTGTTCATGAATTGCTATTCTTGTTTGCACTAATCTGATTTTTCAGTTATATAATTTTACCAGCAGTGTTAAGAATTTGTGAATAACTAGGTTTGCAAACAACACATCAGTCTGTGACTTGCTTAAATATTTTACGTAACGATCGATAAAACATAGCTGGCTAACTGTATCACATAAGGGACCATGACATATCTAACCAGATAAGGTTGACTACATCAAACTCAATGATTTTTTTTTTTTTTTTTGAAAGAGTGGAGTGGATGGTCGACATTGGGTCAGGATGATTGAGAAGAAACGGCAATGTATTCCAAAGTATCACTAGAGACGTGCTGAACACTAGAGCAGTGAGGACAGAGGACTGTGAGCGAAAGAATTGAGTGGGCGGCTGACATTGGGTCTGTGAGATTGAGAGTAGACAGAGTTGAGGGATACAAAGTATTTTGGGGAGGAGCCTTCCAAGAAAACAGGAGAAGAGGAAGATTCGCCAGGAAATTGCTTTCTGGAATTAACCTCTGCGAACTCTGGGCTATAGGAGAGGTTAATGGCTGGGCTGATGCCTGTCTGGATTTTAAGAGTGTTTTTTTTTTCTTTTTCTTTCTAAACATTTTAGCCTTTGCCTCACAGTAAGGAGACTTGGGTTTGCTTCCCGGGTCCTCCCTGTGTAGAGTTTGCATGTTCTCCTCGTGTCTGTGTGGGTTTCCTCCCACAGCCCAAAGACATGCAGGTTAGGTGCATTGGCGATCCTGAATTATCCCCAGTGTGTGTATGTGTGTGCCCTGCCCAGGATTTGTTCCTGCCTTGCGCCCTGTGTTTGCTGGGATTGGTTCCAGCAGACCTCCCCGTGACCCTGTGTTAGAATATCCCAAATAAGGCTAAAATGTCAGTCAGTCAGTCAGTCAGTCATTGTCCAACCCGCTATATCCTATTTAATTTGTTCTTTGTGTGTTCATATTGTGCCACTTATGCCTTCTTGTCTATTTAGGAAAGACCTATACACTTTTTAAAGGTTGATTTTAGCACTGGCATAATAAAGAGCATTTTTTTCACCATTTGTTGTAGTGGTTGGTGTCTGGAGACTGCTCGACCTCATGAACTACAAGATGCCCAGGGTTTGGTATGTGTAGGGGCCGATGACTGTTGAAATCAAAATTTGCTTTTTATTTAATAAATAACGGTGCAGGTCAGCAAATGTGTGAAGTTGACATTTATAGCTGCTGGCCAGGTTGCTGGCTTCGTATTAACAGTTATGCTGAAAATTCAGTCTTAAAAAAAAAAAAAAAAAAAAAAAAAAAAAAAAAACTTTCCCCAAAAACTTTTAAAACTTCTATTTAAATTTACTTTCACAACGCGAGCTTAACATAACTGTGTCCAGACTCTAAACGCAGTATTGTGTTAAGCTGACCTCCAAAGGTATGCAGATGAGAGGTTTATGGATTTTGTGATAATACCATATGCAGCGTATAACATATAATAACGCATAATAGCATATACAGTGTAGAACATGTGATTCAAAAACGTATGGGAATTTAGTCCGCTTTTCAAGCTTTCATATACATGTGTTATGCTTCAGCCTATAATTATGACTCTAAAAATATCTTTAGTTTTCCAAGCCTGCTTATTCCATCATATTTTCCCATGGGTCCAGCGCCTATCTTGACAGTTTTGGGAAAAGGCAGGAGTCATCTCTGGATTTACAATACAATTCCTAATATGAAAGACTTTATTTTTGTACGTATTTTACATTCTGAGAGAGAGATTTATTAGTTGCAAATCATGCTACTGTGTTTTAAGTTGTGTTAAGTCCTCTGTTATGTTCAAACAAATCATTTTGTCCAAACATTTCGTCTATTTGTATGGTCTACCCATCCATCCATCCATTATCCAACCAGCTATATCCTAACTACAGGGTCGCGGGGGGGTCTGCTGGTCTTTTTTCTTTTTTCTTCTGTATGTGTTTTGGTATGCACGATCTTCTGAAGACTGTGAAACATAATAGCCAGGCATGGTGCACATTTTGGCCACTCAAGCAGATCTCGCTCGGCTAGGTGGGACAATGCAGACAAGTTTGTCCTTTTGTTCCAGTTGTTAATTGGAGTGTGAATAGACCAGCGTTGCACACGGTGAAAAGAAACATAAGGTTTAGGGAAGGGTGGGGTTTGGGGTCGGCGAATAGGATTTGGGGGCTGGCAAATTTCAGTAGCTGCCCCATCTTTCAAAAGAGTAGCAGCTGCTGTGCGTGGATCACATTCTTGAGCAGGAGAATAAATAACTTTGTTTGGTTTTTTCCTCCTTTTATAAGAGTTGAGATTCTACTCTTCAGATGTCTCTGCCAGAAAGTAGCATTGCTACTGTAGTCGGTGACCCCAACACCACAACTCCCCCTGCCCTTAGAACCCCCCAGCCCCCGGTTTTAGTCAAGAGTGCCTTTGTTGGGGGAGGGATGGCTCCCGGACTGTGAAGAGTGTTAATGTGTCATCTTTCACGCAAGCACTTTCAAAGAGCGGCCCTGCAGTGCCTGTCAAGCTTCCCCCACAAACTGAATAGGGCCGGGTGGTGAGTCTTGTAGGCCAGTGTGTCGAGATCTGAAGCACAAATACAACATGGGATTCCCATGTTCTCTGGACTTCTCCAGTTAAGGACTGATTTATTCAAAATCTGTTTGCGCATCGGGGAGTTCCGGCAATTCATTGTTTTCCTTAAGCTGAATAAAATGGCGACTTTGGAAGCTGCCTGTTTTATTATGGCTCGTCTGATAAACGTTAAAAGGCTCTGCTGCTCGTGTAACAAGGCGCACACTCTGTTTCATGTAAATTAAGCTGGACAATCCTCTGCTTGGTGTTTTTGTTTGGAGCTCCTCTACCCACTGGGTCGTTCCATGACGGGATGATGAGAGGTGGCGCTGAGGCTTTGCCTCCTCCTCCCATCCTTCCCAGTTAGAACAGTCACTTTGGAACACAGTCAAACAAGTGAATTTCACCTTGGGGATCGTTAAATGTATTTGTTATACTTTGCCTTTCATCCATTGATCTGTCTGTAGTTTAATGTGAAAAAAAAAAAGTGTTACACATTGGTGAAAGAAATCTCGATTATAAATACAAGACGGGAGACACTGTGCTACAGGAAACAAAATCTGAGAAAGGCTTTAAGAGTTTGTGTTGACACATTTTCATCATCTAAAGCAGGGGTCGCCAACTCCGGTCCTGTAGGACCACCGTGGCTGCAGGTTTTCATTCTAACCCTTTTGTTAATGAGTGTCCTGCTAATTAACTTCTTTTGAACTCCTCTTAATTGACTTGCTCTTAAAGACTCAGACCCCTTAATTGTTCAACAATGAGATACAAAATGAGCAAAAACAACTGGTGTCCACCATACGATATCTGAAAATAAAGAAAGATGAAGGTCTCAGGAATGCCGATCTGCTCAGGACCCCAAAACATTTTAACAGAGCTCTTTAAAAAAAAAAAAAAAAAAGAGAAAATCACCAATTTTGGAAATGTCTGCTAATGCACCACAACAGCAGCAACAAGCCATGGAATTAAAGAACGGGTTTAATTAACGACAAGAATTGGCGCCTCATTAAGCAACTGTTTGGAGTGAAATCGCTTGGAGTTTGAGGACCTGACTTAGTTGGTCTTCTCTTGGCTCAATCACTTCACATTTCATTTCTGTTTGGGTGCCATTTAAGGAAAGAAATGAAGCAATTCAGAGGAACGATGAAGAAATTCAGGGGAACCAATCTTAAAAAAGCAATTCAATTAAAATTAATTCACAAGAAGTTAATTAGCAGCACAGTCAGGGCACTCATTAACAAAAAAAAGGTTTAGAATGAAAACCTGCAGCCACAGTGGTCCTCCAGGACCGGACTTGGCAACCCCTGATCTAAAGGTAATATCAAATGAGAGAATTTTTCTAGTGATTTTCAGTCATAGTGTTACTAGCCCACCAAATCTACAAGCTAATTAAAAGGGCAGGCTCAGTTTTGGGACACACTCTGGACCCCCTGATGGTTGTAGCTAAGGAGAGAATGAAAACAAAACTGAGTGCCATTATGAACAATGCTGCACATCCTCTCTCTGACACACGAACACTGAAGACTTTCAGCCCACGAATAATTCAGCAGAAGTGTGTCAAGAAAAACTAAGGGGGCTCCTTTATACCAACAGCAATATATCTACAGTACATAATGCCTCATTGGGACTGACAAGTCAAAACATTTTCTTTCTTTTTAATTTTGTTTCTTGTTCAGACCAAAGTTTGTGAGTGTACAATTATTTATTCATTTTTCTCCGTATTTAGGTATTTAAAGAGCTTCTGTAAAAAACCAAATTTCCCAAACGGGACAAATAAAGTTCCATGTGTAATCTTAGCGAGGCAGTTGGCAGCACACTCCTCCTGTGCAGGGCAGTCATCCCCCATGACTCAGTCTGTGTTTGAATTTGTCTTTACTCGTAGGGGTGGGCTCAGTGTGCAAATGAGAGCTGATAGCCAATGAATGCTCATCTGGAAATAAAATGAATAGAATGCAGCAGCAAGGACTAAGCAGTGCAAATGTTTTGTCCTCCCACAGGCTTGCCTGTCTGATGCCCCATGATTCACATACCAAGACAGAATGGAAAAACTAAATAAAGGGTTGAGATTGTGGCTGAACTTGCCATACCTGTTAACACTTTGCACAACACTGGCCCTTCAGGCAGTATGCTGTTGGCTGTCAGAAAAAAGGGCTAGCTTGACAGAGCAGGAAGGTTGGCATGCAGTCACTAAATTGGACG
>JANRMT010062840.1:10726255-10748118 GCA_026402145.1 Polypterus bichir lapradei | reverse complement strand
ATATAGTTTTTAAGTAGAAAATGAAGTGGTCAGGTTTACATAACAGCTTGGTGAAATCAAGTAACAGAATTCTCTCTTGTATTCTTACATGGGTAGCTATACCACTTTGAAGGCCATTCATTTGAAATTTCCCATATCTCCCTGTCATTAAATTAGGACAGATTTGGCTTCAGTGTGTGTGCCGCCTGGTGCTATCTCATGACGTTGCAAGCTTTCCGTTTCGGTGTTCAGCAAGGTTCAGTGCTAGGTGTCTGTGACATTTAGTGGCTGCTTCCATGTCTGGATGTGCTGGAGCATGCAACTCTCATCGTAAATGCTGACTTAATTATTTTTTGTTCCTGGTACAAGTGCCTTGCCTTTTTCTCCCACAGTGTCTGCCTGTATTTCAGATCTTTAAATTTGGAGACAAGGCTCACCCCTCCTGAACAGATTCACTCATTAGGGCGTATCCTGAGAAACATTACCAACATGACTTCTTCTACATCAGAAGCAGCAGCCTGCAGCGAGTATTAAATTATTTTTCTGGCTCCATGTTTGTTGATTCCTTTGGTTACCATCAGTTTTTCCCACTTGTTTTCTGCTCTTTCTGGCAAGCCTTTAATCACACATTGGTGTTGACCTTCCGCTGTACATGCAAGCAGGCAGATGCGTACAAGTGAATGTGAATGTGCAGACAAAATGCTAATCTGCAATTATGGTCACTCAATGTTGAATACTTTATCCAGTATATGGGAGCAAATAGCCTTTGTGGAGTCTGCTTTACCATTTTTTCACCTTCGTTAAGACCCAAAGTAGTTATGGACATTATATATTCATGTGTCCAGAATTTAACGTATATATTTGTATGTAGAAGTGTTGATATATATGCATCCATCTTTCTTGGAGCACTACTCCAATTCAGGGTCATAGGGAGCTGATGGTCTCCTCTTTGCATTGAGTTCAAGGAATGAACCAACCCCATACCTCACTAGTATGGATATATGTGTTTATGCCAGGCACCAATAAATCGACAGAAGTACCTTTACAATGTGGCAGAAAAAGTGCACACAGCCACAGGGAAAACATGTAAAGTCCAGGATTCATCTTCATTACATTGAGGATGTTGGGAAGACTTGCCAACCGTTTACTTTTACATTTATTAGCCTAGCATGCACTTTCATTCCAACCGACTTACAAAAGTGTCCAACATAACTAAGTAATCTTCAGTCTGAGCGGGGCGGTTTGGGAACAAGTGTTATAGGACAAGGGTACAAACTTGATCATCACAAGCAAAGAGTTCAGAAAAATGCAATCAATTTACAATTCCTGGATTACAAAACCTAACGGCTAATATTTTAGATATAAATTCGCCAAACAAGAGAGTCTTCAGGTGCTTCTTGAACACATTGAAGGAGTCATAATTCCGAATGGGGTTGGGCAGTTCATTCCACCAGCATGGAGCTGTCCATGTAAAGAGTCTGAGACTGAGATTTGTTGCCATGCAGAGGTGGCACCATCGGATGTCATTCATCAGCAGACCTGAGTCATCAAGAAGAATCTCACAAGTGTTGGATCGGTGCTGAACTTTTGACATTGGCATCAGTTGGTATCAATTCCTGGACCTCCGCACCCCTCATTCCAAGCTGCTTTGTTCCCCAAGCCTCCATGCACACTTGCTTCACTGCTGCACAATCAGGCACCTCCCTTGTGGAAAACGCTTCATCTGAATTGGGTCATCTTGTGCTTATAAGGAACACAAAACAAGGTGTTTGAAAACTACCATTTATTTACTTTTCTTTTTTGTTCCCCCAGCCCAGATGTATTTGTACCTCCTAGCTCTGCTGCACAATCACGTGCCTTCCTTATGCACATAATTGTGCATAAATCAATAAGAGGAGCCCCCTCTTTGGACTATTCAACTTGTTTTAAAATATATACTGTATGTTCGAAAAGTGGTTTGGGCTCCGTGGTGATTCAAGCTAGGTTTAATACGTATTAACGCAAGTCAACCAGCAGACAGTCCCCCTTGGAGTACCGATCACACTAAGAAATGATGGTGTTTGAAAAACTGCGGTGGGCTGGCACCCTGCCCAGGGTTTGTTTCCTGCCTTGCGCCCTGTGTTGGCTTGGATTGGCTCCAGCAGACCCCTGTGGCCCTGTGTTAGGATATAGCGGGTTGGATAATGGATGGATGGATGTGTTTGAAAAACTGCCATTAATGAAATCATGGTACCAAACCATTTAAAAACTGGCATTTTGGGCATTTTTGAACTACTGGTATATCACTAAACCCTTATATAGAGGTGCTGATCCATTACAATACAATTTATCTTTGTATAGAACAAAATCACACAATGAGCTTTAACAGGCCCTGCCTTTTGACAGCACCCTAGCCATGACTCTCTAAGAAGACCAGAAAAAAAACTCTCAAAAAAATCCTGTTTTAATGGAAGAGACTTTGGGAAAGGCAGTTCAAAGAGAGACCCCTTTCTAGGTAGGTTGGGTGTGTGCAGTGAGTGTCAAAAAGAAGGGTCATTACAATACGCAGAACAGAACACAAGTAGTCCTCAATACAATATAATATTACAAGTACAGAGCAGAATTCAACAGTAGATAGTATCCCAGAATACAATTTGGACTACTCTGTAGGCAAGCATCAAGGATTTGCACTCTAACCTGAAAAGAAGAATGACGTGCTCACCTTGGTTGATACTATGACCATATTGTGAATTCTCTCCATTTTCTAACATGTCACCCTTCACCTCTGTTTTATACAGTACATATCTGTTTCTCAGATGCACAGATTGCCTGCCATTCATCTTTCTTTCCTTCTATATAATGGACACATCAAGTAAATTACATGCTGGTTGAACATTAGGCGTGTCCCTGCATTTTGAACCATCTGCCACTACTTGGTGACACATGATGGTACTCCTGCCAGCAGATAGTTGCAGTAGTTGAGATGTGAACAGACCAAAGGCTGGACCAGAAGTTGTGCTGTGTACTCTGTCAGATACGGTCTGATCTTTTGGGTAGAGCGATTCTGAAAAACAGAAAGACGTTGTTAGCAGAGTCTCTGAAGCACAGCTGGTCATCGATCGCCCCACCCAAGGTTGAGTACAGAACTGGCAGGTGTTAGTGTCCCCCCCTGTGCCACCATGTTGGCCTGTCTGTTAGTCAGGGAGAGAGAGAGATATCAATGTCTACATACATACTGTACATATCCATTGACTCGTTTCTATTTCTTGGTTATCCAGTGTTCAGTAGTCTGCCTCGATTTTATGTTTATGTTATGAGTTACCTTTCAATATAATGATATCTGTTATGTTTTCATTCATCCTGTATAATTTTTCTTCTCATGTAAGCTGACTTTGCTAAGGATGTAGATGAAATGTTCGCTACTCACTTTGACTAGGGAAGATTCTGTCGTGTAATTGTTTAATCTAAAATTGACGCATCTGTCTGTCTTGTTGGTTATGAAAAGCATTGCTTTGTTGGGAGAGCTATTTTCAAACTCCATGTCCTACATTTATAGTCTGTAAATCCCACCGCTGACTCCACTTGGCTGGCCTACCTTCTAGAATTTAGTGGAGGAGGAGGTTGGGAGCATTTGCTGATAGTGAAGTGTTTTTTTTTTTTTTTTTTTTTTTTTAATTTTTTTACAACTCCGTTTAATTTGATTTTAGGATTATTGGTAGCTATGTCCTGTCCTGTTCTGACAACATCAGGCACAAGTTAGGAGCTACCATGAATGAATGGGGGAACAAGTCCATTAAATGTTCACACTTGCTCACTGGACACATTCAGAGTCACCAATCAATCTAACAGAGGAGAAATCAAATACAGTATTGGAAATGCAGTGAGTGAGCGAATAAAAGAAATCTATCGGTGCATGAAATGTTTTGGTTATGGACGTTCACTATAAGTAAATGCTGATAATAGAAATAAAAATGAGGCTGTGTGGTCAAATGCTGTAAGTTCTTTCTCCGAGTGACCACATTAATTTCATCTGAGAACTCCTGTTTCATCTCACTACCTAAAATAAAGCGTTGACTGGAATGAAAGCTCATAATCAGCCAAAATGTAAGGTAATTTGTCCTTCGATGATGAGCCCCTGTGCAACATGGCTGCTGTCAGGACAGGGTCTGGCTTCCCACAGTGCTGTGCGCAGAGAAGGCATGGGAAGAATTTAAAATTACCAAGAGAGCTGGAAGATCACAGTTGATTTGGGGGTTCTGCTTGATTACCATGCAGATAATTAACTGGTAAGACTGGTGCCACTGTCGATGACCGGTCCTGCCTTGTGCCCAGTGCTGCCAGGAGAGGCTTTGGCTCCACCACAGACCTTGAGTTGGATTAAGTGGGTTTGAGAGTGCGATTTCATTGCTTGTCTTGGGTATCTTCTTGCCATTGTAATGTATCGCACATCTACCTAACTAGTTGTATTGTTATTCCTGGAGAAACCTTCACCAGTTGGATCCTGCAGCTATACAGCCCATGAAGTCCTAATGAGCCCATTACATGAGGCTCCGGGTAGTGTTGCCTTTCATCAAGATACTGTCCAGTTAACATCGGCTCTGTTTGTGTTGGACATGAGAATTGTGACCTTCTTTCGAAGCACATGTGTCACATGCATTGGCAGCTCTTCAGTAAAGGAAATGGAGGAAATAAAAAGAGGAAAGCCAGGCAAAACAATGGAAACCTTTTGGGTCGTGTTGGCAGCATTGGCTGGCAGCAGACGAGGAGAGAAGCTCATCACCCATCACAGCTGTTGCAGTGACCCTCAGGAATGAGTTAACAGAAGGAAGAATATCTAACAAGCAGTATTTGATATTCAGGGAAACTTCTTAAGTCCAATAAATTCCAAGAAGAATTCTCAATTGTGTGTGCTGGGACCGTTGTTCTTAAGGCCGAGCTCGGGACCGTTCTCATTAAGCTTCTTGCTTACTTTTTTGCAAGATGAAAAGTTAACTTTTTTTTTTTTTTTTTTTTTTTTTTTTGTCCCACCATTTAATATTATGGAATGGGCAATCAGCTTGTTGTTGTCTCATGTCAGGCAGAGCAGATAAGCCTCGGCTTGATACGTTTCCTTGGCCATCGGCTTCTGAAGCACCCTTTGTTGATGGCTGTCAAGAGTCTTGTGCTTACCAAGAATAAGCTAAGCCACCCACGTAGCGCTTCGAGGAAATGAATAGCGGCACTGTACTTGGAGGATCTGTCCTTTTTTAGCTGGCTTTGATTTCTGGGATCCCCACAATGGAGAATTCGCAGCAGCTAGCAGAAAAATTTAAAACTATAAGTCATCGGCTGAACCACCTTGACTTGAGATGTGCGTTTTTCCTCGTACCCCTTAGAAGATAAGGCATAAAGGTTTCATGTGCTGGGATTAAGTGCCATACAGTAGCTATCATTTTACCAGTTGAGCAACATGAAAGAAATTTAGGGGGCTTCTCTGTAGTTGTAAGGTTACAGGGCATGTGGCAAATTAGGAATCAAGGGGGGGCACCATGTCCTAGCTGAAGGTCTTTCCCAATATCTCCTTACACAACTTCTAATCATGGTATATGTCAGATTTGCCAGCCGCAGTTGCTGATCTCCTGTCGCTGGACTGAAAATCCCTGGCCATATCACATTTAGTGGCTGAATGCTGACCGTCAAGCATGGTGGGACTAGTCCCTTTTTTTGACCGTTAATAGCGTGCTGCCTGATAGAGCCCATGTGTGCTGTATGACGGGTTAACAAATACGGCGACTAAAGTCTCAGTCTCTGCCCTTTTATTTCTTACCTCCAATCTGTCACAGTGTATAACATATGAGACATCAGACAGACGAGCTTCTCTTCAGTTGGTGAAGTCCAAAGCCCCTACAGTATGTGCCTTATTCCTCATTGCTAGATTCTACGCATTGTACTTCAAGATGAGCATTCATTGGTTGTCAGCTCTTGTGCACATGGAGCCCACCCCTACGACTTTGGACAGATTCAGACCTGTTTGACTAGTTGGGCCGAATCACTGGGTTTGTCGGACTAGATGACTGTGTTTATGGGAAGGCACCACCAACTGCCTTTGACTTACTAAGATTATGTAAATGAAGGCTGGAAAAGTCGCCTAATGTGACATGGCCTTTATGTTGATACCGTGGCAATAATTGATTACTTTAAATTCCAAATACAAAATCAAACATTTGAGAGCAGGATGCAGTTTTGAAATGTGCTCTCTTTTCATATGCCACTTAAAAGTAGAACCCCCCGGTGACTCTGGCTACACTTTGAGGCCCTGTGAATATGGCACAGCTTTGTTCACCACCAGGCATTTAATGTATTGTGAAAGGTGCTGTGTTTGGTCCTCAGCTTCCTATTGCCGATCAGCCATATGTAAACTTAGTGTTAATGCAATGTCATTATTTTAACATGTGTAAGCCACTAAGGGGTGTACTGCCACCCTAACCCCCTGGACACACACAGGCAGGGCACAGGTTTACTCAACACCCGTGTTTATTTATAGTTTGTGCACACATTACCAACACCGCAATATACCAATATACAGTCCATCTGCCTCCACTCTTCCTCAGGCTTTGTCCACTCCTTCCTCCTGTCTCTGGCGCCTCAATGGAGTGAGGTGGCTCATCTTATTCAGGTCCTGGGAGTGTTCCCGGTGGCTCATCACTATTATCTGGAATCAGTCCCAGGTGTGCTGGAGGTCCTCTGCAGCAGGAGTCACCAAGTCCGGTTCTGGTGGACCATCATATCTGCAGGTTTTCATTCTCTTTTCGTAATGAGTGACCTGTTTTTGCTGCTAATTAACTCCTTTTGAACTAATTTTAATTGACCTGCTCTTGAAGACTCAGACCCCTTTAATTTTTTTTTTTTCCTTAATTAGCAGCCAAACAATAATGAGATACAAAATGAGCCAAGACAACTGGTGTCCATCGTATAATATCTGAAAATAAAGAAAGATAAGGGTCTCAGGAATGCTGATCAGATCAGGTCCCCAAAACATTTTAACAGAGCTCTTAAAAAAGAGAAAATCAACAATTTCCGAAATGTCTGCTGTTGCACTATGAGAGCAGCAACAAAGCCACAAAATTAAAGAATGGGTTTAATTAACAACAAGAATCAGCGCCTCATTAAGCAACTGGTTGGAGTGAAATTGGTTGGAGTTTGAGGCTCTGACTTAGTTGGCCTTCTTTTGGCACACTCACTTCACGTTTCATTTGTGTTTGGGTGCCATTTAAGGAAAGAAATGAAGCAATTCAGAGGAACAATGAAGAAATTCAGGGGAGCAAATCTTAATCAAGCAATTCAATTAAAATGAAGAAGTTAATTAGCAACACAAACTGGGCACTCATTTTAAAAAAAAAAAAAAAAAAAAAAAAAAAAAGGGTTAGAATGAAAACCTGCAGCCATGGTGGTCCTCCAGGAATGGAGTTGGTGACCCCTGCTCTACAGGGCTTCCCCAAACTCCAGTTCCCGACATGCCCTGCGGGAATCTGTGGTGCCACAGCCGCCCAGGAGGGCTGCCCTCTAGTGTCCCAGGGGAGGTATTGCTTTACCAATGCCGTTTCACCTGTTCCTTCCACCCTGCTGGCATCCCGGCCAGGTAATGGCCGTGGCTGTCCATCACACATGTCACTGTATGGCTGTAAGGTAGGAGGACGTGAAAACAACATTTTAACTTGAGTTGCACTAGTGTGTAAGTTTGAGATTTTGAAAGAGGTCTGTGTTTCTCAAAACGTTGTCATTTAGGCTTTTGGAATTCCTTCTGTGGTTTCAATATCTATCCACTTCCTGAACTTGTTTTATCTTGACCAGGGTCATAGGAGAGCCAGAGCCGACCCCAGCAAGCATAGGGTGTAAAGCAGGAACAATCCTTGGACTTGCACCAGTCCATTGCATGGCAAGCACAGACACCCAGAGACACCAGGGCCAAATTAGCACCGCCAGGACATCTAATCTTCATGTGTTTGGATTGTGGGATGAAACTTGAGGACCAATAGTTAAGCCATTTTGATATGTGGAGAACATGCAAACTCTGCATGGGGTGAACCTGGCACCCAGCACCCCTGGTCCCCTTATTGCGAGGCAGCAGTGTGACGGGCATGGTTTCAGTATCTCTAGTAAAACACGTACTTGCACTTCACCACCGAATTTGGTCTTCAGCTTGGTCTACTTACACCTGCTTTCAGGTGCTGTTTGCATGTGACCCTGACCATTTTGCTGTGTCGCTCGTTACCGGAGGGGTGGCGGTTCAGGCCATTGTGCTGTGCTTGGGCACGCTGCGCTTTTTCCTTTCTTGCTGATCCCACTTTTCACACAGTAGGATGAGAGTGGATGGTCACTGGTTTGTAGGTTAAAATTGCATTATTGTGAACCTTTACCCGGTGTTAAAAACCAAAGGGGGGGGGGTACCATTTGCTGTACTCTAAAAAAAAGAGGGAAAACCTAATCTCCGTGTCTAATGTGTTATAATGAATGTGGCTACTGTGATGTACAGGAATGCAGGGCCCGCACCATGCTGTCCACCTGGTGTAAACTGGCGCGCTGTGTACCAGGCGCAGGAAGGGGAGCAGGCCTTATGAAGTATCGAGCTCAAGTGTGGACGCCTGCCTTCTTGTCTCAGTTGTTTTAAGTCTGTAATGCCTTACAGTTTTAGTGCTTCCACAAAAATCTGTGTTCTTGCTCTGGAGATGCTGATTTATTCAACGGTCAAGCACTGCCTGTACAGCCTGCAAAGTGACCTTCCAGTAGAAAGTCTTCTATAAAGTTGATTACAAAACTAAATGACTTGATGTGTCCATTAATGAGAAGGAAAGAAAGAAGAATGGCAGACAATCTGCACCTGAGAAATAGATATGTATAAAACAGAGGAGAAGGGTGAGGTGCTAGAGAAGGTGATAGAAAATGGAGAGAATTCACAAAAAGGTCAAAGTATCATATTTGTAATGTTAAAGTAACTCGGGACGCTGGCACACTCTGAATTTAAACACACAAACCCGCAATGTCCTGACCCGTAAATCGAGTTTAGCGTCACCTGCAGCACGTGAACAAACCTAACAATCGCTGTGAGACCGCTTTGCCGGTTAGCTCTATGAGTTTGCTGACCACCTTTTGTAACATTCCTCGTAAAATCAGCAGCAGTTACTGTGGTTAAAATGGTCTCCTTTGGCATGTCTTTGGTATCCCAAGTGAGAGCAAAGAAAGTGGTCTCCATGCCAGACTTCTAGCAATCTGGAATATGGAAATGTGCCCAGAATATCGGAGATGCTTTTGTTTAAGCAGTCGCACATGGATTAACAGCCAGTGGAGCGACTGCTGTAGTTAATCCTGGAGACCTAGCGCTGCATGTCCTGCTGCTATTGGGTAATCTTTTGATCACAACTGCTGATACCCGCCTGGGCGGTGTGGAGGGCACCAGCGTGAAGGACACTTTGTGGCAAAATTAAAATGAAATGAAAAATGAATCGGGTAATTTGAATTTATTTAATTGCTTATTTCAGAGAGGGAAAACAACAGTGAAATAATGAATGCCTGCATTTTTAAATGAGTAAATCCTCCTTATTTCAAGTGGAATAAGTAAGGTTATTATTTTTATATTATATATTTATTTATTCCACAACAACACAATGATAGTTTGATATTGGAAAAAAAAATAAGGGAATATTAAATGAGTCCATCCATCTTCCAAACCTGCTCTATCCTGAGCAGGGTTGATGGGCAGGAACAACCCCAGGAAAGGGCGCCCATCCATTGCAGGGTGCACACACACACAACTGGGCAAATATAGCATTGGCAATTCATTGAAGCTGGATGTCTTTGGACTTGTGGAGGAGACCAGGGCACCTAGTGGAAACCCATGCAGTCAGCGGGAGAGCCGACAAACCCTGGTCATCTTAAAGCAAAGCAGCATCGCTACCATGCCAGCCCACACACAGTATATACCAGTTAGCCATTTCTTGAAAACCACTAACAGCTGAAATGAATAGCATTGCTTATCTTGTTTCAAGGGGGATCTGTCAAGGAGTGGGATATGTTAGGCAGCAAGTGAACAGTTAATTCTTGTCGCTGATGTGTTAGAAGCAGAAAAAAATGGCCATGCATAAGGATCCAGGTGACTTTGACCACAGCTAAATTGTGATGGCTTCATGTCTGGGTCAGAACATCTCCATCTCTTGTATGATGTTCCTGGTATGCAGTGGTTAGCATCTACCAAAAATGGTCCAAGGAAAGACAACTAGTGAACTGGCGACAGGGTCATTGATGCATGTGAGGAGCGAAGGCCAGCCTGTCTGGTTCAGCCCCCGCAGAAGAGCTTCCTCTGTAGCACAAAATGCTGGCCTTGAGAAAAAGGAGTCTGAGAACACAGTGCATCACAACTTTCTTGCGTAGGTGCAGACCTGTCAGATTGCCCACGCTGATCCCCGTGCTCCGCCGAAGCACCTAAAGTGGGCACGTGGATGTCAGAATTGGACTATGAAGCAGTTGAAGGTCTGATGAATCACGTTTTCTTTTAGATCATGCAGACCACCGGGTGTGTGCATGTTGTTTACCTGAGGAAGAGTTGTCAGCAGGGTGCACTATGGGAAGAAGGCATGCCAGCAGAGGCAGTGTGATGCTATAGGCCATGTTCTGCTGGGGGAAACTGTTGGGTCCTGGCATTCATGTGAATATCACTTTGACAAGTACCACCCATGCAAAGATTGTTGCAGACCACATACACCACTTTCATGGCAACAGTATTCCTTGATGCCAATGGTCTCTTTTAGCAGAATGATGTGTCCTGCCTTACTGCAAAAATTGTTCAAGAATAGTTTGTGGAACATGACAGAGTTCATGTTGTTGACTTGGTCTGCAAATTCCCCAGATCTCAATCCAGTCGAGCATTTGTGGGACGTGCTAGAAAAAACAAGTCCGATCCATGGAGGCCCCACTTTTGCATCTTGCATCCATGTCTCTATGGATCAGATCAGATCTGTTTTGGTGGCACAAATGGGGCCTACACAATATTAGGTGGACGGTGTTAATTTAGTGGCGTATTGGTGTGTGTGTGTGTATACAGTATCATTTCTCTCTCATCTTCTATATATATATATATATATATATATATATATATATAATGTCAAATGCTACTCGCTCATCACGAAAATCTCCCGAACCATGAGGACTTGGGACTTGAAATTTTAGAATGTAGGTTACCATTGGCACCATAGGTGCTCGCTAAGAAACGGTTTTAAAAATTTTGTGGTCTGAGAGCAAAATTTCTTCGTTTTTTTTAGACCCGTTTGTATGTCTGTCCGTTTTTCACGAGAGAACTACTTAACGGATTTAGATCGGGTTTTTGTTCTATAATTTACTTGAACATTCAGTTGATTTTGCGACTTTCTTATTGTGCCAAGTATCATAGTTTGCTTGCGGTATCGATTTATTAGCGCAAATCTGAGAGAGACTCATTGGGCTGCGGGGAGAGGGGCGGGGCCGTCCTCACTCACGCGTCTACCTCGAGGCGTAACCTAAACGCCGCTTAGTTAGCGAACGAGAGAACTACTTAACGGATTTAGATCTTTTTTTTTCTTTCTATAATTTGCGTGAACATTCTGGTTGATTTTGCGACTTCTCCCATTTCGCTAAGAATCATAGTTCGCTTGCTGCAGCGATATATTCATGCCAGTCCAAGACAGAGGCTGCGGGCTGAGGGGAGGGGAAATAGTGTCGTCAGGAGTGGGGAGCTGGACGGGGCCCTCCTTACTGTCCTGTTTCACTAATACGCGTGCAAAGCTGCGGGGAATGCTTAGTCTATTAATAAAAGGCGTACTTTTTTTTTTTTTTTTTTTTTTTTTTTTTTGGACATTATGGTCTGGTGGTTAAGGTGTTTTGCTGATAAGTCAGAAGGTTGCAGGTTCAAAGTTGCACTACTGACTCCCTGTGTCACCCTCAGCAAGTAACTTATGCTGCCCGTATTCCATTTCTCAAATATGAGCAACTGCAACAGCCACGTGTAATTGAAAAGCAGCTAGTGATAGTGCCTTCCATAAAAAGGTGCTAAATGAAACATGTCTGCTTATGTGTTTGATATCAGATGTTCCATAATATATGCTTCTCCTGCCTTATTTGACTCTGAATTGGATTAAGTAGGTTCAACAATGTTATGTTATTAGCTTATTTGGTTCACAGGCTGTTCACAAATAAATGATTAAATCCGCTCCGTTCCACAAACCATCTAATTTCTTCAAACTCCCCACTTAAGCAGAAGGACTTTGGCCTTCCTTTCTCTCCTGATTTACTTTCCTCTTTTTTATAAATTGCTGCCCTGTGTTAACTGCGCTGCTGCACTTCTCATACCGTACTGTCTTATTATTCTCGACTCTGCCTACAGAACATTCACTCTCAGCTGGCACTGCCTTGGCAAATGCACAAATGTCTTGTACATATGCTGAGTTTTGTAGTTTCAAGTTTTAAAGGTGCTTTCTGTATTAAGAAGAAAAGTGGTGAGTAAATGTTGAAAGAAATGTGTGTTAATATTTTAATTAGCTTCTGCTTCCCAGAGACCCTGCTATTGATAAATGGATGTTTCTTTTATAATGTAACTGTCATTTGTTTTATATGGAAATTTGTGTTTAAGTTAATAATGAGTTAATTTAAATGAATACATCCCAGCACATTTTTCTTTCATTGTTTTTTTTCCAACCTGGAATTCATTCATTTTGCACTAAATATTTTAATGTATATGAAATTGTTAGTCATTCCATACTTGTTTAAACTCCTCTTTAAATGTATACATTTAACCTGAGTTGTCATTGAGTGGCATGGTAGTTTCTTATCACACCCTAAAGATGCCCAGGTCAGACTGATGGCAGCATTGTGGTGCAGACAGTTAGCACTTCTGCCTGACTGGCACAGCATATATGGAGTTGGAGTTTCCACCTCAATTTCCATTTCCATCTTTGTGGAAGCTCTCTGTCCTCACACCTCCCGTAGACATGCACATTATGAGGAGAATGATCAGATCTAAGTTAGTGTGCTTTCCAGTGTTCGTTCCTGCCTTGTTCCCGGAACCGGATTAATCAAGCTCAGTCACAGATGGATGATAACAGCGATTTGCCGCCCTGATTGTTAGAATGGCTGCCTTGCATCATATCGCAGTGTGGTCTCTGTCTGGTCAGAGTTTTCACATTTTCTCCATGTCTGGGTTTTCTCCGAGTATGTCAGTTTCCTTCAACATCGTAAATGCAGTAATGGCGACGTTAACCAGACTCGGTGTGGTTGTCCACATGACCATCATCATCAAGTTCCTCCATGAGAAACCTGAATACAATGAGGACTGATCATTTGTTAGGTAGAATGCCTAGAGGGGGCTGGGTGGTCTTGTGGCCTTGGAACCCCTGCAGATTTTGTTTTTGTTTTTTTTTTGTTTTTTTTTTCTTCAGCTGTCTGGATCTTTTTTATTGTTGTTTTTTTCTGTCCTCCTTGGCCATGGGACCTTATTTTTATTTTTTGTTAATTAATATAGCCTAATTTTATTTTCTTATATATTTGTCTTTTTTTTCTCTCTCTTCATCTTATAAAGCACTGTGAGCTGCATCATTTTTATGAAAATGTGCTATAGAAATAAATGTTGTCGTTGTTGTACTTAACTCTTCTGTGGAGTAGAGTGGAGTGGTACCCTGTCTAGAGTTGATTCCTATTTTGTGTCAGCCTCCTTGCGACTTTGTATCGAACTAACAGGCTTCAGAAAAAGGATAATGGTGGTCATAAAGGACACCTGCTAGAAGTCTGCAACGTTGGCACCGTTTCTTTATGTCCATTTACTGTGCATCTGCTTTCAGTACTTGTGTGTTTCTTTTGATTCGAATGGGACATGTTAATTCCGTTGTCTTTGTTGTGATACTTTACATTTTGATAAGTGCTACGTACAACAAACACGGCAGACATTCGAAAGCATCATTTCGGGCAGGGGGTCATCTCTGCTGCAGAAACATGAGTTACCTTTTTGGAAAATAAAATGTAGCTGCAGAATTAAAATGCTTCTCTCACCTGGGCATAAACAATAGGGAAAGTCTGGGTCAGGGAGACGATTTCTAGAAAATTAGGGATCACTGGGAGGATGTCAAGGAGGAGATGCTGATTTCCAGGAGGTGCCTGGAGTTACCAGGAGCCTTGGGTTCTCCAAGACTGTTTTGTTTAAATCAAATTTTAATTATTCTAAGGTGATTTAACATTTAAAGAATCTCAAAATGTGTTTTAAGATGCTGCATCTTAAAATGAATTCTAGATTTGCGATAATTTGCATGTTTCATGCTGTCTTAAACTTATTTTCAGATATATTGAAATCCCTACCTGGGCTTTCTGATTTACTGCAGAGGCATTTTAAGATTTTTTTAAAAATAATTTGAGATATCTTAGAAAAAAATCTTGTATGCTTTCAGGAGGTCTTCATGTCATTTTAAGGTTGCTTAAAGATGCGCTGGGACTGACTTTAGGATATCCAGAAACACATTTCAAATACCTCAAAAGCATCTGAGATATCTCAAAATGACCTTGAGGTTGATGGAAAACATTTCCAAATGCATCACTGACTCGCAATGTAGAAATCTAAAATACATATTTTACGTATCTGAAATTCTTTTCCTGATATCTCTAAATGAGTTTCTGCTCCTTTTTTCATATCTTAAAATGCATTTCAAGGTATCTGAAATTTTATTTCAAGGTGTCTAAAATACATTTTATGAAAACTTGAAGAACTTCCTGTCATTTTACAAATTTCTGAATTTCACGTTCAGACACCTAAAATGCACTTTACGTTATCTGTAATTCAATTCCCGATATCTCTGAAAGACTTTATATGCACAGTTCAAGTTATCGTAAATTGTACAAGGAAGTCTGATGGAAAGAACAGAAAACTCTGAGGTCAGTTTGAGATAATTCCAAATATGCTCTACCTATATTAAAATACAAATACAGCAACAATATTTATTTCTATAGCACATTTTCATACAAATGATGTAGCTCAAAGTGCTTTACATGATAAAGAAAGAGAAAAAACACAACATATAAAAAATAAAATTAGGCAATACTAATTAAAATAGAATTAAAGTTCTGTCCAATGACCAGGGAGGGTTAAAAAAAAAAAAAAACTCCAGACAGCTGGAGAAAAAAAAAAAAAAAAAAATCTGCAGGGGCTCCAAGGCCACGAGACCACCCCGACCCCTCTATGCATTCTACCTAACATAGACGAACATTGAAGAACTTGATGATGACGGTCATGTGGACTTCTGGCCTTTAATTCATCATTCTAGGGACTGCACGGTGCTTTGATCTGGCGGTGGTGGCACAGATTGCCAACACAGAAAACCAGAAAAAACAGCAGAGAAAGTAGGGGTTAGTATGGATTGTGGAGATGTGATAAAAATGATAATTAAATGGATATACAGAATATCAGGATTAAAGTAAAATGAAGCTATGAGAAAGCCATGTTAAAGTAATGGGTTTTTAGCAGTTTTTAAAAGTGCTCCACCGTATTGTCTGATACCGAAATGTGCAGCAACAGCAAACAAGGTAATCCATTGGTCTTCTCTGATGAAGGCATTCTCCATGTTGGGCATGTGCATGATGTTGATAGTCAACCACATCGAGATTTGTCAGTTACACTCCCACTTTAAACCTTTCTAGCCATTCATAAACTTTTCGTTGCGTCCTGCTGTTCTCATTTTTGTACTGAGCTAACATCATTCGATGAATTTTAGTATTTTTCATTCATTTAGCTCAAAGAAGTCTCACTACAGAGTGTTGTTCAACAATGGTGCAGTCCTGCAGCGAAGTGTCCATGTTCATTTGACCTTGGGTTCAACTAGACTAACTGCAGAGTGCTGTGCTAAGTCTGTGTGTGTGTGTGTGTGTGTGTGTGTGTGTTCGAACTACCCACAAGCCATTGCAAACGTCTCGTATTGCATCAGTTTCTATCTGTTGCTGTGGTTGTGTCATTTTCGAATTGCCTTCTTTGGTTTATCCTTGTACCATAGTTTGTTCCTTTTGGTTTATGACTTTATTTTGTTTCTGATGAAAGTGCTGTCCATTCTCCTCAGTGTCGACCTTAACCCGTACGACTACAATTCATTTCCAGGTTCTTCTAAATGTCAGTGTGCGTGCCTTACTGCTGGCAGTACGTGAACAGCCAACACCATGATTTCTGTTTAGTGCCTCAAACTCAAAACTTAGTTCTTTCTATCTGCCTAGCATCAATCACTTTAGGAAAATGTTTTGCCAAATTATGGAAATCTGGCATTTACGTTTTTTTTTTTTGTTTTTTTTTAATTTTCCTCCTTGGGTACTCCTACTATAATTCTTTTTAGCTATTTAACACACCCTTCAACAGAAGGCAGACAAATTGAAGAAGGAAATTCTATATATAGAGAGATAGATGTGTGTTATGCACAAATTAAGAGAGGAAATCAAATCTCGATCTCTGGAGGCTTCCATTTCCACTGTAGTGCCTAACGAGATGCAGATGACGGAAATCTGGTAGGAAGAACAACTTGCTTGAAAAGCTGCAAAATAACCATTCGGACTTAGGCTTCTGTCAGATACCAGGAATTCCAATGCAAGTTGTTAAATCAGAAACAAATACATAATAAATAAGAGTGTGTTTGAATCCTGCTGTTAGGAGTCAGGCTTTCGGGGGATGACAGAGTGGCTGCTGCCATGCCTGCATTACTGATTGTGTATCTTCAGTGTACTGTATACCACTTTTAATTTTTAGCTTCTTTTCCTTAGTCTGGGTCGGCTGTCCCCATTTTCTCAGTTCCCCCGAGTTACATACAGGTTGTCATCTTTCTTGTACCGTTTATCATAAGGCAAACGCATATCTGCCACCAAATGTCCCCAGTTGCTCACAGGCCAGGAGGCTGCCATTGGCCCTCAAGAGGCTTGTGCTTTTCATATGCTGCTGAATCACATTACACCCTGATGATTTCTATCATGTGGGGACGGGAGGACAAACTGATGTAAAATTTCTTGGATCACCAATCCCCACATTCAGCTGAACAAATAAAAATGATTTAGGAAGCTGAGGCTGTGCCATGTAAACAACTTATAAGAAAATTACAATTGAGAAAACGGCACAAAATTTCATATGAAGGGAGACATTATTACCAGGGTGATTACATTCAATTTTACATGGAATGTTATGTCGTCTCCTCACTGACAATGCTGTGAACCTGATATAAGTGGCCAGTGATCCAGTATTACAGTGAACTAAAGATCTATGTGCCAAAAAAGTGCCATTGCCATTTGTTTGGGTCTTACAAGATAGGGTGTCAGTTATCAGAATCGGATACTAATAGTTTTGTTCTGGGACAACCGTTACACTTAGAAAATTTGAATTATATTAAAACTAGCCAACCCGCGGTGTAGCATACGCCGCATATAATTTGCTGGCAGGAGGTTCCTGAGAAGCATGATGACTGAAGCAATTTTAATTTTGAGTTTATGCGGAGGCATGCCAGTGGGAGTAAGACTATTAAGAAATTCTTTGGGGAATGCAAGTTGATCTGCAGGATCATCTGTGACGATGGAGTCAACTCTGGTGAAAGTTACTTTGTCGTTAGGGATAAGTTTCATTAAGGTGTAGTGAGTCTTCGTTGGTGACGCTTAATATAGCTCACGTACTGAGTTGTTCCAGAGTGACAGTTGAGAAGTCGATGTCGCCATATAATTGCCTCGAGAGCGATGTTGGAAGCCTACGGAGGGTTAGAGTTGGCGGGCGGGGGTCTGTGAGTTGGCGGTCGTGGCTCTCTGTCTTGTGTGTGGTGAAAAGTCAACGCGGCTCAGAGGTGCATGTGGACTTTTGCACAGACGAAAGTGACTGAAGCTGTGTTTGGTGAGTTGTTGCATGCGGGCACATGAGCAGGCAGTGCACATGCCTCAAGAGTGACGCTGGACGCAGGAAGACGGTTATAGCTGGCATGCGTGGCTCTGTCGTGCGTATCCCATGACGCGGTAGGCGGGTTAGAGTTGGCGGGCGGGGCTCTGTGAGTTGCCGGGCGTGGCTCTCTGTCTTGCTTGCGCTCAACTGTCTTGCGTGCCCTTAGTGAATTATATATATATAGATGTTATGATACGCACACATATCGATTGGTGTCTCTGTGGCTAAGGATCTGCGCTGGTATCTGGAAGGTTGGTGGTTCAAATCTCATTACTGCCAGAAGGGCTCCAAATTAATAATTCTTTGCATTTATATAGTGCTTTTCTCACTACTCAAAGTACTCAGCAATTGCAGGTTAAGGGCCTTGCACAAGGGCCCAACAGAGCAGAGTCCCTTTTGGCATTTACTGGATTCGAACCGGCAACCTTCCGATTGTCAGCGCAGATCACCACTCCGCCTCTGTTGGGCCACTGAGCAAAGCCCTTATCTTGAAAATTGCTCCAGGATTGCTGTACAATGGCTGACCCTGTGCTCTCTAACCCCCTAATGGTCACACGAAAAGACAATTTCCCTGTGGGGATTAATTAGGTATATCTAAATATATAAATATAGAGATGTTCAGTGTCCATAAAAAGTATTGACCCCCTTTTTAGAAAGTATTCACATTTTATTGTTAGCCAACATTAAATCACAGGATTTAATTTGGCTTTTTTTTTTTTTTTTACACTCAGCCACAGAAAAAGACTCTTTAATGTCAAAGTGAAAAGGGATCTCTATAAAGTGATCTGAATTGATTGAAATGAAAAAAATAAGTGAACACACAAGTATTCTCTCCCTTTCATATGACACATCTGAACCATGAAGGGTTCAGCCAATTGTTTTTCCAAGTCACTGACTTGGTTCAGTGGAGATCACCTCTGTGTTCATTTTCAGTTTCAGCTCCAACTTGTGGGATGGTGGCTTTCTCTTGGCCACTCTCCCATAAAGATGCAACTGATGAGCAGCAACAATATTTATTTCTATATCCCGTTTTCATATAAATGATGTAGCCCAAAGTGCTTTACAAGGTGAAGAAAGAAAAGTTTATAAAAAAAAAATTAAAATAAAAGAAGAACCTGGTCAGCAACTCCTGTCTGCACAGTTTCTCCAATTTGTGCTACTGTAGCTTGGAACTTCTTCATATTCCTCACGGGTCTTTTGCTGACCTCCATTGCTAGCTGTCACTCAGCTCACTTTAGGCAGGTTTACACTTGTGCCATACTCTTTCCTTTTCTTCATGACTGATTTAACTGAACTGCAAGGGCTATTTAGTGACTGGGATGTTTTCTTGTCTCCGTCCCCTGACTAGTGCTCTTCAGTCATCTTTCACAGTGTTGCTTTTTGGTCTTCACTGGGTGTGTTAGGACATCATACTGCCCCACCACAAATTGTAGTTTACAGCACAGTCCACTGACACCCTTAGACTACGGGCAGGTGATCGCCATTGATCTAATTTTGTGACTTCTAAGACCAACTGACTGCACCAGTTGATGATATTTAGGGTTGTTGCATTAAAGCAGTAAAAACTTATGATCAGTTATTGTATTTTTTTATCTGGCATTAATTTAGACCATTTTGCAGAGATCTACTTTCACTTAGACATTAAAGAGTCTTTTCTGTAGACCAATGTCACAGTTCTAACTTAAATCCACTATGATGCCATGTTGTATTACAATAAAATGTGAAACCTTCCAAGGAAGTGAATACTGCAATAAGATGCTGCAGATGTTCTACCAGACGGTTGGGGTGAGTGCTCACTTCTATGCGGTGGTGTGCTGGGGAGGCAGCATAAAGAAGAGGGATGCCTCACACCTGGACAAACTGGTGAGGAAGGCAGGCTCTATTGTAGGCATGGAGCTGGACAGTTCGACATCTGTGGCAGAGTGACGGGCACTGAGCAGGCTCCTATCGATCATGGAGAATCCACTGCATCCACTGAACAGTGTCATCTCCAGACAGAGGAGCAGCTTCAGCGACAGACTGCTGTCACTGTCCTGCTCCACTGACAGACTGAGGAGATCGTTCCTCCCCCACACTATGCGACACTTCAATTCCACCCAGGGGGGTAAACATTAACATTATACAAAGTTATTGTCTGTTATAGCTGCATTTTTATCACTGTTTAATTAATTTAATATTGTTTTTTATCAGTATGGTGATGCTGGAGTATGTGAATTTCCCCTTGGGATTAATAAAGTCTCTCTCTCTCTCTCTCTCTCTCTCGCACATTAATTAGCACATTATAATTAAAAATTTCACTGTACTTTGTACATGTGATAATAATGACCCTATAAGCTGTTAAAGAATCAGTCTCAACACACAAAAAAAGCTTTGTGGCAGCCATACGTATATTGTCCCTGGCTGCAAAAGGATATAGAAAATAGAGAAGATGTGTTCTCATTGAGCTCCACAACTGAACTGCTGAAGCAGTGATATGATGGCGGCATTAAAGGCAAAAACCGGAAATGGTGTCTTTCGTGGCGTTGAAACCAGAAGTGACGTCTTTTGTGGTGCCAGAGCCGGAAATGACGTTGTTGATGATAGCTCAGGTAGGTTTTCCCATATCTGGCCTGCAGCGAGAGATAACGGAAGTCGGTTTAGCGCACCCTGCCACCCCCTGGCCTGGTGGGTAATTACCTCCACTTTGTTGACTCAGCTTCCTCCTACTTTTTCCAGTAGTGCTAATAAATTTCAGTAATTTTAAACTTGATTACTGTTGAGTAGCCCTGCTGCCTTTGAAAGGTGCCGCTTTGTCTACACAGTGACTGTTAAAAGACCTTTGGATGGAGGCAGGCTCTCCTTGTCTTGACAGACATACAACACTTAGGGGTGTTCATTCTGAATGCAGCTGTCCTTTTAGGGACTGATCGGTACCAGCTAATCTTGAGACAAGCCCCCCAACTTCAGAGTGTACCTCTAATAGGTCAAGGTGAAATCGGGTTAGCAGCTGCCCCAGCAGGGACAAAACATCGGTCTTCCTTTGTGATCAGTTTGCTTGTGGGACTGCCCATGACATTGATGGATCACACAAGTTAGGACCTCAGAATGCAGTGATTAAATAGTGTGTTGTGTGTGCAGGACAGTGCACCATCAGTGAAATCATGCAATCCATTTTCAGATTTATCAGACTCTGGTTAAGGTTTTTGTCCCTGGGGTGCCTAATGCAGCTTGTCTGGAAAGCTTCTGCTGTCATATTTATGTCCATCTACTGCTCTCCGAGTGCTCTGCTCACTGCCAGTAAGCCTCAATATCTTAGTCCTCACGTCTTCTCATGGATTCATGGCGCCTGGTTAAGACTTTTATAAAATGTTTTACTATCTGGTCAGTGGTGTACACAGCAATGCAGTAGTACAAAAGGGAGGTCCAAAACCTCGTAGGTGTTCTTGTCCATGCAGATAGATCCATTTCCTGTCATGTGACCTTTTCATATCTTCACAGGTTACTGGCTGCACAGTCTTTTTGAAGTGAGGCTGGCCTTTTGACTGTATCTCTGCTTACTTGAGTTTACCTGCCCTTTCCAAATAATTAACTTCTCATCAGTTAATGCAGGAGAGATACATACCTAAATTTGGAATTAATAAAAAATAAAAAAAAAACTCCACAGTGGATTAATAAAGATTTTAAAAAGAAGCTGCAAAGGAAAAAACTGCTTTATAATGCATATAAGACTAATGATTGTAAAGTAAATCATAGAGTGTATGACAACATGAGGGCACCCATTAAGAAGGATGTCAGGGAGGCTAAAAGACAGTTGGAGATGAATATAGCAGATAAGGCAAAAGAAGACCCTAAGAGTATTTTAGTAGTAATAAAAGAATAGTTAAGGAGAAATAAAGGGGAATTAAAAGATATAGACAGTGTAATAGTGGGTGCTCTAAACTTGCATTTTTCTGAGGTCTTCATAAGTGAGCAAGTGGATAACTTCCCAGCAGTA
>JANRMT010062840.1:10700224-10725729 GCA_026402145.1 Polypterus bichir lapradei | reverse complement strand
GGTTTGAATACACAATGGGCGGTCGGAAAATCGAGAGTACACCTTATGAGAAGGATTTAGGAGTCGTAGTGGACTCTAAGCTATCAACTTCCCGACAGTGTTCAGAAGCCATTAAGAAGGCAAACAGAATGTCAGGTTATATAGCACGATGTGTGGAGTACAAGTCCAAGGAGGTTCTGCTCAACCTTTATAATGCACTGATGAGGCCTCATCTGGAGTACTGTGTGCAGTTTTGTTCTCCAGGCTACAAAAAGGACATAGCAGCACTAGAAAAGGTCCAGAGAAGAGCGACGAGGCTGACTCCAGGGCTACAGGGGATGAATTATGAGGAAAGATTAAAAGAGCTGAGCCTTTTCAGTTTAAGAAAAAGAAGATTAAGAAGTGACATGATTGAAGTGTTTAAAATTATGAAGGGAATTAGTACAGTGGATCGAGACTGTTATTTTAAAGTGAGTTCATCAAGGACACTGGGACACAGTTGGAAACTTGTTAAGGGTAAATTTCGCACAAACATTAGGACGTTTTTCTTTACACAAAGAACGATAGACACTTGCAATAAGCTACTGAGTAGTGTGGTAGACAGTAGGACTTTAGGGACTTTCAAAAGCCGACTTGATGTTTTTCTGGAAGAAATAAGTAGATAGGACGGGTGAGCTTTGTTGGGCTGAATGGCCTGTTCTCGTCTAGATTGTTCTAATGTATTAATGATATCTACAGACATTTCAAGTCGAAGTGGATATAGAGGTACCAACAAATCATGAGTGCGAGTGTTTCAGAGGGAGAATGGACACAACAAGTCATTAAGTCGGACATGGCAGTAGGTGGTTAATGGGCCTGCATGGGTGCATCTGGAAATCGCAACTCTTGTGGGATTTTCATGTACAGCTTAGCCGTGAGTGAACTGAGAATGGGCCTCTACCCAGAAACCTCGGCTAGTCAGAAACACTGTCATTAAAAAAGATTAGCACAGGCTGATTTGACCATTGGGCCTCATGTGAGGAGTCAAAGTGTGGCATTGGGGAGTAAAGCGGAAAGAGGCGTGTCAGGAAGTACAAGTCATTATACTGTTTATCAGATAGGTTTTGGCAAACAATGACTCCAATTCATTTTGCTTATTTTAGTAGAACATGTTGGTTTCAATGTGGCAAGAAATATAACCACTGGATGTTTGAAAATTGTGAAAACATCACCTGGTCTGTTGAATCCAACTAGGATATGGTAAAAAAAAAATCCCAAGAGTCCCTAGATCTTGTCATCAGTGCTGATGTCGGTTATGTACTGGTGTGAGGTGTGTGTAAGACACATGTTGGATCTCCAGATATAAATATAACATTATTAAACATCAGGGTCAATCAAGAACCTCCCTTCATGTTTATAATTTTATATGTAATATTTGGTGTGACCACCTTTTGACTTTAAAACTGCACCTGTTGTCTTAGGTCTGCTGACATGTTGCAATACAAGACTGGTTTGTTCAAGCATCTTGGAGAACTTGGCCCAGTTCTTCTGCAGACTTTGGTTGTCTTGCTTGTTTCTCTCTCTGTCTCTCCAGGAACTCCTAGACAACCTTGGTGATGTTGAAACTGGCACTATTTGGGGGTCATCCCATCTGTTTCAGAGCTCCTTGTTCTATTCTGCTGTAGATAATTTTTAATGACTTAGGCTGTGTATATGGGGTTATTCCATACAGTCACAAACTTGTAGCATTATTGTACTGCTTTTGAGCTCTCCAATGGACAAACTTTCTCCTGTTTGAGCCAATGATTTTGGGTTTTTTACTTATTTTTGTGGAGTCCCTGCTGCCATTGCTCAGCTCCCCAGTCCTTTTCTTTTTGTGCATAGATGAGTGTCTTGGCGATGTTTCTATTTCATAGGAATGTTTTTACTTTCTCGTACACGAAGTATAGGGAAAGAATTGTAATCGTCTAAAGATTCGATGTCGAGATTTTGATGAATCTCATCATTTTAGACGTCCCTGACTTTCTTGTATACAAAGTATAGGGGAAGCATTGGAATCCTCCAAAAATTAAACTTTCGAGATTTTGATGAATCTTGACGTTTTAGACCTCTGTGAGTCTGAAAATACCATTTTTGTCATTATCTCTATATTTGTGTGTGTGTGTGTGTATAAACACAATAGCTTGAATACGCTTTTACTTATTTTACGAGTGATGTATGAGAGACTTATTTTTTACTTTTTAGTACACTTTTTAACTTAATATAAGCGTGGTTTTAAATTTTATATATAATAAATATATACTTTCAAATTTTTAGTCTTGGGTTTTTTTTTTTTAGTTCTATCCGTTACTAGCACCATCTATTGGTGTAATCTTGAACTATTCTTCATATGAAAATTTCATTTCTTAGTTCACATGGATTAATTGATCAATTAGTGAAACTGATTATTGATTCATGTATTGTCATCGGAAGTGAGTAAGTGTGCAAAATTTCAAGACATTTGGACAATAGGAAGTGGGTTAAATATTGATTACAAGATTTGTACCGGACAACAAACAGGTGAAGTTAATATAAAGCGTGGTAAGAAAAATCGGGAGTGGTCTCCTCTCGACTTTCTTGTATGCAGAGTGGTCCAGATCTAATTATGCAATAATGAAAAGGTGAACACATCACACCTGCTGTTCGACTGATAACCGTCTCCCCGCCATTTTGGAATGCAGGGCAGGTGCTGCCATCTATCTGCAACAAAAATATTTTTTTGTGAATTCTCTATGTAATAAACCTAATAAGTTATAGCGTAACGAAAATTGCATAATTAGATCTGGACCACCCTATACTCCGATATGGGGATGGAGTAAACTGCAAAACAATGATTATATTTTTATATTAAGTATATTAAAGAACCATCAACATCAAATCAAATGAATAATATATTGACCAATTATTATAAAAGTAAAGTTGAATAAATCAGACTCTGCAGCTGCATGAATAAAAGGTAAAGTACCACTTCCAATTAACGGAAATAGCCCAAAAGTTGATAGACATCAACGTTTTGCACCTAATACTTGTATGCAAAATTTGGTTGACCAAAGTGAAAGTGTACTCAAGTTATCGTGTTTACATACACACACACACACACACTCACAGGCATAATTCCAAAAATGGTATTTTCAGATTCAGGGAGGTCTAAAACCTAGAGATTCATCAAAATCTTGAAATGGAATTTTTGGAGGCTTCCAATACTTTCTCTATACTTTGTATATACGAGAAAGTCAGTGAGGTCTGAAATGCTGAGATTTATCAAAATCTCGATATCGAATCTTTGGACAATTACAATACTTCAATACTTTCCCTATACTTTGTGTACGAGAAAGTAAAAATCTGTTTCTGTATGTACTTTAGAGATATCTTTGTTTTATCATCAAATGAATAATAATCTCTATGCATACAGTACATGTGTATGTGTGTAGAGATATATATATATATATATAGAGATATATATATATATGCAGTATAATGTAAATGTTAACATACAATACAGTAGTTGGCAGTTTGCAGATAAAAATTATTGTGTACTTCTTTAGCTTTCTCATTATAGGAATAATCAATTTAACTTGAGAACTTATTTATTTGATCACATTTTAAACATGTCTGTCTGAGACATATGTGGCATCACCAAGCTTTTTGAGTGCCAAGATGAAAACCTTAAAGCAGGATTTTGGTGTCTTTTTTTTCTTAATCCTTCCGCCTTCAGGGAGATTTGTGCCATTCTGTTCCACAGTTGTCTTTCAGTGTAAGCTGTTTTCATTGCCCCTACGCATCTGCATAACTTGGGAAGAAATGACAATAGAAATTAGTAAAGCAAGGGATAATTTTATTAGGAATTTGGATGTTCTAAGGTCAACATTTGGTTGGTTGGTGGTTTTTTTATAAGTTACGCAGGCCATCCTTGACAACCATTGACAATCATTGGCAGTAGAACAAGTCATATTGATGAGCTCAGTGACTTTAAACATCATTGTCATAGGGATGCCATCTTTGCTGCAAGTCAGGGCATTGTGTTTCTGCTGTTAGATCTTCTGCGGTCAGCTGTAAATGCTATCATTGTGAAGTGGAGGTGTCTAGAAACAACCATAGCTCAGCCACAAAATGGCAAACCACGCAAAACCACCAAATGGTAGACCATGCAGACTCACAGAGTGGGGCCACTGAAAGCTGAAGCACAACATAGTGTGTAAAAATAATTTATTCTATGCAGCATTGCTCACAAACTGAGTTTCAAATTGCCTCTGGGAGTAACATCAACGCCAAAACTGTTAGTTGGGAGCTTAATGAAATGGGTTTCCATGGTTGACCTACTGAGGATCTGCACACAAACCTAATATAATGCAGCCTATAGGAGAAACGTGTTCTCTGGAGTGGTGGCTCACAGTTCACAATTTGGCAGTATGCTGGGTGAATATGCGTTTGGTAGATATCAGGAGAACACCACCTTCTGGACTGCATAGTTTCTACTGTAGGTTTTGATGGAGGAGAGATGATGGTCTGGTCCTATTTTCAGGGTTTAGCTAGGCCCCTTGGTTTGAGTGAAGGCTACTTTTAATGCTACCACAGACAAAGATATATTTTAGAGAATTGTGTGCTTTCAATTTTGTGGACACTGTTTGGGGAAGGACATTTTCTGTTTCATCATGACTGGACCCCCGTGCACAAAGCCAGGTCCATAAAGACATGGAGGAACTCAAATGACCTGCCTGGAGCCCTTACCTCAACCCTATTAAACACCTACGGGATGAATTGGAGCCCTGTTTGTGAGTCTGGTCTTCTCTTCCAATATCACTCCCTAACCTCATAAATGCTCTCTTGACTGAAATGGCACAGATTCCCACATTCATACCCCAAAATCTTGGGGAAAGCCTTCTAAAAACATGGAGGCTGTTCTGTCTTCCAAATTGGGCCCACAACATGTTAGTGCCCATAGTTTTGGATTTGATTGTATAACGAGGTCATATAGGAGGGATGGTCAGACGTCCACGAGCTTTTGGCCATGTAGTGTATCTTTGCATTGAAAACTGAGATGGATAACAATACCAGCTGGTGTCCAGATAGAAAGAAGGCAAGTCTGTGGGGTCTGTTGACAGTCCGTGAAGTCCAACTGCTACATTTTTCTGATTGAAATGGCACACATCATGTACACATTTTCCCAAGAGACTCATGCAGACAGACATTGACAAAAGTAATCAGACAGTCCCCCCCCAACCCAACCCCATCTGCTTTCTTACATTTTCAACCAGCTATTTTGTTTCCATTATTCCCCTCCCCAACATCTCACCTCCTCCAGTCCTGGTTCTTCTTTTGTGCCCACAGGTTTGGGTTCTATATACAGATATGGCCATGAGAATTGTGCTCAAAGCAGTCATTATGATCTTTCATGTTGTGCTTCTCTTCCTTGTCATCATGAGCTAATGAATTCACAGACGTCAAGCACTAAAAAAACAACATCAAGTTGTGTAGCAGCCAACCTGCTGTTGGCATTCATGGTGGTCTCTTAGGTCACATCTGTCCAACAGATTTGGTTTTATTAATTCTGCACATGCAGGACACATTTATGATAGATTATCTGTACACACTTGCAATGGATTTGGATTGTTTGCATGTTTTGAACAAACAGAAAATCAGTTATGAGCCAGAAAATCAGAATCGAGTCATTTTTGGGGGCAGTATGATGTAGTCCACTGAAAATGCTCACATAAATTCTGTGTCTGCACATTTTTTATTTATTTAAAATATTTCAGTATCTGCAGGTCTGTTTCAGTAACCCTACATAGAGAAAACTGATGATCATACATTTAAAGTAATAAAAAAAAATGTTTTTTTAATTTTTGACAACTTGCAAATTAACCTAAAAGAGAACATTTTTTTATATACGAATTCTGTGCAACTTTTACCTAAAACCATTGAAACTGTTTTGTTATAGATGTGTTGCATTGCGGTTGAGTTTAATTATCTTTATATATAATATGCTACCGTGGCTGTTCATTTGTCTGTCCAGGATTTTAAATCACTTGTAGCTCGCAAACCGTTTGACTATTGACCTGAAATTTGGTACACATATACTACATGATGTCTACTAACCACTTTCAGGGTGGTGATTGACCTCCAAGGTTATTCCTCTTTTTTTATTTTTATTTTATTTTATTGAAGAATCAACTCTCGACAATGGTCTGCAGGGTGGCTGTGCGGCGCATGTGTATGGGCACCGTTCTCATCCCTATCACTTTCCCCGACACTTCCCCTACCTCTTCATATCTTAAATCATTCTTGAGGCAGATTGAAGACTTAAGTGCCAGCTTAAGTGAAAAATTAAGGAAAACATACTAAGTAATTGCAACACAAACACTGACTTAATCAGTTTTAACGTGAAAAGATGCCGACGAAAGAAGAGAAGTGGGCAGCTAGGGTGGAGAAGAGAACAGCTGCTCAGGAAGCAGCAAGCACATCAACCTCTGAGCAAACGAATGCTAAACATACAGAGAAAGAGGATGAAGAGTAACTAGGAATGTTCAAGTCAAGTATATTCACTGCACGTTATTGTGCAATACGCCGTTACTGGTTTTTAAATATTGCTCTTTGATCTTAGCCAGGGTTACTCACCAACTCCAAATCGTCCCAGGAAGTGTGTCCTGTGATCCTTCCTTGCTACCTGGGTAGTCGCCAGCTCTTGGTAACCTCTGCTGTAGATAAAGTGGCGTCATGCCTTTTGGGTATCGCTATTCACTTTTAATAACAGAAGCCAAATGTAGCTAATTGTTTATTGCAAAATAAATCATATTAGTACGGTGTGGAGGAGCATGGCATAAAACATGAAGAAATGACCAAGAACTGGTAAAAATGAGAAAGGTGCCACTTCTCTGATCTTTCCTAAATAGGACTTGCACCCTGACTTATGTGGTGAGATTGCCCGTCCACTTGCCATTGCCCACTTTTTTTTTTCTGGCCCTTTGTGTAAAGAAATCACATATCAAAAATATAATCATTTTCATGATCAGCAGCTTTGAAAACCACATGACCTGACACACTGTGTGCCTATCACACTCCAAGTTTTGTGAACAGGACTAACTTTGACACTTCATATCCAATCAGAGGGTGAAACCTTTGGGGTGGATTGATGTGGCATGCACATCTTCAAGTCCGTCTGATCACATTTGCCGAAGACACCCTTTGGTTTGATCTTTATCATAGGGGCATAATTTCCTACATAAAATTTGTTCCAAAAATGGCCTGATAATGAGGGATTTTTCATGCTTGGTGGGCCAAAAATAGGGAGGATACCCCAAAAGGCTTGATATCTTGCATAGTTTGGCACCAAAATAAATCAAACATATCCATGTTATTGCCTGGGAACAGTTGCACCATCCTGTTGTTTATTTTTAAACTCAATGACAGAAAGTTGAGTAATTCTGAACCAATGTTCCTTTTTGGGACGCAACAAGTTGGACCTGCTTTATTCATATATTGAGCAACCTTCAAAGGTACATCTGGCAACTCTGACCATCTTACTGCCACCTATAGCCCGTGTCTTGATTGCAGCAGTTCTCAAGTATTCAAGCCAGAAGTTCTTGTGTGAGTTTAGGAGGTTGTTGTTGGTTTTATTATTTTTATATTATTTATTTATTTCTCTTTCTCTCAAGCTTCTGTAAAGTTCTAATTTCCCCGTGGGGATGATATAAAGAACATCTGCCGAACATTCTATCATATGTGGAGCTTTTCTCGTGGTGAGTCAGGAGGTGAGGGAAAAGAAAAACTGAAATGATTTCAAAGTGTTATAAACACAATAAATGTGCCCTTTCTCTGGCTTAACTCTCGGTCGATTTGAATGTCTCAGTCTTTCCGTCTTGGTATTATTCTTGATGATGTTCTAAGTGGCAACAAATATGTACAGTTTAGCAAAATAACCCGCCTTATTACATTTTTCTCCTTCTACTTCTCCTAATATTATTATTATTATTATGTTTGTGGCGAAGCCATAGCATTAGTATCAGAAAATTGCAAAACGTTCTGATGAGTGCCACTTTGCGGCTCGGGTGCTGTCATCGCGTCATTTATTCACAAATGTGAACCCTTTCTACTTGTCAGAAGCTGGAGTAGAGTGCTTCATAACTACTTCTAATGTCCTACTCTGGGGTAGGACCAATTCTTATCCTGGTCAGATGTTTAGTGTAATGTCTAAGAGCAATTCTGAAATGTTTGGTAAATACGGGCACTGATCAGTATTTGTATTGAGACAGTGATTGTATGAAAGACATGGGTGCACATGGGATCCAAGTTAGCCTGGATATCTGGTGCTGGTTAAAGAACAAAGTGAGATCATTAAAATGCAAGTCAATTGAAAATCGAGGCACACAGTACGTTCCATTAGTTTTAAGTAGTTGGCTGCTAAAAGAGAAAGTGGCTGGAACGAAAACCTGCAGCCACTGCGGCCCTCCGAGCACTGAGTTGGACACCCCTGCTTTAAAAGTTCCTCACGGACTGTCGGGTGGACCTCGTTGTGCAATCCAGGCAATAAACTGGCACTCCCTCTAGTGGCGCCTGGTGTCCCTGCACACCTGAGCCTTCACTATGCTTTAAAGCAGGGTTGACGGATGCAGGCCCTGGGTTTTCATCCCTGCCACTTACTTAATTAGTAACAGACTTGTTTTGCAGTAAATTTTATTTTAATGACTTACTTTTTAAAATTCAGGACCCCTTTTTTTGTCCCGCCCCCCCCCATAACTAGCATCCAAAGAAACATGAGATGCAAAATGAGCCAACGATTAACCAGCTCACACAGGGCTGTCAAACTCCTTTCTTGCAGGGCCACCAATTTCTTAATTAGAAGCCATTTCTCATATTAATAAAACCAGTTATTTAATTCTGTGGCTTATTAGTTTCTGCTGCACCAGATGTTTTGTAAACTATTGATTTTTATTTCTTGTTTCTTTAAGAGCAGCATCCAAATGTTTTGCCGACCAGAACCGATCACTTTTTTTTCAGACCAAAATGACCAAAGTTCTGCAGCTTCAGCATGCTTCATGGGATTCTGGCAAAAACTTGACGTGTTGAAATGATTCCACAGACCAGATATCTTTGTTTTTGAAAGCTTTAGTAAAAATTCAAAGTAAAACAGTTCACACAAAAATAGAAAAAAAATTGATATACCAAAGAAAAGAAAAGTTCTGTTTAAAGCTTATAAATCTTGTTTCATTTCTTTAAGTTAGCTTAACTGAACCATTTCTAAAATCTGTACGCTTATCTCATTTTCGTGCCGTAAATGGGTCTTGTGGTCCCTGCTAGCAATGGGACGTGTTCTAAGCAACGACTACTACTGAGTTGATTAACACGCCGCACCTCAGATAGAGCAAGAAAGTTCTATCTCCTATTAACTTACAGAGGCTAAAAGACGATACCACATTCTAATACCCAGTCTTCAATAGGATTCAGGCAAACACGATATGAATTTAACTTTCTAAGATTAGCTCTTACACCTTCACTTCTTTTTCTTTTCAAACAAATTTTCATGGATTGTTTTCAGAGCGTAGCGGATGGAGAAAGTGGTTCAGATCCCCTCACTTTCTGCAGGCTTTATTGTGTTGTAGATTTAATTTTAAATGGATAAATGTAATTTTTTTTTACCCATTCATCTCCACTCAATAAAATGACAAAGGAAAAATGTTTTCCGGAAGGTTTTCAGATTTATTAAATTGTCGAGATTGACATTAAAGAGTCATTCTGTTAATGAGTGTCAGAAAAGCTACGATGTGATTCAGTGTTGTGCAATAATAAAATGTGAAGACATCCAAGGGTGTGAATCCTCTTTTTTTTATTAGGCCCTGTAAACAGAATATTAGTAAAAAAAAAAAAAATCCTAGATGCCCATCCTCATGCGTCATTTCCTTTACCGGTCAGTCTGAGGAAAGGCACGTAGGTGACACGTTCAGGATTAGTTAATGAACCAGTGGTGGGATTTGAGCCCACACCCATTTAGTTTCTGGTTATTCATGAATTGCTCGCTTGTTTGCTGTATCTACTAACAAAGCCAGAATGGGCTGCTGAAGAGTCCGTCCTGGCCATTACTGCATTCTTTAGTAGGAAATGAATAAGGAGTGACATCAAATCAAGGCTTTTGTGTGCTCAGCAGACGTTAAAATGGACCTCCACTGAGTCACAAAATCAAATTATTTGCACCGCATACTATAAAGCATATTCAGTTGCTCCCTTTTGATTAACTGCCCGTGTTCCTGAACTTCGCTTACCTTGAATGTTTTGTGTGCGACACCTGTTTTGTCACCCTCTTGGCCACATTCCTTTATTTACTGCTAGCTGTAAGGTCAGTCTTGGTTAATAATGTTTACCAGGCGTAAAGGCCAGTGTCAGGGATTCTGAAAGCTTGCAGCTGTCTCTTGAGCCCTCAGGCTGCTTGCGTTTTTTTTTTTTATTTTTTTATTTTTTAAAAGTTGACTCTTTCCACCAGATAAAATAAATAAATCTGGTCATAGCCATGCTTGTCAACGCACATCGCTTTTGAAAATGTCATGGATCGGGGGAGGCAGGAGACGAGTGTCATGCTTGGGAATTCTGAAGTAAACTGATTTGCAGGCTGCATGCCGATGACTCCTCAGACAGTAAAGACACATGACGCTGCTCGCCCTTTTTATTTTTTATTTTTTTGGTCTTCGTCTCTTCATCTCTGCTTCTCCATCTTCAGTAATATAAAGGCACACCTGGAGCCTCCAGCGATACTGAAGCTGGGTTTATTATCTGACATAATAGGACAGTTGAACCTTCGTGACCCTTCCCGCACCCCGCCACCGTGGGTGTGTTCATGTAAAGCGCATGGCGTTTCAAAAAGACTGGAGGGATAGTAAAGGATTTTATGAAGAATTCGCCTACTTGGACAATTTCACATTTTATGTTATTAATTTAGGACGGCACAGTGGCGCAGTGGGTAGGGCTGCTGCCTCGCAGTACGGAGACCTGGGCTCGCTTCCCGGGTCCTCCCTGCGTGGAGTTTGCATGTTCTCCCCGTGTCTGCGTGGGTTTCCTCCCACAGTCCAAAGACATGCAGGTTAGGTGCATTGGCGATTATAAATTGTCCCTAGTGTGTGTGCTTGGTGCGTGGGTGTGCCCTGCGGTGGGCTGGTGCCCTGCCCAGGGTTTGTTTCCTACCTTGCGCCCTGTGTTGGCTGCGATTGGCTCCAGCAGACCCCCGTGACCCTGCAGTTAGGATATGGTGGGTTGGATGATGGATGGATGGATGTTATTAATTTAGGATGGCACGGTGGCACAATGGTAGCGCTGCTGCCTCGCAGTACGGAAACCTGGGTTCGCTTCCCGGGTCCTCCCTGTGTGGAGTTTGCATGTTCTCCCCGTGTCTGCGTGGGTTTCCTCCCACAGTCCAAAGACATGCAGGTTAGGTTCATTGGCGGTCCTAAAGTGTCCCTGGTGTGTGTGTGTGCCCTGCGGTGGGCTGGCACTCTGCCCGGGGTTTGTTTCCTGCCTTGCGCCCTGTGTTGGCTGGGATTGGTTCCAGCAGACCCCCATGACTCTGTGTGAGGATATAGTGGGTTGGACAATGACTGACTGACTGACTGTTTGATAATTTATTAACCTTAGTGTATTTAATTAAAATATACTATGTAGTGAAAAGCAATTTTCTATAATGCCAAATTCTGAAACGTACTTGAACCAATTCAGGATTGTGGAGATGCAGCATGGGGACGAGGGCTGAGATAATGTCGATGTTACTGCCCATCGCCGATTGGCTCCAAACATTTGCAGAAATTAGAACAATTGTGACAAAGAAAAGCAAAGGAAATCTCAAGTAGGCCAAGCCCTTAATCACAAGGAAGACTGGACAAGAAGTATTGCCACAGTCTGTGTGGTAACAGCATGGTGGGGCCTTCCGTAGTTGTGCTGCTGCCTTCCAGGTCCTGACCACTCCAGGTCCAGTCTCTGACTGTGCCGTTCAAACCATTTCCCCGAGTCTTTGCGGGATATGCCTCTGTGTAGTCCGTGCCAAAGGCGTGCATGTTAGTTGATTTGGCCAGTATGAGTGAGTGTACCCTGTAATTGACTGGCATCCCCATCCAGAATTGGCTCCTGCTTTGCAGCCACTGCTGCCAAGAAACGCTTTTGCTTCCAGTAACCCTAAAATTGGATTAAGCTGGTTAAGTAAATGGATGAATGGATGGAATTATTCAGAGTGGCATGATGAATCGGAGCCTAGTTCTGTTTTTCCATTTCTCTCTTGCCGTCTTTATCTGCCTGACATATAAATATTGTTACGCTGATATTTTTGGATGATTTATTTATTCAAGACAGTTTACAAGGTCAGGATATGTTACAACTCTTTTATGAGAGCTTTTTACAGTAGGAGCTCAGGAATATGAAGCAACTTGCTCAGGGTCACATGACGAAGCAGAGACAGGACCAGCCATTGGCCTTCTGGTTTGAGGTCCAGCGCTTCGGCTTCTTCATCATCCTGCCTGCCTGCCTGCCTAACTCTATTTTAACAGACGCATTCTGTACTTGCATTGCATTGCATCACATCCTTTCCCCTTAATTTTCTGTCCTCCGCTTCTCACTTCTGAGGCCGAGGAGGTGTACATTCGCCAAAAGGCCGCTCTTTCTGTATTGTATACACCCAGCGTACCCACCAAAAGGCGGTATGGCAAAATGATCAGCCATGCATGCTTTAAAGAGAAGAATCTGTGTGCGTGAATGCCTCCCTTTGAGATGTATGCATCTTTACTCTGCCTTGTGTTCTTATAAACAGGAGAACCACAACCACCTCCACACCCATTTTGCTGGAAAAAGCCCCCCTCCCAAAAATAAACTGTGTGGGCATGTGTATGTCGTTTATGGTGTATGAAATATTTGTATATCATTCAAGTATCATGTTAGCATAATTAAATAAATGATATGAATATCCCAAACACCTTTTAGAACTATATTTATAGCCATATCACCCCACCACAGCTCTGTAAATTATCAACTTCAGTCAAGCCCATTTAGCATTTCTGCTCTGACCTCTGCTGACTGGCTCACGGACCGAACAGATGGTCGTGTAAAAGAGGTTTCACTGCCTGAATCGTGGCCTCGCATGCAAATGCATCTTTGCAACAGTTGTGGATACAAATCCTAGTTGTTTACGGACTTGAATTACTGGGAACTGAGTAAAAAAGGTCTCCTACATTTGTTCCACGTTGCAGCTTCTCTAGTCCACTCATGAAGATGGCCTTTGAGATGGTGCTTACCTGTCAAATGTTGTTTTTGAGCTCAAGCCTGATTTTATAACCCCATAGTAGAAGGAAAATGGGCAATGTTCATTTGATATGGGCGCACAGATTGGTACCCAGAATTCATTTCCAAACTCTGACACTCGAGTCCATCTAAGGTGGGAATGTATAGCAGCACGTGAAGCTGTGCAGAGGAGAGCAACCAGGAGCATCCCAGGACTTAAGGACACGTCCTACTGTCACGGTCTCGGAGACTTAAACCTTTTTTTAGTCTCGAGTGGAGGAGACTGTGTGGGAACTAGTGCTGAGATAATATCGATGATACTGCGCGCCAATTGGTTGGGCACATTGATCAAACATTTGCAGAAAGCGCCAAGCTGTGGCCACTTTTTTTTTTTTTTTTTTTTTTTAATCCCATGTGCCTCAAAAGAAAGGTGTGAGGTGCTCAGTCACAGCAGGAGGTGCTTGGAATTCCCAAGTTTAGCAGGAGTGCACTGTAGACAAAGTTTGAATGGGAAGAGCACAGATTTGTGCCACTATGCAGCTCACACACTCACGAGTGCCCGTGGTTCTCGCTGTCTGCCCTCTTTTAGGCAACTGTAAAACGATCACTCACTGTGGCCACACAAGTTGGAATTCTTTTAAAACTTTGGCTGGTACCCCCCACACCCATGGTCTGGACAAAGTGGGTCAGAAAATCTCTGACTGACTTTGGATGATTTGCCCTTTTTATTTGATTTTCACTTGCATGATGGAATATCGACTCATACGGTAAGGGACTGATCCCCCAGAGTTATTTAACTTGTCAGTAAAGTTACAATATTTTTCATTTACCATCCCTTTTGATATCAGGGGCAGCTGGAGCCTATCCTTGTCGTGTGATTTTTACATAACCTATGCAGAGAGATTTGGGCACCTGACAAAGAAAAGTGGTGGTGCTTGTTTGGTGTTGTGGGTAGTGTTTGAAGTGGGTTGGTACTAGCAGTGCTCAATGCTTCTTGGGGATACCCCGTCCCTTCGATATTATGTACTACAACCTCCAAGGGTGAGCCCCCTGCCCCATCATGTAAAAGTAATAACGAATTGGGAGGATGAACAAGACTCTGACTAAAACAGAGTACTGCCATTTTATGAGGCCTATCAAATTTTAGAGTTTCATGCCAATATGGCTTCATGATTTGTAACCATTTTAACTCTTTCAGGGCTGATGTGAACTGTTGTGAAAAGGAAGAGTTGACGATGGCAATCAACTGTAAACTGTGATAAAACCAACCATTATGTTTTAGTTGGATGCTCGTTGCCAAAGGAAAGTTAGCTTCATTGGTTTTGACCAGGATTTCCTGCGCTCCCATGAGTAACAAGGCGCAAGCAACGGCAAAAATGGTACTGACATCTGGCGAGAGATCAAAGCGGATGTGTAAAGCAAAATACTCAGTGGATGACATTTTGCTTATTCTCTCTAAATTGGACTTGTCGGACTCCGATTTTGATGCAAGCAATCGAAAATGAATGTGAGGTTTCAAGTTCAGCTGACTGGTCCCCAGTTAATCGTGCTGCTAAACAGGTTCATGTAGCTAACACGCCTACTGCACTGTTTGCCTGGGAGGACTGCCACTTAAGAGATAGAAACCAGATAGCAATGCACTGCGACCGTGACCGCTGCTGCTGCACCAGCCATTTAAAGACAGCTTGACAGCATGCCTGCTGCACATTCTTGGCTAACTGGCAGCCACAGCATGCAGCAACAGATGTTTTATGATGATTTCTGTGTGAAGCCATTGCTTTTCAGAAAACTGTTTTTTGAAAAAATATTCAGAGTTAATTGAACTTGGAACAAGTTACCTTTGAATCATCATAGCAACATTACTGAGTATCGCTACATGTGCCGAGTTGCAGCAATCTGTCAGACAACAAAACAGACTCCTGCATTCCAAGCTGAAACGCCTGTGCGCCATTCTTTTACTACCCAATGTAGACCCTTTCCATGGTACATGGGTAGAGCAGCTAATTATTTGTAATCCACAAGCATCTCTCCAAACTCTCCCCACCCAACACCCATGACGGTGGTATTGAACATCATTGTTGTTTTGAAATGATGATGTGAACATTTTAAGACATCACAAAGCCCTAATGGGAAGCTAATACCAGTCTTCAAAACACTCCAAAGCGTTGATAAAGTAGAACAAGCAGAATTCTTTCAGCTTAAGGTTAGTCACATTAGATGACTTTTTTCCAGCAATTTTTCAGCTGTAGCCTTCATTTATATAATCTTAGACAGTCATAGGTGGTACACTCCTGTAAAGCCAATCCCCTAATGTGACGTGCCCAGTGACTCACTACAACAAGTCTGCGACTCACTCTGATAAAATCAAACCGGTTTGTTGTTGTCTTTAGTTGTAGGGCCAGGCTATGTGTGCATGAAAGCTGACAGCCAATGAATGCTCATCCTAAAGTATGATGAATATAGTGCAGCGAGAGAGAATTAGCAACGCGGATGTTTTGGATCTCACAAACAGAAGAGAAGCTCACCTGTCTGTCTCGTGTGTGCAAAATGAAGAGAAAAAAAAAAGGCAGAGATTGCACCTGAACTCCCCACAGCTCTTAAACCTTTGCTGGTTCCATTACACAGCATGCTATTGGCTATAAGAAAAAGGAGGTGAGCATGACTACGCTGGAAGATCGATACTCAAGTCGGTAAAGTAGACCTGCCCAATGATTTTAAATCATTTCGTTTGGTGACAAGATTCCAACTGTGGTTGGCAAATCTGACATATCCCATGACTAGAAATCACTTACTGTTACGTTGTCTTAAAGGATAAATCACAAACTCAAGGATACTAATGGAAATGTAGGGGAATTGCATTTAAGGCCGAAGCCAAGAAATGGTTCTTTACATAAAGAGTTGTGGGAATCTCGAACAAACTACTGAGACATGGAGTTGAAGCAGAAACCTTGACAAACTGTAATAAGTATCAGGATGAGATACTGGAAGATCTTGGCTATTGGCTAAACAAACCAACAAACCTTGATGGACTGAATGGTTTCCTCTCGTTTGTTAAATTTTCAGTGCTCTATATGAAGAGTCAAGGAGCTCCTTGTATTTATTAACAGAGAAGGGTTGACGATCCTGGGCCTCCCCATCCAGTGCAGTTTGGAGTTGACGGGAGTGGGCTTTGTTTCTCTGTAACATAGAAGAGGTTTAGGAGCTTGGAGGCAGCAGAGCTGGGTCAAGATCAGACTCCAGCCTTCCTCATGACCACAGGAATCCTGCACTTTGCAGACATCTAATTAGTGGTTCCACATCACATATTGTTCAGCTTGCTTGGCACAACAAACATGCTTTGAAGATGGGATGAAGATAAAAATAATCCTGGGTTTTCCTGTGTGCTCACCCCACTGTGGCTCCTATTTCTTTGCTGAATTATTCCTTGGCTGCTTGTATGTCACACATCAAATGGTATCTGAAGGCCTGTAAATCAGCACAGTCTTTTTCACGGCTGACCTTCGCATACTGACTAAGCATAGTGGTGCCCTCCTGTGGGCACTCAAAAGGTCAGTGTTGACTGGGCAGCTAAGAACCATGAATGAATTAGACCGAGCTTGGCAGCCTTTATATGACGATTGCTGTTTGAGGTTTCCACCAAGCTTTCTACTGTTTGTATTTTGGCACAGAGTGCGAAGAAACCTCACAGCACGTTATGTGACTTGGGCATTGATGATAAGAAAGGAAGAGGAAAGCTTGGAGCCATGCTTGAGTTTGTTTTGCATTTTAGTTATCAGGGAAAGCGCTGTTTTGGTTTGTTAGTTTTCAAAGCATCCATATCGAGATTTAGCAAGAATTAGACTTAGTACAGTAAAAGGATTAGTAGATGGCAATAAATGAAAATATAAAAAAAAAAAGACAGAAGATTAAGATTGGCCTGAACGTCAGTGTCACAGTGTGCGTAAGGTGTCGTGTTAATTACCCATGATGATATCATTAGTGATATTATTATCTGTAGGCCCACCCATTGGAATTATGGTTAACAGTGTATCAGAAAAAGAGTCGGAGGCAGAAAAAAGGTTTGGGGATGGCTACCCCGTGATAATGAAAAATCAGGCAGCAAAACAACAACCTGTCTATATAGAATAATGGAGTTCAAAATGGAACTGGTTAACAAAAGGGCTCTCTGGTATATACAGTACACCCCCAAAATTCACGGGAGTTACATTCCTAGAGCACCCGCGAATTGTAAAAAACCGTGACTTTTGGATGTGTTTTAAAAAATGCTATTTAAATGCCTATTTTTATAGTTTAAACCCTAAATACAGTATGCCCTCAAAGCACTTTAATTTCATTGCAAACTCAGCTTAATACATTAATACATTACCTAAAAAATTCCCTTAATACATTACCTTAAAACAGAATGTAAAGGTAAACCCGTATACTGTACAGTACTGTACTGCTATGTCTCCTGCAGTGCTAGAATGTAAAATAACGATGTTACCACTATACGTACTGAAATTCATGCAAGCGCGTTTTCTTTGGTATGCACTGTCTTTTTATTTGTTATAAGTAGAGTAAATACATAATTTCATTTAATTAAAATACAGTAAAACGTACAGGTACTCACCAGTGATGAATGATACTAATGATGAAGTAGCTATGCAGTATGATGCAGAGGATTTACAACTCTTCAGGTGGCGCCTCTTCAGGCGCCTCAGGAGGAGTCGTATCTTTGGACGGGTCTTCTTCTGGTGGGGTTTCGTTCTGGCTTTTCTTTATAGATTTCAGGAACATTGCGATGGGAAGTTGCTACATTGTCTCCTGTAGCGAACTGCTGATTCAATTTCCGTGCTTTCTCACGGATGATGTTACCGTTAAAGGGGATGTTGTTCTTCCTGCAGTCGGTGATCCACAATGCCAAGGCAGATTCCATCCTGACGATATTTTTATTCCTTACGGTCGTAACCTTTTTGGCACTATCACAGAAACTTACAGATACAGTACTCCAGATTGTTGCTTTGTTCTTGTTTATGTAGCGTGCAGTGCTTTCATTAATGCTATAGTGGTGCGCTACTGCAGCATAACTTTTTAGTTCCCGGAGCAAATCCAGTAGTTCAACCTCCTACTGAAGTGTTTTAAACTTCTTCTGGTGCTTAGGCTCAGTGCCAGAAGCTTTAGAAGGTGCAGGGTGATTCGGCGACATCTTGTGCGCTTAAGAATAACAAAATAGATACAATAACAAAATGGAAAACACGAGGACAATCAGCTGGAGTCGCGGCACAGGGCAGCAATCAATCAGCAGCAAAGAGAAATGAATAAAGCTCTTGGATTGGCTACTTTCACCATCCTAAACAGTGTTTCCTTCAGCGGTTGCTTCCTGTTCTCTCTACAGCACAGAATTGCCACGAAAAAAGGCATAAAAATTGCGGAGGATATTTGCGCTTTCCGCTAACAATTAATAGTTAGGTTCTAAGGAAAAATCTGCAAAGAATTGAGTCCACGAACCCTGAACCGCAACTTTGCGGAGGTCTACTGTACTGTATATTGTACAAGCAGGAAGAGGTGGAGTTTCAGGAGGCCGGAAGAGGAAGTGAAGTCTGTAGAGGTGGGTTCGGGACTGGTTAGGACGTCATTATACTGTACTAGCTGTGCAAGCCAGTGCTGTAAAAAGCCCTGGGGTCCTAGAAACTATTGAAATCATCAGAAAAAAAAAAAAATTTGAAATTTAGAGATGTCCGATAATTGAAAGAAACTACTGTGGGAGGTTTTGTTTTGCCATCTTTTGTACATTTGCGGCTAAGTAACTTTGTCTGTCTTTGGAGGTTTTGCTTTGCCGACGCTCTCGCCTCACTTCAATATTAGCCGCTAATCAAGTGATGCTTTCTTCGGAGATTTCGTTTTGCCAACGTGCTCGCCTCACTTGTGTATTAGCAGTGTGAGGAAAAGTAAAAGGGATACTGTTTTGCCGATGTGCTTGCCACGCTTCTGTAATAGCGGATAAGCGAGCGACTCTCTCTTCGGATGTTTCGTTTTGCCGACGTGCTTGCCTCGCTTGCGTATCTTCAGAGGTGGATGGAGCCCTTAGCCCAACTCCACCTCTCACTTCCGGGCCAGACAGACGGACACACTTCCACACGTAGATGTTTATACAGAAGATAGGAAGGGACACTGGATGGCAGTTCTGGCCAGGATGGACGGCATTCTTGTTTCCAGATGGAACTATAAAGGGGATGAACCAATGGAGACAGCCTTACAGGATACCTCAGACCCCTAATTCACTAGACGGCAGATCTCCTGGGTCATTATACTCATGCATATGTCAGCACCGAGTGTTAGGTATTGTATTCCAATGGGACATCCCTGCTGGGCATCATGGGTACTGTGAGGGTGAGCTATAGAAGAAAATGATCCTTGTTTCAAGGGACTTCTGCCTAACTTAATGCACCACCATCATGTAGTGCTATGGCACCGGAAATACTTCTAGGTCCGAGATACAAAGGAGTCGCCTCACCTCAGAGGGGACACAGGAATTGGGAAGTGTTGGAGTGAAAGAAAAATGAGCATTATGTTGTATATAAGCGCTGCTGCCTCGCAGTTAGGAGACCTGGGTTCGCTTCCCGGGTCCTCCCTGTGTGGAGTCTGCATGTTCTCCCTGTGTCTGCGTGGGTTTCATCAGGGTGCATTGGCAATTCTAAACTGTATATTTACCGCTAACCAAGTGACGCTTTCTTCGAAGACTTCATTTTGCCAACGTGCTCGCCTCGCTTGTATATTAGTGGTGGGAGGAAAAGTAAAAGGGATACCATTTTGCCGATGTACTCGCCATGCTTCTGTAATAGCGGATAAGCGAGTGACTCTGTCTTCGGATGTTTCATTTTGCTGATGTTGAAAGGAACTACTCTGAGCATCTCTCTCCTAGGAGGATTTGTTTTCCTGATGTGCTTGCCCTGTTTGTGTATTAGCAGTGGGAGGAAAAGCAAAAGGGATACTGTTTTGCCGATGTTAGCAGCTAAGCGACTTTGTCTTTCTTCTGCGGTTTCATTTTGCTGATGTGCACACCTTGCTTGTGTTATTAGCGGCTAAGCAAGTTTTCTGTTTCCTCGGAGGTGGAGCCCTTACCCAGACTCCACCTTTTACTTCTGGGCCAGACAGACACACACACTTCCATGCGTAGACGTTTATATATAAGATGACGCCAGAAGTGGCGGTGCTACTCGGTTGCTCTGCAGAGGGACAAAAAGAGAGTATTAGAAAAGAGTGCCAACCCCTGGTCTGGCAGAGAAATGACACAGTTTGAGCCTACAAACAGTCTCCCATGTGCACATACGTGACACCAGTAAGAACATTTTTCCATTAAGTGAACAGATTGCCAGTTGATGATGATTTTTTTTTCTGGTTTCCAGAGCTTAGAACACAATAAACAGAAACCATAACCTTGAAGTAATCCAGTCTCGAATGATCAAGCAAACTTTACTAAAAGAGTAAAACTGGTGGTGATGTCAGTTGGTAACCTGAAATTCCCCAGAAACTTGATAAGCTGTCCTATATATAAAAAAAAAATACAGTGCCCTAATATTTGGGACAAAGAAACATTTTTCAGTGATTTACCCCTCTGCTCCACAGTTTAAAAGTACAAAACAAACAATTCAGACGTGATTAAAGTACATGCTGCAGATTGCATTTAAGGGATATTTGCTTACATTTCGGTCACACCATGTAGAAATGGTAACACTTTCTCTGCATCCCCTGGTATTATCCTAACAGTAACGTCAAGTGTATAACTTGGGCTATGTCTGCACTACTGCGTTTTTTGTTTGCAAAATTTTTAAATGCAGATCTCCGTCGACATAAATGTTTTCACGTGCTTTACTGAAGTGTCTGTGCCCACACTAAAATGATCTTAAACACCTTTGCCATAGATGTTCGCCTTACAGTGGGCATACGTGCATATCTGGAAACAGGAAGAGAAAGGGTCCACCTTGAAGACATGGTTACACATTTGCCCACTGGATTTGTCACAAAACTGTAGCAACTAAATTATTTGCGTTTTGTACATTGTGAAGGAAACCCGGGTGTCAGCAAGCCCAAACCACGACACGAACACAGAAGCAGAGTCCCGGGTTCAAATACTGGAAGGTTTTATTATATTTACCTCCAAAAAAGTGATATAAACACAAACACAGGTCTCTTTCTTTCTTTCTTTCTTTCTTTCTTTCTTCTGCACTACTATCCTCCACCCACGCATTGCTCCACTACCTCCCAGCTCCAACTTGCTTAGATAATGGAGTGCAGCCCCTTTTATTACAGACCCAGGAGTATTTCAAGTGCCAGGGCGATTTCCCGATGGAAGCACTTCTGGGTCACACGGAAGTCCATTATAACAGTAAGCTTGCCTCCCTGCAGCGCCCTCTCGTGGCCCCCAATGACTCTAGCACAGGGGTGGGCAACGTCATTCCTGGAGGGCCGCAGTGGCTGCAGGTTTTTGTTCTAACCCAGTTGCTTAATAAGAAGCATTTGTTGCTCAAGTGACACTTCTGCTTCATTTTAGTTGTCTCACTCATTAGGATTTTTAACTCTTATTGCTTATTTTAGTCTTAAACAGCTGTTCTCTTGGTTTTTAATGGCTTTTTATTAGCAATAAGATTCAAATGACAAAAGAAAGCAGCATTTCTCCATTTTGCTTGTTTCCATTTACACCTGTGTGTATTTATCATGCACTATTTGGTTTAATTAAATACTTGGGAGGCAAGTGAAGAGAAAAAAGTGAAAGACTGAGTATTATTCATACATTTTAGACTTCATATCATTTGGATGATGATATTAGAAAGGGAAAAAAATCTAGGATATGAGAATGGCCTGACATGGCAGAGTTAAAGCACTAACAAGCCATGAAACTGAATTATTGGCAAGGATTGTTTTCTAATTAAGCAACTGGGTTAGAGCAAAAACCTGCCACCACTGCGGCCCTCCAGGACTGACTTTGCCCATCCCTGCTCTAGCAGGGCTGCCCTGCTAGACTACATTTCCCGGCATGCCCTGCTGGCTTCCCACTGGGCGTGGATATCCAGGACTGCTGCCATCTAGCGTGCTGGGGGAATAAAAACTCCCCAGCAATATCTCTTCTTTTACAGGGGCTGTCCTTCCATCTCTTCCTTCAGGGTCTGCTTCTAGTTTCCTTCCCGGCCTGTCTGCCCGTCCAGCCCATGTGACATCTACAATGTGTATACAGTGTTCAAACTGTACAAAACACAATTCAGATGCATACGGGTAAGCAACACAACAGGCGCCATATTAAGCAACTTCTCTGTGTCTGCTATGTTAACATATGGTTTACTTTCATGAAGAGTGTTCTGTCCTGGAATGAGATGTTGTAATGAGCAGGATCCGAACTGGGAAGAACATCATAGTAAGTATGAACCAATCGAAGCTGCCTTTTCAAAACTCTTCGTTTTCATTTGTCCACACTTCAGAAATGCTCTGGAGAGCATTCCCAAAAGTCTTTTAAGAAAATGTCAGTATAATGTGAACGTGAGGCTTCAATCAAGACTAATGTCTGCACAATTAAACGAAACCCAGTAATGTGAATGTAGCCTTAGTTGTGGAACAGTCACTGATATGATCTTCACAGTAATAATGCTGTTAGATTTTCAGCATGACAAGACTAATAGCTTTGGAGATTAATGCTGTCACAATAAGACACAGGAAACATCAAAGGTTTGGGGCAGCCACCCGTATAATATCCCTGGCTGCAAAATGGGTATTTTTTCATGAGGTGTGCATGGTACAGCATCCAAAACAGAGCTGACTTAGGTTGAGTAAAATGGTGGTTTTAAAGGTCATGACAAGAAATGACATCATCTGGACTGGAACTGGATGTGACGTCTTTGGGACTAGAAGTGACATCATCAAAAGCGCTGGCACCTAGTTGGATTTTTTCGAGGATTGTCTGCAGAGGACAGAGAGAGAGAGAGAGAGAGAGTTAGAGCAGCTCGCCACCCCCTGGTCTGGTGTGGTATTACTATTATTTAAGCCCTCTAGCTGCCTCCCATGCGCATGTGTGTGACAATCCGAATGTCGTGTTTCTCTTTGTGCACACCAACCCTTCATTGCCAGATCCCTATTTTTTCAGGGTACAGCAACATGCACACAGTGGGAGCCTATCTTGGCTACATCAGATGTTAAGTCAAAAACTGATCCTCGATGTGAACACGGGGCACACCTGCCCAACGATCTGTCACACCAAGCCACTCTGTCAATGTCATTCAACCTAACCTGTGCAATTTTGGGCTGTGGGAGAAAACTGGAGCACAAAGAGAGAACCTGCATGGGGCGGGGAACATACACAATTAGTCCAGTGTACATGTTGAGTGGGCTGGAATGATTCCATAGCTTGGAGGAAGCAGCTCTAGCTATGCGTTAGTGCATAGTGCCATCATGGTGTACACATAGTTCCGCTTTGACTTTTACACTAGCCTTAGTGGTTTCAACATTAGCTTCACAAGTCTCATTATTTTAGGCATTTGTTTCCTTAAATGTTGACATCGTCGTGTTTTTTATCTTTTGGGTTGGGCCCAGCACTCTGCGTGTCTGAAGGAACAGCTCTCTCGTGATTTTCTACTTAAGGGACCTGCACTCCCAAACACAAGGTCAAGGACTGAAGCACACAGCTGTTCTGTACGTGGCCGCCGGCTTCAGTTCCCATTCTGGCCTTAACTAGACAGATCCCTGACATTTGCCTTAGTTTGTGTTTCACGGGAAACGCGTTACTGATTAAATAACCTGCGAACAGCACAGATGAGAGCGAGCCGCTACACCAATGAGGTGACCTTCAACAAGCCTTGTTTCATAGCTTTGTTAAACTGCCGCTCTGTGGTGGTCCATTACACAGCTTTATCAGAAAGCAGTAAAGAACGTTGTGTACTTGTGGGGACTTCTTTAAAGGCAAAATCCGACAGATGGGAGAAGACCATTCAGTCCATCAAGTTTCTTTAGCTAATGGCTATATTGTCCTAAGATCTTGCCCAGATACGTTATTAAAACTTGTTCAGGTTTCTGCTTATACTGCATAACTTGGTGGTTTCTTCCAAATTCAGACAACTCTTTATGACTGAAGCCAGGGGAGCACTTCTTCATGTCAACACACTTCTTAATACCCCTACTGTGGTGTGGCCGGTATCTCCGATGGCTGTGTTGTAATGCAGTTGTTTTGTTGCTCTGAGGTCATCCAGAGTTGGTATTACCCACTTTACTATGATAAAAAGGGAACTTTAAAAAATGATTATTTTTTGTTTCATGGCGCAAGTAAATAAATTAAGGCAGATATTAATTTAGACTTAGGGACATATTGCATAGCCATTGACTTGTTGATGTTTAGTAGTTTAATACGCAATTAATCGCTTTGGTTGTCCTCTTGAGGTTTTAAAAGAATTTGTGGCTCGAGGGGAAATGCTTCTGAAATACAAATGACATTTTGCTTTTGAATTATTATTAGAAGAAAACATAAGTCATCTATACAGAATGAAATAGTTTTGGGAATCCAGTTTATTTTCGGTCATTTCCTTGTAGAAGCAAATTCCTGTCTGCTGTGTGCTGCCTATTGTTTTATTGATGTAAGTATTTGCAAGTGCTGTTTGTCACAGTATGGGATTGGTTCAAATTATCAATAAATTGATGATCAGACAACTTGTTGCTCAATTAGAAATGTCTTCTTCAAATGCCATAAACAAATTTAAAAAGGGATTTCATTTGTATTCCCTAGAAGGAGCAAATCACCTGCCCCACCGCATTTGGCTGCACGACTGACTGCTTTCTTTGTCTTCGTAAACATTTTGCTCTTCCCACCGACGAGTTTCTTTGAAATACGTCGCCTCCACTCTCATCACCAAATGATGCTTATTGTGTTTTGAAACTCTCTCGCCATATAATTACAGTCTGATGCCCCCCTTTAACACACAATGTTGTTTCGAGGGTCCCCTATCCCTGATCAATTACGTGTACATTTTACAGGAAGTCGTTGATTAATTACTCACGGAGAAGGTCAAAAATTAATTTTGTAAAAACTAATGTTAAACCTCCTAGTTTGAGATTAAATGTGCTTTAGAAACTTAATCTTAAAACCCTAACTAGCTGGTTCCTGTTAAGACTCTAGTTTCTTTTTTTTTTTATATAACCATCTGTTAGTTTTTTTTGTTGTCAAATTCAATTCTAACATTTTCTGATTTTATTTTAATTTCAATAGTATGTATGTATGTATGTATGTATGTATGTATGTATGTATGTATGTA
>JANRMT010062840.1:10654842-10700214 GCA_026402145.1 Polypterus bichir lapradei | reverse complement strand
TGTATGTATGTATGTATGTATGTATGTATGTATGTATGTATGTATGTCAGCTTCATGATCGCAATTGTTGTAAAGGGAAGTGATGAGCTAAATATGCTGGGGATCGCACACGGTGTGATCCCTTGGTATGTTGTGTTTGAGTTTGTAAACTGTAAGATGATAAGTAAAGAACTGGAACAAGACATTAGTTAGATGGGCGGAAGTCAAAACCAGGAAGGCACAAGTACTGAGTGTCCAAAAATAAGAACCTGTGACTGGGCGTCACAAAACTTAGGAGTCCATTAGTTTGGGGCTTATCTCCAACATATTTATAGAATAGAAGAGTATAACTCTTCAAAAGGTGGAGTTGTAGTGCACTATAGGACTGGATGATGGAGTAGAGGTGCCATATGGTGTACCGCTGCACTGAGAGTGCTGTGGGTGGTCGTTGGTTAGAGTCAGAAAGAAGGGCCCCAAATGAATGGTTCTAACATGGAGGTACATATGTGTGAGGTGGATGTGGGTGCACCGGCGAGGATTTCTGCACTGGAGAGGAACACTTGCGTGTCCATGGGAGTTATGAGATGATGAGAGAGGCTCATTTACAATACTCAGTTATGAGTATTGGGAAAACAAGATACTTTTGGAGTGTTAGAGTCGTTCAGATCAGGGCCGAACATGTGACAGAGAGAGCAGTGAAGATGCAGGATGCGCACCCCAGCTGCAGTCGAGACAGTCTGAACCCTCAGACCGATTCGGTGACCTGAGACATGCTGAGGCCCATAAGGTAAAGCCCCTGTCAGCGGCTTCTGTATGACTCCGCCCACTTTCCAAGAGCCACTCCCTATGTTTTGCCGGTGTACTGATGCCTATATTGCATGCCCATCGTATCAATTTCAATTCTTTTTAGTTCCTGCTCTCAAACGTGGGGAATTGGTAATTTGGAGGCCTGTGTATTCAGCATTTATTAAACTCGTAAACTGTTAAGGTCTCTCAGATCTGCATCCGAAGCAAAACCACAGAATGGATGTCTTTTGTTATTGGTTCTCATCCCTACCACCTTTGCCGTCCCTTCCCCTACCTCTTCATATCTTAAATCATTCTTGAGGCAGATTGAAGACTTAAGTGCCAGCTTAAGTGAACAATTAAAGAAAACGTACCAGGTAATTGCAACACAAACACTGACTTAATCAGTTTTAACGCAAATAGATGTCGACGAAAGAAGTGAAGAAGAAGGCCGCTAGAGTGGAGAAAAGAACTGCTCAGTAAGCAGCAAGTGCATCAACCTCTGATTAAATGAGTGCTAAACATACAGAGAAAGAGGATAAAAACTAGGAATGCTCAAGTCAAGAGTATTCACTGCACGTTACCGTGAGCCATTACTGGTCAGACAATAATGCAGGCCCTACTTCTTTCAGCAATGAATTGGAATGAGTAGGATCAAGGATGCATGATAACTGTAGTAATTTCATTTTGGTGGACATGCTATGACAACAATCAATCAGTGACTTTACATCATTTCACGTCAGTGTTTTTATTTTGAATGTACACGTTGAAGGCTTAAAACAATTGAGGCATTTAGGTACGGCCAGTGGTTAGCCCTCCATTTTTAGAGTTTGTTTCTGATGAAAGCCTGCAATCTCTACAATTTTGAATGATATGTTGTTTTGAAATACAAAATATATAGCTTTATAGAATACAGGTCAGTCTTCTCCTTGAGTTCCCATGACATCCTGCATGAACTGCAAGTAAGTTTTTAATGGTGGGGCCTGAAGCAGGTGCACATATGAGACCACCTACCAGTTATGGTGTTCTCTGGTACTCTTTCTTTCAGCCTGCCTTCAGTCAGTGATTTCCATTAAGGGTCACAGGATACCATAAGCTAAATGTGACTGTGGGTGGGAAGCTCACGTGTACTTCTCATTTTTGAATTCACTTGTTACGGGTTATGTTGTAAATTAAACTTAGCATCTTCTGCATTGTTTACTTGTTAAAAGAAGAGTTAACTTTAGTAGCACTGATCAGAACGGTTCAGCCAAAGGCCTCAAGGGCACTGAGGATGGTGAATGGGGGGTTTCCAGCACCCAGCTGGCTCTAGCACAACCGTAATCTTGTTGGAAAAACCAAAGCTAATCGGAGGCACATTGCTGACATTCCTATGGGACCGCCCTACTCAAGGGGAGCAGACGCTGACGAAACAGCCCAACTGTGTGGAGGCCACTGGTATCCTCCTGTGCTGAAACTGCTCTGCTCTCTCGGCCCACCTCTTTACTGACATGATGTACAAAAAGGCTTTGTGTTTACATAGTGAAGCTGACGAGCTAGAGTTAAGCCTGCAGTTCAGGGGCAGCAAAGCCAGTCAATGTCAGTTCCTCCAGACATGTTCTTTTCCAGCAAATAATCTCTCGCACTACAAGCCAGAAGGGGCCATTTGTGATAATTCAGTTGGATCATGTATTAATGACACCTTTCAAAAAGGAAAAGCTGAAAATGTTCCAAACACGGTGAATCTTCTTAAATAATCCGCTACTGTGGCTGTCCGTTTGTCTGTCCAGGATTTTAAATCACCTGTAGCTCGCAAACCGTTTGACCTATGGACCTGAAATTTGGTACACATTTACTACGTGACGTCTACTATCCGCTTTCGGGGTGGTGATTGACCTCCAAGGTTATTCCTCTTTTTTTATTTTTATTTTATTTTATTGTAGAATCAACTCTCAGCAGCGGCCAGCAGGACGGCCGTGCGGTGTATGCGTACGGGCGCCGTTCTCATCTCTACCACCTTCCCCGTCACTCCCCCTACCTCTTCATATCTTAAATCATTCTTTGAAGACTTACGTGCCAGCTTAAGTGAAGAATTAAAGAAAATGTACTAAGTAATTGCAGCACAAACACTGACTTAATCAGTTTTAACACGAAAAGATGTTGACAAAAGAGAAGATTCGGGCCGCTAGGGTGGAGAAGAGAAGATCTGCTCAGGAAGCAGAAAGTGCAACAACCTCTGAGCAAACAAATGCTAAACGTACAGAGAAAGAGGTTGAAAACTAGGACTGCTCAAGTCAAGTGTAGTCGTGCAGTGCACCATTACTGGTATTTTAATAAGTATGTTGATGAGCCTAACTAGAGAAGGGCAGCAGAGATCGTAGGCTTGAACAGTCCCAGAGATGTTTGGATAAGCTTCCTTCTGTTGCAGGGTCAGGAGTATGCGCCATGTTGGACAATGAGGCCTTTTGTACCTGATAGGGTAGGAGGTGAAACCACATTGAAGTCCATGGGCTTTAATGATTTATCTTCTCGGCTATTCTTGTTCACCATCTTCTTATAAGATAGTTGCAGGCCAGAGGAGTGGAATCCCAGTTCCAGCCATGAGAGGTAGGTTGTTCATTACAATGAAGTCATTGTGGAATAATTCTAATTTTATATAGTACCATTCTCACAGTGGGCTATCACAATTTACTTTACAAAGGATTCTTTATTACATACAGTATATGGTGCATTTCATAACAAATACACTTTAAGAAGCAATTACAGTGGTCTTCATTTCGCATTGCTTCTTTTATACTGAGGACTGTTGCAATTCACTTCTCGGTAGTGTCTTTTGTAGTAATGGCTATCTCTGAGTTATTGCTGTGGTTTCCTTTGTGATGGCAATCGCTACAAACCAGCCTTTATGATTTTTACTTAATATACTAATTTTCACACCAAGTGATAAGCTAGCAAAAGGACTGTAACTGCCTTGCACCCAGTGCTTGCTGGGATAGGCTCCAGCCTACCCGTGACTCTACTCTGGATAAGCACAAGTAGAAAATGGATACCGCTCTTCATACAGAGGGCTAGCTACTTCAGTTCAATTTATAAAGGAATATTCACTGTTTCTATTGAGGACCATCACCTTGCAGCTTGCAAAGCAATTGCGGCCATCTTTATTTTACATACCACCTCTGAGGCTAGGGATCTGCACCAGCAAATCGAAAGATTGCCGGTTTGAATCCTGTAAATGCCAGAAGTGACTCTGCTTTGTTGGGCCCTTGATCAAGGCTCTTAACCTGCAATTGCTTTGTCCTGGGTGTGATGTTAATCTGCATCTAGCCCTGCAAGCAGGTCAACTTACAGGGAAAACTTGGGGTTTGGTGGCAGGGTTGGCACTCCAGCCACCATTTAAAAAAAAAAAAAAAATTCACACTATTCCAGTGTGGTGCTGAGGTGTCACCCGCTGCACTCGGGTCCCAATCCAGGCAGTTTGTCGTGTGGTGGGTATGGCAGCACGCTATCAGCACATACTCCCAACCCTTCTCTTTCATACTAAAAACTATAGAAACAACAATTTACAAAACATTTTTATATGGCCAGTTTCATGGTGCTGCCCATTTCAAAGTAACTGCTGTAAGTTTTATTTTCTATGGTGCATTTCATTCTGTGTTTTGTTACAGTTATCATTTTCATCTTGTGACTTTTATAGTGATGACTATCACACTTGCCTTTGCAAAGTTATAATTTGTGTTATCTTTACAGTGGTAAGAAAAAGTATCTGGACCTTTCGCAATTCCCTCATTTTCTGCATTAATTTCACATAAAATGTAATCAGACCTTCATCTAAGTCACAAGTATAGACAAACACAATATTCTTAACTCTTTCAGGGCGGATGTCGACTTTTGAGGACGATAATCAGTTTTAGTTCAACTTTCTTTGCTAGAAGGAAAGGTAGCTTTGTGGATTTGACCTCGATTATCTGCGTATGCATGAGTAGCGAAGAGCAAACAACCTCTAAAATGGCATCGACATCTGGCGAGAGACCAAAGGGAATGCACAAAGTGAAATACTCCGTGGATGACATTTTGTGTATTATCGCCGAATCGGACTCTGACTTGTTGGACTCCGATTTTGATGCAAGTGATCTGAAGATGGAGATTGAAAACAAAAGTGAGGTACCGGCTTCAGCTGAACGTGCTTGTGTAGCTGATGCGCCCACGGCAATTTTTGCCTGGGAGGAGCGCCAGTTACGACGAGAAGAGGTACAAACCAGATTGTGTTGCACTGCCACTCGAAGACAGGCCAGGCAGCTGGCCCTCCACACATTCCTACTGGCCACCGAGCTGTCCCTACACAGCCACCAGAGACACTGAACAGGCGTCGACAGCAGCCACAGCAACAGATGTTTTACGTTCATTTTACATGTGAAACCTTGCGTGCTTTTCAGAAAATAGAGTTGCCTGCAAAAAAAATTCAGCCCTCAAAGAGTTAAACTGATAACACACAAATAGTAATAGTAATCCTTCAAACCTTTATTAAATAACCCATTGAACATTCACAGTGTGCTATGAAATAAACAAGAGAACCTTTTGGATTTAACAATGGCCTTGCGCAGCAATAACTTCAAGCAAGTGTTTCTGGTAGCTGCAGATCAACAACAGCCGCCATTTATTTCTTACAGAACCCAAAATCACATAAGGAATGCCTCAGTGGACTTTAACAGCACTTGTTTTTTGACAGTCCCCAAGCCTTGATTCTCCAAGAAGGTAAGAAAAAAAACTCCAAAAAAGGATCAGACCTACAACAACGCTCAGGAGGACATCTGGACCATTCTTGCTTACAGAGCTGCTTCAGCTCCGACCATACTCTTAGGATGTCTGGTGTGAACGGCTCTCTTGAGGTCATTTGAGTTAAGGTCTGAGCTCTGACTGGCCCATTCCAAAAGTTGGATCTTTTTTTTTTTTGAAGCCGTTATCTAGTAGTAGATTTACTTCAAGGTTTGTTTTTTTTTTTTTTTTTCGTCCCAGTGCATCACCCTGGCCCTGCTCAGCTTCAGCTGACGGCCAGCCACTCTGACATTCATTTTTTCCTTCAATGATGGCAGCGGTCCATTCCCTGTGACAGCATCGCAGCCCTAAATCATGACTTGACACTGCCCTATCTTCGCAATATGTACTGCTGTGTATTATTTCTGAACAATTTCTCAGTTCATAAAACATTTTCATTAGCATTGTGGAATGTCACTCTGGTCTGGGCATGCGATGATGTTGTGGCATCCCCTTGGTGTCCTGCAATAGACATCATGCCTGATGGATGTTTTGCATATTGTAGGCTCATCCTCGGCGATGTTAACTTGTTACAAGCCTTTAGTTGTTAACTGTAAGGTTCTTTTTTTACCTCATTGAATCTTCTCCACTGTTTTCCAAATAAGAAAGATGTCATTCCCACAGTGCTGGGTGTTTGACTTGAAGCTCTGCCTCTTTCCCTCATGCATTGGGCAAGAATCCTGTGTTTATTTCAGACACACAGCATTGTGGGAATACCATCTTTCCTATTTTCTACTAACAAAATAATTTCCATTTAATTACTGATGACAAATCTGCGAATTGTAAGCCTGCGTATAGCAAGAGCGGACTGTAGTTGGAGTTGGTATGTTTCATATGACCTGAGCTTTGAGTTCCTATCTTCGGAAGACCGTAATGGCTGTCTACGGCAGCCCAGTGTTTAGCTGCCAAAACGCTGTATGGCATTATGGGACTCATGAAGAGACTAAACTTGTTCCTTGGCTGAAGCAGAATGAGGCTACATGGTGCATTAGAAGGGCTTTGCTGAGAACATGGCTATAATAAATGCAGAATATGGAAATGTTAATATTTATACAGCCCCAGTTATGATGTGTTTTATAAATGGTGCTATATAAAATGAATATTAGATTGTGTGTTCATTTTTTGGCAGGCCTAAAGGCCTCTTTTAGAAAGATGAATATTTGGCGATGTGTTCGTGTGCATACTCCCCAGATCTGAAGTGTGGGTGCTGCTCAGCGATTGACCAGATGGCTCAGATATCTTAACAAACAAAGCAAATATCAGCAGGTGCTCAACAGCTGTCAGTGGCCAGGTGCTCAACCAACCTGCGGCTTTTTTTTCACTTTTCTGTATTTAAGAGCAGGTTCCAGAGACCGGGAGAGAGAGACAGAGAGGGAGAGGAAGGATTTCCGCGTACGAGCCAAGTGGAATTGCGTGTCAGAAATGGAATGTGCTGGCTGATGGACAGCTGCTAAGCTTCGACTTTCCTACGAGATCTTGGGTTCATGCCTGCCAACAAGTATGGCACTGCTGCCTATTAAATAAAAAAATGAAAGAATGATCGCAGTGGCCTTGTCAAGAACTGTTCAACAAAACCACAGTGGAAAGGGACCTGTGTTTAGCAGACCCGCTTGAATCCTCGGTGAAGCTGGCAGTCACTGCGACTTTTCATTATTGTAAAGCTGAGATGTCCAGCCTGCCTTGGAGACTGAGGGTCATTTCGTCTCCATTGTAGGTTTTGTGTCTGTGGTTGAAATGGGAGGAATTTCCTCTGTTTCATTTTTGGAATTGATCTGAATGTCATTGAACTTGAAGGCATTTCCTCTTCTGGACAGATTTATTTTACTACCAGTGGTGAGAGGTCGGAGACCGAGTACAGCACCCTACTACTACCAAGGGTGAAAATGTTAGCCTTTTTTTGTCTGTGGACATCTTCTTTTGTTCTCTATGATTAATTGTGGTGAGCAGGCTGCACTTAGTTGGCCAGTCTGACTGAAGCAGAGTTACAAAGTGTTATCTCTCCTCTTTATTTGTAATTGCCACCAGTGTTGGTCATGGGAGATGTTTCCTCACATGGAATTCCATCACTTTTCTGGCATTTATCGCTCCATATTTCTCTATAACTGGTTGAATTGGAATTTATTTTTTCTCTGTTGTGAAATAAAATGGGAGCTGTTTCATGTCATTCTTTGTCCAAAGCTTCCCCTCGGGGATTAATAAAGTATATCAAAAGCGGTTTCTTCTGTAGTGCTTCTATAGCTAGTCCTTATTGTGGAAATGGTATCCATTTCCTCTTTTCAGTATCTATATACCATCTGTATCACGAAAATGACTGTCATTCTTTTTAGAGTGCCTATAATTTATCTCTAAAGATGTAATGGAAACTGGGATTCATTACATCTCTTTGTCAGTTGTTGGCCACACTATACCCATGCTGGGAGCCATTTTTGCCCAGAGTGTTTATAGCAGGTCTGTCTGTGGCCGTAATAAGTGTCTGTCCTTCTCCTGCATATCCATAGCCGGTCTGTTTAGGGCTATGATAGACTTGTTCCTTCTGCTGTGTGTGTGTGTTTGGCCTGCCAGTGACCAAGCTTGAATCCACTCGCTGTCTTGAGTGTCCATAGTTGGTTTGTCTGTGGTTGTGGTGAAAGCTGGATGTTCTCCTTTGTTTATAGTAAGTTTGCTTGTAGCCTCTCCTTTGTATCCATTCTTGGTTTGTATTTCGTCCCTCTGTGTGTTCATATTTGATCCTGTGTGCGTTTGTGTAATGAAAGTTGTTTATCATTCTGAGTGTCCACAGTTGATCTGCCTATGGGCATGGGCCATTCCTTCTCTTGTGTGTTCATAGTTGGACCGCGCATGGGTCTATTCATTCTCTTGAATGTCCATAGTTGGTCTGCCTGTGGCCAAGACAAGAACTGTTGATTCTTCTCTGTCTCGGTACACTCTTAAAATTAATTGTTCTTTATTGTCATTTTATGGTTCTTTACTGGGTTGTGTTGTTCCTCATAGAACCTTTGCTGGGCAAAACACCAGTTCATTCTGGGAAGGGACCTTTGCATATGAAGCTGGTACTTAGTGCTTTCAAAAAACTTCCTAATATGTATAAAAAAACTGAAATATTTAATATATGGTAGGCTACTTGGCAGGGGAGTAACAGATTAATAAAACCTGAACTTAGTCTGTGTTCTTGTATGCAGCAAGTGTCCTTTTAAAATCATAAGCCATTGGTATTTCACAAATCTGTTACCACCAATTCATGGATTTTTTACTGTATTGGGCCTGTTACTGATCCAAATAAATAAAAGATCTTTCCGGAACCTTCATGTGGATGGGTCTTTTAGGAACCAAAAATGTTTCCCCTATGGCATCGCTTTGAAGAACCACCATAGCACCTTTATTTTTAAGAGTGTATTTAGTTTGCCTGCAGCCATGCTGGATACAATGAGCCATTCCTTCTCCTGTGTTTCCACAGATGGTCTGCCTATGGCTGTGATAGACCTGCAATGTATATCTGTACTTGGTCTGCCCATAGGAATCCTGGGAGCCCTTCATAAATGGTCTGCCTGTATCCGTGATGGCCATGGTGATATGAGCCATTCCTTCACTTGAGTACCCATAGTTGGTCTGCCTATGATTATGATTGGAGTTGTTTATTGTTCTGAGAGTCTTTACTTGTGTCTACTTGTGGCTGTGGTGAGAACTGGTCCTTCTCCTGCTTCTCTGCACTTATTCTGCCCGTAGCCACAATGGGCCATTCTTTATCCTGCGTATCCATACTTTGGCATCCTTGGCCGTGATGGAACTCTGCCTTCTCTTTTATGTCCATAGTTGGTCTTCCTATGATTATGCTTGTAGCTGTTCGTTGTCCTGAGTGTCCATAGTTGGTCTGCCGGTGGCCATGATGAGAGCTGTTTCTTCCCCTGGCCTTTGTACTTTGCTTGGTTGTGGCTGAATGAGATCCATTTTCTTTGTTGTGTCACCCTGAGTTGGCCTTATTGCGGTTAGACTGGTGTTACGCAGTAAGGTCATCACTGAACTCGCTGTCGCTGTCACCCTGATTGGATTGTCATTGATTGTAATTACAAATTCCCACATTCCCGTCAGCCTAAAGTATCAGCGTAGCACAAAGCACCCGATGATGATCCCCTGCTAAGCCTCCACTGAATCTGCGCATTGTAGTTTTATTATTTTTATTTTTGGCTAGTCTGCCACACAGGCTGAATTCTAATTTCCTCGTCGGAACAGGAAAGCAAGTTGAATGCAAATGAGGAGAAGAAAGAGCCTGCCATGAATCCGCTGAAGGCAGTCTGTCTTTTGAGTTTACTTTGGAGAGCTCAGTGCGGCACAGATTGGTTTCGGGGAGGTGGATGATGGAGCCTAAATAAGGAAACACTCCCAGTCAGCAAAAAAAAACTTCCTTCAAAACTAACTTCGAAATACACAAAAAAAAAGAAAAACCCTAAATTATAGCTGCCTCAGCCAGACGTATTCTGCAGTTTTAAGAGCTCAACTTAAATTAAAGAAGATTGCACTTTCCTTGTCTGCATCCATGAATAAAAGTGAGGGGCACAGTTTATGCTGACAGCAGCTGCACCCACTCAAGTGGCACACCTGAGTTAAGAACACCACTGGTATCTCCATGTACTCAGGACCATGAATTCAAGTGATGACCAGACCTCGTTAATCACATGTCTTCATTTTAGGCAGCTGTGGTTAGAAGGCCATACTCATTGTTTAAAACTTAGTCAGCAAATGACTCCAATTCAGTGGACTGCAGGTCTCAATTTGGGGAAGTTTCATCCTAGGACGTTCTCTAGTGCAGGCCTCCATAGTTGTGTTACAGTGAATATTCACCTACGATGGGCACAACAGTCAAAGAGCCAGCCAGGCAGTGGAGACATGATGTCGCCACATGAACCGCCCTCCATTATGTTCCCAACAAACGGACAAGTGCACTGAAAAACGAAAGGTTCTCTAATGGTGAGGGATTCTTAGCAGTGTGAGGTGTTGTCCCAGTATAGAACAATGTTTCTCTTAAACTATTCCCACCCCCCACAACCCAATCTTGTCCCTCTTGGTGTCTTTGAAACCCAGTAGTCCAGAATGTCCAATTATAGCAGTCTGCCGCTGACAGTCATCTTCCCCCTATGAAAATTGCTGCTGACAACCATAGCAGAGCTTTGATGATTGCCTAAACTTCTCGCAGTGACCCATTGTGAGACACTTCACAAAATGTACGTGACCCTTCCCCATTGAATACAATGGGGAGTCACAACCATGCGTGACCCAAAAGGTTTAAGCTGAAGAAACTATGCCATAGTGGGCAAGGTCAGTGCCAGTCTTTCATCTTGTCTTCCAGCTTTTCTTGTTTGCTCCTCCACAAGTGGGTAGCACATTGTGTGTGTGGCCACTACTGAGTACATTAACTTTACGCCCGTCACAAAATCACACTTGAGAACTTGACATCTTAGATGGAGTTTTTCACCTCCAGTGAAAAAGTGCAAGTTCCTTACAGAGAACAAGACTGCCTTCTGTATGCCAGATTCTTTAAATCTGTAGTCATGGCTTGCAGTGATACGTGGCCATTTTAGGTTACATCGTCGTGATGCTTTGTAATTTTTGCTCACTACTTACACATTTTCAAATATGCTGAATGTATAGCGCCTATTAAAACTATTCCTCTCCCTAGGATTTATATTACATTTGATTATTATTACCACGCTTCTTTTAACTTCACCTGTTTGTTGTCTGTTACAAATCTTCTAATCGATATTTAACCCACTCCTCCTATTGTCCAAATGACTTGAAATTTTGCACCCTTACTCACTTCCGATGACAATACTGAGTCAATAATCAGTTTCACTAATTGATCAATTAATCCATGTTAATTAAGAAATGAAATTTTCATGTGAAGAATAGTTCAAAATTTCGCCAATAGATGGCGCTAATAACGGATAGAAATATTAACTCTTTCGGGGCTGATGTCGACTTTTGTCAAAAGGAGGAGTTGACGATGGTAACTGAACACTGTTATGTTTTAGTTGGACTCTCATTGCCTGAAGGAAAATTAGCTTCATTGGTTTGGCCGAGATTTCTCGTGCTCATGTGAGTAACAAGGAGCAAACAGCAACAAAAATGGCACTGACAGCTGGCGAGAGATCAAAGTGATTGCATAAAGCAAGCTACTGCGTGGATGACGTTTTGCCTATTATCTCTGAACAGGACTATGACTTGTTGGACTCTGATTTTGATACAAGTGATCGAAAATGAATGTGAGGTTCCAGCTTCAGTTGACTGGTCCCCAGCTAATCGTGGTGCTGAACGGGTTCATGTAGCTCAAGGGTTCCCAAAGTGGTCGATATCGATCCCCTGGGGTTGATTTGATCTTTCTAGGGGTCGATAGTTTCAATAAAAAAATTGGGGGGTCAACGACAGCAAAAATAGACCCCCTTACTACTGCTATTTGTTTGTTACTTCAAAATATCTATGATTCCAATAGGTACCTAATTAAGAAGTAAAATAATTCAAAAAAACACTTTTTTGATAAAAACACATTACATACCAAACTTGCGAACAAAAAGGTAAAATGTATCATTAAAAGAGTCACACGTAAGAATGCATGAAAATACATGTAACACAAACATACAGTAACTGTGCATTGTCTTATCGAACGTATCAAAGCAAGTGCGGACATGAAAAACCGTTGCATGTCCGCTCTTGCTTGCGGTGGGACGAGACGACGGATATTCTATATTAGCAGAATCTATCAGTCTTGTACGGTCATGCTTTCATAAAACACTATAAATTGGTTCGTTTGATGTGACATGTACTTATTTGTGATTTGAACTTTGAATATAATTATTTATTGAGGAGCAGTACTACGAAAAAGGAAATTGGAGGACACAGTTTGTTTATTCGAGTAAGAACAAAAATCTTCTGTTTCAAGTAAGTACATACTTTGTTCTTTTTGTTTTTTTTTTTTTTAATCATAGGGGCTGTCGAAATTGTTTGTTAATAAGTTTGTATTTCATCAGATAATATGACTGAACCAAAAAAGAAATGCAGACAGTACAGCTTAGACTATTTGTACTTATTTTGAATTTACATATTTATTTCATAAATGTCAAAAAAAAAAAACCAAAAAACTCGTATTTTTTTGCTTAAATTTTCATTAGTGCAGGTTTCGATATTAAATGTTGCACAAGATAATGCCATATTCCGTAGCCATTTTATCTTTTTAAATCATAATTACAAGTGATTAAAATCTGATATCTAGTGAAATATTTAATATTGAGTACTGTACAAATGTATTAATTTGAGTAAGTAAAGTAAATGACTAGGGGGTCGACGGTTTTAAAAGTGTTTGGGAACTCTTGATGTAGCTGATACACCTACGGCAATGTTCGCCAGGGAGGAGTGCCACCTAATAATAAGAGGTAGAAACCGTGATTGCTGCTGCTGCCTCAGCCACGTGAAAACAGCTTGGCAGCAAGTCTGTCGCACATTCTTGTCAAACTGGCTGCCACAGCATGCAGCAACAGACGTTTTACCTTGATTTCTGTGTGAAACCATTGCTTTTCAGAAACTGTTTTTTGAACAAATATTCAGCCCTCAAAGAGTTAAAGAAAGTGTTAAAATATTAATTACAAAATTATACTAGAACAAACCCAAGACTAAAAAGTTGAAAATAATAAATATATATATAATACTTTTTAAAAGCCACACTTATATTAAGTTAAAAAGTGTACGAAAAAGTAAAAAATAAGTCTCTCATACATCATTCATAAAATAAAAGCGTGGGCGCTTTTCATCAATCAACATTCAAAAAACACTTCTTAAAATCTTAGCAAAAGCCACCTTTTATTTTACGAATGATGTCCCTCGAGACTGAGTTTCACTTCTAGCCCACTACTATTCTGTGTGGTGTTTACTTGCTCCCCCTATTTTGTGTATTCTCTTCAGTTTCCCATCAGTGAAATCTATATAGTGACACTGGAGGTGCCACTGGCCCCCAAAATCTCAGGCGCAACTATTGTAAAATGGTCACGGGTTTAAATAAAAATTTTATTTGCAGAAAAGTACCCCCAACAGGCTACATCTCAGTTCATAAAGTACACACAGTATATACAACATCCATCCATCCATCCATTATTCAACCCGCTGTATCCTAACTACAGGGTCACGGGGGTCTGCTAGAGCCAGTCCCAGCCAACACCGGGCGAAAGGCAGGAAACAAACCCCAGGCAGGGTGCCAGCCCACAACAGGGAACACACTAGGGACAATTTAGAATTGCCAGTGCACCTAACCTGCATGTCTTTGGAGTGTGGAAGGAACCAGAGCACCCTGATGAAACCCACACAGACACAGGGAGAACATGCAGACTCCACACAGGGAGGACCCGGGAAGCGAACCCGGGTCTCCTAACTGCGAGGCAGCAGCGCTTATATACAACATAATGCTCATTTTTCTTTCACTCCAACACTTCCCAATTCCTGTGTCCCCTCTGAGGTGAGGCGACTCCTTTGTATCTCGGACCTAGAAGTATTTCCGGTGCCATAGCACTACATGATCGTGGTGCATTAAGTTAGGCAGAAGTCCCTTGAAACAAAGATCATGTTCTTCTATAGCTCACCCTCGCAGCACCCATGATGCCCAGCAGGGATGTTCCATTGGAATACAATACCTAACACTCTGTGCTGACATGTGCATGAGTATAATGACCCAGGAGATCTGCCGTCTAGTGAATTAGGGGTCTGAGGTATCCTGTAAGGCTGTCTCTCTTGGTTCATCCCCTTTATAGTTCCATCTGGAAACAAGAATGCCGTCCATCCTGGCCAGAACTGCCATCCAGTGTCCCTTCCTATCTTCTGTATAAACATCTACGTGTGGAAGTGTGTCCGTCTGTCCGGCCCGGAAGTGAGAGGTGGAGTTGGGCTAAGGGCTCCATCCACCTCTGAAGATACGCAAGCGAGGCCAGCACGTCGGCAAAACGAAACATCCGAAGAGAGAGTCGCTCGCTTATCCGCTATTACAGAAGCGTGGCAAGCACATCGGCAAAACAGTATCCCTTTTACTTTTCCTCCCACCGCTAATACACAAGTGAGGCGAGCACGTTGGCAAAACGAAATCTCCGAAGAAAGCGTCACTTGGTTAGCGGCTAATATAGAAGTGAGGCGAGAGCGTCGGCAAAGCGAAAACTCAAAAGAGAGGCAAAGTCGCTTAGCCGCTAATGCACAAAAGGTGCAAGCACATTGGCAAAACAAAACCTCAATTGCCTAACATCTCTACGTTTTTTTTTTTTTTTTTTTTTTCTGATGATTTCAATAGTTTCTTGGGCCCCAGGCTTTATACAGCATGGGCTTACACAGCAATTAGAATATAAGTGTGTGTGTGTGTGTGTGTGTGTGTGTGTGTGAGAATTTAATTGGGAGCTCTAACGTGTTCCAGTGTGGTTAAGTTCTGCAATGCTTTGACGCCCAGCACCCAATGCTGCTGTGTTAGGCTGCGTCTCCCTACAGCCCAGATGTGCATTAACCAGGTCTGGATAATGGATGGAAAGAGAAATTTTTTGGCTCTTAAGCTCCTTTGATAGTAAATGAGGACTAGTTGGGTGTAAAGTGTTTTTTTTTTTTTTTTTTTTCCCCATAACTAAATATAATCATTCTGGCATGCCATCATTTTGAACATTTTCCTTATTTTTCACTGTTCAACTGCTCCAGACGAGTCATTATTGGCCTGTTAGGCTTATGGTATTTATCGTCAGTGTCTTTGGTCTCCACATCCTCCCCCACACCCTTTCCCCGGGTCCCTGCACTGTCCTATGTGTTCAGGCGTCCCACACCAGCTGGAGTGCCTTCTGGTATGAGTTGACCCCTGGTCAGGATCTGTTGGGACATGCTTTGGGGAGGATCGGGCTCCCTTTGTTTGTGGGAATCTGCGGAATTTCCATTCCTTCATTGCCGGAGATGACATGCACAATAATGAGACTCGCATTTCTACGAAGAAGAAGAAGAAGAAAAAAAAAAAAAGACATGAAACCTAAGAATGAAGAAGATCCACACCTGGATCATTGAAAAAAGAAGGGGAGATTGCAGCGGCCATTAGAGGGGGCTTTCATGTAGGTTTATGCCCCTCCATCCTTTGTGATGTCCTGAGTGGTGTGACAGAAATGGAGCCTGCATGGCAGTTCCCACTTGGTCAGCACAAAGCTGTGGAGTCATCCCTGGCTGCAGTTCCTCTGTGATGTCGAGTCATTGTCTCTACTTGTCTCCTGACTCATAATCTGAGCTTCTCGCTGCAAGCAGCTTCTTGTTTTGTGTTAAGGGTGTCATGATATGGAGGTCAAGGGGTCTTAGGAACTGCTGTTGTCTCCAAATGTCATGCCAACCCTGTCTGAATCCTCGTAAATGTGGTCATCAGATATTGACACCACACTGATGGTGTGTAAGTTGCCTTATTGTTACATTTACTTATGATTTACTAAAATAATATATGACACCTTTTATTGGCTAACTAAAAAGATTACAATATGCAAGCTTTCGAGGCAGCACAGGCCCTTTTTTTCAGGCAAGATGTCATTTTTGAAAGCTTGCATATTGTAATATATTTAGTTAGCCAATAAAATGTGTTATTTTGCTTGACTTCTCATTGCATCCATAATGGCTGACAAAGTAAAATGCTCTACTACTGCTAAATTTATAAAGACATGCGTGACTGTGTTGTAGTAGCAGTATTGTCACACACAAGGAATAAAGTACAATACTTACATTTATGTCCAACCAACATGCGATGCATCACCGCTCTCCACTACTCTCCATCGCCATGATGTTCATTTTACTGAAGAGAAAACATAAACCAGCGTACCTGATGGTTATACTCCCAGTTAATGAAACCTCGCAGAAAAATCTCAGAGAAAGTCCTAAAAAAAATGCACATGTTCATTCTTTCTCGTTCAGAATTGAAGGATGATGTATCATTGGAAATATCCCAGGATGGGACACAAATTGCTGGCTATAATCACCCACTGGGATGATCTGGAGTTGTCCGTGAACACAGGTGGGTGGCATGATATTGCAGTGCTTACGGCTGCTGGCTCACACATCCAGCATCCCAAGTTCAAACTGTGCTTTCTCTTGTTGTCCGTGTGGCGGTGAAATTAGTAGGCAGGTGATATTGTCGCTCGACATCCTGCTGCCCTGATAGTTGTGCTAATATCCGTAATCTGTCTAAATAAAATTGTAATTCCTTCTGTCTGTCTTTTCATTTGATGTTATTTATCCATTTTGCACACGAAAGTCCTCGTGTCTGTTCGTCAATCATGCAAAAATGTCTGAACTGGTTTTCACAAAACCTTGCATGTAGGTTGCTGTTGGTTCAACTTAAAATATTAGCTACATGGAATTTCAGATTTTTAATTTGGGGGGGTTATAATTGGGGTGCAACCCAAAATCTCCATTTTAATTAAATTGTGCATGTACGTCGTATAATAAAGCTGAATCCATTTAAAATTCTGTCTACATAGCATTTGGTTTGGTTGGGGCCTCCATTTGCTCTCAGAACAAACCCAATTCTATGTGGCATGGGTTCCACAAGATTTCTTTGAGATTCTGGTCCATGTTGACTTGACTTTATCACACCGATTCATGCAGAGAATCACCTGATCTACCACATCCCAAAGGTGTTCTGTCAGATTCAGATCTGGTAACTGGTAAGACCACTGAAGAACAATAACGAACTCATCACCAAGTTCTTTGAGTCTTGGTGCACTGTCATCTTGGACGTAGCAATTAAAACATGGGTAATTTGTGACCATGGTGGGATGTTCATGGTCAGCAACAGTACTTAAATAGACCATGGCATTCAAGCGATGATCAATTACTATTGATGGGCCCAAAGTGTGCCAAGAAAACATTCTTCACACCATTACACCACCACCAGCCTGGACTGCTGACATAAGACAGTTTGGATCCATGAATTCATGCTATTGGCACCAAGTTCTAACTCTCTACCATTTGTGTGCCTCAGTAGAAATTGAGCTTCATCACATTTTTCCAGTCTTTAATTGTACAGTTTTGATGATCCTGTGACCACTGCAGTCTTAGCTTTCTGTTCTTGGCTGCCATGAATGGAGCCCGAGGTGGTCTTCTGCTGTTGTAGCCCATCCTCCTGAAGGTTCGATGTGTTGTGCGTTCCGAGATGCTTTTCTGCTCACCACAGTTGTACAGCACAAGTTGCCACAGCCTTTCTGTCCATTCAAACCATTCTGGCCGTTCTCTTCTGACCTTTCTCATTAGCGAGGCGTTTCTGTCTGCAGAACTTCCCGTCGCAGGATTTTGTTTTTTTGGACCATTTTGAGTAAACTTCAGAAACTGTTATGTGAAAATCCCAGGAGATCAGCAGTTGCAGAAATACTCAAAGCAGCCTGTCTGGCACCAACAACAATGCCATGGTTGTAATCACTGAGATCACACTTTCCTTGTCATTCTGGTGTTTGATGTGAACTTTAACTGAAGCTCCTGACCTGGATCTGATTGCATGCATTGTGCTGCTGCCATATGATTGGCTGATTAGATAGTTGCATGGATAAGCAGGTGCACAGGTGGTTCTAGTAGTTTTCTCAGAGAGCGTATAATCTGTTTAAATGAGGTAGGTTAACGTAGGATGTTTTGATGTTGGACCATAAACCCCCAGGATGCTAGCTGTAAGCAAACAGATTAAGAGATGAAATCAAAGATGAAAGGAATCTGTACAATGAATCCCTGCTGTTACTTTACAAGAAATTGGGGACGTGGTTGGAGACTCTTAATGGCACATTAGAAAGTTTCTCTTTCTCTCTTACCAGAGAGGATAGTGGATAGTAGGATTTCAGGGAGCTTCAGATCCTGACTTGATGTTATTTTGGACAATCTAGGTGAACAGGATGGACAAGCTTGTTGGGCTGAATGGCCCTTTCTCGTCACAATTGTTCTAATGTTCTAGTTCAGTCCCCCTAATGATGAAGTGCTTGGCGTCCCTGAGCTCCAGTTATAGAAACAAAACAATTCGACTTTCTTTGTAAGTCACTTTTATGCGATGTTCTAATTGACTCTGCCGTGCCAACAGTACTGATGTCAACTCTTCTCCGCTGGGCCTCAAATCATACCACTGATGGATGTACAGTCACTTCATTGTTGTATTTTCTGGCTTCTTTCCAGGTCATTTGCCGCTCTTCCTAGTGTCTCTTGTCTCCTTGCTCTGCATTTTCTCATAGTCTGTCTAGTTGTTTTACTTTGTGTTGTATTCATGAGTGCCAGTAAAGTAGTTTGTAGTGATGCTTGTTGTGAAAACTGCCATATAAAACAAAAAATGATTAAACTTCACAGAAAAATGTGCTCTCTGCAGAACAGTATTTATGAGCTTGGTTGCCCTTTCTTGACAGGGCCCAGAAGTTTCAGCTGTTATGCCATCTCAGGAACTGGAGGCCAAGCAGGTACTTGTAAAAGGGTTCTGTCCTCTCCAGTTGCTACCCATGATTTGTGGGCTTGGGGCCTCTTGCCCTGCTGACCTTTTCACTGAGCCACAGGTTTTCTATGTGTGCTGTGTGTTTTTTTTTTTTTTTTCTTTTTTTGGCTGGCCTTGAACGGTTACGTGCTTAGCATTCCGCTTTTTAGATAGCGTTGCCCTGGACACAGCTGCTGGTGCTGGGAAACGTTGCCACTTTGACACCAGAATGATGGTCCTGCTGTAGCATAAAGAATCCCGGACTTTTCCTCTACTACCAGGGGTGCCCATTGCAGAGTCATGTCAGACCCAAGTTGGGGTGGAGGGCTGTTTTAAAGAGTATTAGCTTCACTGGTTGGACAGCTCTGCCCCGCTGACCTGCATGATTGATCATGTGGGCTGGTGTGGTAATCATGGCTGCAAATCGATCTGCTTCTGCCTTCATGCGCAGAGGGGCTGGATGTCGAGAAGCTTGCTGGCCGCCTTTCATGAGGCGATGTAAAATTAGTGGCCACCAGTGGATTGCAGCAGGACAACTGTTATGTTGACACTTCCTATTTACCTTCCGTGTGTAAATATATTGGAGTGGATTAAATTAGACTTGCTTCCTTCCTGTGAATAGACGTCTTTGAAAATGAAACCTTGGAACTCGGCCACAGTTGCCATGTCTATCTATTTCATAATAGAGCAAATCCAACTCCGGGCCAATACTGGCAGCAGTGGGCACAAGGGAAGGAACCATTCCTGGACTATGCACATTATATCATACGGCTCGTTTTCTACACACCCACAAGAACCACCAGTTAGGATGTGGGGCGAAAAACCTGTGAAGAAACAAGGAGAATATGCAGGCTTCACGCCAGCAAGAGAGACTTGGGATGCTGGCTCAGTGAGATGGCAGCTCATGTTTGTGCATTGAGGTCATTTGATCAGGAGACTCCAGAGCAAGAAACCTAACAAGAGAAGTGCGAAACACTAGAGTGCAACAGTGCAGCTTACAGACACAGAGCAACCATGCTACTTCATGTGGGGAACCCCCATCTTTTACCAGCATCCTCTAGTGGGACATGTCTGAAAGTTTGTGTGTGTGAGCTCCTATGAGCTGAAATAGAAGGCCAAATTTATTATGAGGTAAATAGACCATCCTAAACTGTCCTGTACCATCTCCAGTACTGTATATGTTAACATGTTAACACCAGAAATGACATTGCCTTCTATTGGATACAGTCTACATATGTCTCCACTGGGTTCAATTTAGTGTTGGATCGATAGTAAAGTTTTGGCTTTGGTATCAATCCCAGCTTAAGCACCTTAGTTCCAAAGTGATAGCAATGCAAATAATGGATAACTCCCCGGCTTGAAGATACTTTATCCCTCAATCTGCACATACCGGTAAATGTGCCGCTCGGCTCTGATTCACTCGGCTTCCCTGGGGTCAGAGGCAACCCACCTGCCACACTATCCTCCTATTCTGCTGTGGTCTGCATGAAGCTCAGAATTTCGGAATTGAACTTTCATGTATTAAATATTGGGGGGGGGGGGGTGCTGTGCACTTCTTATGTGTGTATGGAGTGGTATTGTTTTTGTTTGTTTGCATGTTCTTCCCGTGTCTGTGTGGGTTTCCTCCGGGTGCTCCGGTTTCCTCCCACAATCCAAAGATATGCAGGTTAGGTGGATTGGCGATTCTGAATTGTCCCTAGTGTGTGCTTGGGGTGTGTGTGTGTGCGCGCGTGAGCGCCCTGCAGTGGGCTGGCACCCTGCCCAGGGTTTGTTTACTGCCTTGCGCCCTATGTAGGCTGGGATTGGCTCCAGCAGACCCCTGTGACCCTGTAGTTAGGATATAGCGGGTTGGATAATGGATGGATGTTATAGTTATAATATGTAAGTGAAGGTCTGTGATACAGTTTATGTATTTATAGATAGAAATCCACAAAGGGAGAAAATGAGTCACATATCTTAAAACTGTCTTTTATTCCTGAGCTTTCGACACCTATCAGGTATCATCATCACAGGAAAATAATTACATACAGCAATTAAAGGCACTATGTAGCAGATGAGGAAGCGGGGTGGGTGGGTGTGAGAGGGGTGGATTAGCAAGGTGGGATTCAGAGGGTGTTAGTCTTATTTTTTTTTTTTTTGTTTTTTTTTTTTTTTTATTTGGATGTTCTTCTTTTTAAACCTGCATATGCTGGGTTCATGTCTAAGTGCCTGTTAATGGTGTTTTCATTGGAGAGCCATGATTCAGCCACTCTTAGTATTTGCCTTGAATCTCACTATATATAATACTAGCTGTCCCCCCAGCTCCACCCACGTAGTAGTGAAACTGGGCAAACTTTAAAATCAATTTACAAAAAAACCAAAAACGTAATTCTAGCCAAGCGGGAGGTAGGTATGCTCTAATATCAAACTTTGGCACTGTATCTGATCATGTTCAGCTTTGACAGGAGAGTGTCCCCCACGTGGGGAGAAAAGCACGCTGCCGTGATATCTCTGGCACCCTCTAAAACACACGTAGCTCTGATCTCTCTCTCTCTCTCTCAAAAATGTCAAACGTTACTCCTTAACAATTTGTAGAAGATAATGTCTGCTGAACAAACAAATATTATTAGCTAATTGGACACAAGGTACGCTCCAACACGTGGTGAGAGGTACACTGACTCGAACAGAGGCTAGCAAGTGAGCAAGGAGGGCCCCAGCTACTAGACCCCCATGGCCCGCAGCCTATCTCTCTCTCTCTCTATCTTAGATTCATGCATATAAATTGGTACTGCAAGTGAACTGATACTCAGCACGATGAGAAAAGTCGCAAAATCAACCGGAATGTTCAAGCAAATTATAGAAAAAAACCCAATCTAAATCCTTAAAAGCAGGCAGACGTACAGACAGACAGACGTTGGTGGGCAATTTTAGCCAGGACATCAGGATACACCTTACTCTTCATGAAGGATGCCCAGGGATCTTTAATGACCACAGAGAGTCAGGTCCTTGGTTTTATGTCTCATCCGAAGGATGGTGCCATTTTTATAGCACAGTTTTCCCAGTCACTGCACTGGAGCTTTGGGATCCACGTTCAGGCCCCCTACTGGTTTCATCAACTCCTCTTCTAGCAGCAATCCAAGCTTTTTCCTGGTTTGCCTCCTATTCAAAGTACTGGCCGGGCCCAAACATGCTGAACTCTTAGCATCAGAGTAACAGAAGGCTGTGCAGGAAGAGGAGAGACATGTTAGGCGGGGACACAGGCACATGCTAAGAAAGTGTAACAGCTTAGCCAATCGTGTGATAGTTTTATACATTTAGGATCTATCATTGAGCCAGTCACGAATGCGTCCATCCAGTCACGTTTAAATCTTCTGTGTTCACCTCCAGCTCCCAGAAGGTGGGTATTCTGTAAGCTTCTATTTTACAGAAATCGGAAACCACTTGGAGTGTTTCTTTGTATTTCATCCTGAGACCCTTTTGAGTGCCAGAAATTCCCAAGGATACAGTCCCCTCTGTAGCATTCCATTTTTGTATTCATTCAGTTGTTTCAAAATGCTTTATGAAGGAGACAACCACACCTGCACCTCTTCCTCCAGAGGAAATTTACCAGAAGCATGCCAGTTAAGAGAAGCATGCGTTCAGCAGAGCTGCCAGATACATGTGTCTAAATTAAGAGGAGAAACCTCCTTCCTTTCCCCTTGGGTTCTGTGCGGATGGCAGCTTGTGTGCGTGTGCGCTCTTTATTAAATTGATCTGTCTGGGTGAGGGCATGCGGTAGCAGTGTGCCAGTCGGGAGCGTGACTGTCCACTTCTATTTTGCACATGAGATTCATTGCACGCACGATGGAAACCATTCAGACTTGTGACTGACGGGAGGAAATTAGACGGCTTGCTTTTTAAGATTGGTGGTGAGGGATGTGCCTTTTTTAGAAAGAGGATACATGTCTATTTGATAAAGCATAAATATCAGTGCATGCGAATACTCAACAGAGTTTGTGAGAAATACAAAGAAAAGAAAGATGGTCTTTTTTTTAAAGTGGACCCCTGCTGCTGTTCCGCTCCAGCAGATGGTTCAACCAGTTCGTTAAGTTGGCCATTTATACCCCACTGCTGAGCAGCAGTGTAAAAGGATTGACTTATTTAACCTGACAGCAGCACTCTGTAAAACAAAATATGATTTGTATAGTGGTGCACGCCTGACATCCTGTAAGAATATGTTGGTAAAAGCATCACGAAAATTAAATGAAGGCTGTGGCTCCTGGCCCACTATAACATCATATATGAAAGTCAGTGGGAGTTTCAGCTTGACCTGATTTAACCAAATCCAATCAGATTGCTAGTTTACGTGCGGTACCACCAGGTGGCACTCTTCTCTCATACCACTTTAACATTCTAGTATAGCATCTACTGATTAGAGGCTGCCACCCTAGAATGGTGGTGTCCACGTGAGAAGGCATGGCACCAAGTTCATGGCTAATTGTGCTCATAAATTGCAGGGGGTGACCACCCTTGCTGACCTGGCCACATTCCACTTCAGGCTTGCCCGGTCCTGTGCTCTTAAAGCTATGACAGCAATGCATATTTCTAAGTGAGTTTAAGAACCTCTGATATGGGGTTTCAGTATCTGCGTAGATTAAGCTGACATGTCCTGATTGATCGTGAAGGCTATGGGATTTACTGTGTTACTCTCAGCAAGTCACATAACCTGCCCACACTTTTGTAAAAAAAAATATATGTAAGCAGTTTTATTCCTGATCTTATAAGTTGCCTTGGGCAAAGGCGTTTACCAAATGTGCAGTAATAATAATGGCAACAAGCATGAACATTGTCTAAACTATAAACATAATTAAACATAGTATATAAATTCTTGATTCACTTCCAGGCCGGGGACCAACCAATTACCTCTTGGATTCCAGTAACTAACTTAAGTTTGCCACTCTGGCTTTCCCTGTGTATATAACACAGACCACCCTGTGTATCCATTTATTTATTACACTGCTTCTGTGCAGAATGTCACGTTACCTTGAAGGCATCCTATGATGTCTGGCACTGAGACGTTAGCGGCTGATCCTTTAAGCCCTGTAAGTTTCGAGTTGGGGGCCTCCATGGATTGCAGGTGTTTTCCCAGTACGTCCCACGGATGCTTCAATTGAATTGAGGTCTGAGGAGATTGGAGGCTAAGTCAACACCTTGAACTCTTTGCCATGTTCCTCACACCATTGCAGAATATTTTTTTGCAGTGTGGTGTGCTGGAAGAGGCCACTCCCATCAGGGAATTTCATTGCCATTGTGGGGGGGTATATGTGGACTGCAACCATCTTTTAAGTAGGTGGTATGTGTCAAACACCCACATGAGTGCCAGGACCCAAGGTTTTGCAGCAGAACATTTACTCAGAGCATCACACTGCCTTCACTGGCTTGCCTCCATCCCATAGTGCATCCTGCTTCCATTTCTTCCCCTGGTAAGCAATGCATATGACCAAGTCATGAAGCAATCACAATTTGGCCATTGTCAAAGCACTTCAGATCCTTACAGATTGCCAATTGTTTCCTACTTCCAGCACATCACTTTCAATAAATGACTATTCACTTGCTGCCTAATGTAAGCCACCCCTTGATGGGTGCCATTGTAACAAGATAATCAACCTTATTCACATCACCTGTCGATATTGAATATATTGTGGCCTGCAGGGGACACACCAGCTGCCCAAACCTGACACAGACAGACACACGGCACAAGTTCCAACTACAGCCCACAGTTTTTAAGTAGGAAACGCTTCCCTATCATTCCCCACAGCAGCACAGTACAATATTATGCTTTCTGGCGCCACAACGAGTGGCAGCCATTCCAGCAGCTCTCTGTATGACTCTGCTCCTTAGGGACAAGCTGACTGAGATGGGAGTAGACTCACACCTGGTGGAATGGATCGTGGACTATCTTACAGCCAGACCTCAATATGTGCGTCTTGGGAACTGCAGGTCTGACATTGTGGTCAGCAACACAGGAGCACCGCAGGGGACTCTATTTTCTCCGGTCCTGTTCAGCCTGTATACATCAGACTTCCAATACAACTCGGAGTCCTGCCACGTGTAAACGTTCGCTGATGACACTGCTATCGTGGGCTTTATCAGGAGTGGGCAGGAGGAGGAGTACAGGAACCTAATCAAGGACTTTGTTAAATGGTGCGACTCAAACCACCTACACCTGAACACCAGCAAATCCAAGGAGCTGGTGGTGGATTTTAGGAGGACCAGGCCCCTCGTGGACCCCATGATCATCAGAGGTGACTGTGCAGATGGTACAGACCTATAAATACCTGGGAGTGCAGCTGGATGATAAATTGGACTGGACTGCCAATACTGATACTCTGTGTAAGAAAGGTCAGAGCCGACTATACTTCCTTAGAAGGTTGGCGTCCTTCAACATCTGCAATAAGATGCTGCAGATGATTTACCAGATGGTTGTGGCGAGTGCCCTCTTCTATGCGGTGGTGTGCTGGGGAGGCAGCATGAAGATGAAGGATGCCTCACGCCTGGACAAACTTGTTAAGAAGGCAGGCTCTATTGTAGGAGTAATGTTGGACAGTTTAACATCTGTGGCAGAGCGACGGGCATTAAGCAAACTCCTGTCAATCATGAAGAATCCACTGCATCCACTGAACAGTGTCATCTCCAGACAGAGGAGCAGCTTCAGTGACAGACTGCTGTCACCGTCCTGCTCCACTGACAGACTGAGGAGATCGTTCCTCCCCCACACTATGCGACTCTTCAATTCCACCCGGGGGAGTAAATGCTAACATTACTCAAAGTTATTGTCTGTTTTTACATGCATTTTTATTACTCTTTAATATTGTTTTTTGTATCAGTATACTGCTGCTGGATTATGTGAATTTCCCCTTGGGATTAATAAAGTATCTATCTATCTATTGATCTATCGATCACACTTGCAATACACAGCACTTTCTTTGCCTTTCCTCTTTCTTTCTTTCCTCCTTTCTTTTCTCTCTCTTTCTCCTTCGCCTTCCTCCACTCCTTCTCCAGTAAGCGTCGTCCTCTTCCTCCTGACTCTAGCTACCCAGGTAGTGACAGCTGGCTTCTTTCAAGCCACACCCAGAAGCACTCTAGATGGCCCATTTGGAAGTTCCAGAAGTACCCCCAGGTGTGGCAAAAGTCTGACATAATAGTGCTTTGCAGCCTCTGCAGCTCCCCCTGGCAGCACCCACAGAACCCAACAGGGCTGCAGTAAACTCCAACTCCCAGACTGTTCTGCCAGAATCCGTGGTGCCTCACCAACCGGGGTGTGGGGGGGGGGGATTATGGGTGCTGCCCTCTAGCATCCTGGGGGAGGTAATGCCCTGAACATGCTCTCTCCCCGGTCCTTCCACACAGCTGGTATCCCAACTGGGCACATTCCCTCACTGTCCACAACAACATATATGTAATACCAGTAACAGCGCACTGCACGATAACGTGCAGTGAATACACTTGCCTGAGAGAGTTCTAGCTATTCTCATGAGATCAGTGTCTCTTTGTCGTCACTGGATGGCATTTGTTCCGTCTCATTTGCTTTGTAGTTTTTTGCATGTTTGACCACTGATTGCTGACATCGATTAGCCTCTTCCTCAGTCTTATTTGCTCTTGCGATTCTCTTTTGCTCTGTGTCAGCCTGTCGTAAATGCTGATTGCGCTCTTCCTAGTTTTCATCCTATTTTTCTCTGTACGTTTAGCATTCGTTTGCTCAGAGGTTGATGCGATTGCTGCTTCCTGAGCAGCTCTTCTTTTCTCCACCCTAGCGGCCTGCTTCTTCTCTTCTTTCATCGACATATCTTCTTGTTAAAAATGATTAAGTCGGTGTTTGTGTTGCCATTACTTAGTACATTTTCCTTAATTTTTCATTTAAGCTGGCACTTAAGTCTTCAATCTGTCTCAAGAATGATTTAAGATATGAAGAGGTAGGGGAAGTGAAGGTGAAGGTGGTAGGGAATGAGAGCGGTGCCCGTACCATGCGCCACACAGCCGCCCTGCTGGCCGCTGCTGAGAGTTGATTCTACAATAAAATAAAATAAAAATGAAAAGAGGAATAATTACAAAACTCTTCACTTTTAATATAAAGCTGTAGTGCAGAGTTTCAGCGTAGTATATTACCACATTTCAGGCTACAGGTTATTTGATTTTTGACCTTGACCTTCCTGGGTTGACCTTTGACCTTGGATGTCAATCATCACCCTGAAAGCGGATAGTAGACGTCACGTAGTATATGTGTACTAAATTTCAGGTCAATAGGTCAAACGGTTAGCGAGCTACAGGTGGTTTAAAATCCTGGACAGACAAATGGACAGCCACGGTAGTGTATTATATAAGAAGATAACAACATATATATATATATATATATACACACACACCCCCCCAGAAAATATGTAATACACACACCCAGTACACAGTATTGGTTCCTGTGATTGACTTGTTCATCAGCCTTACAGCTAGAAGGTAGACACTATCCCTGAATGTGAGTCCCAATGGCCCAGTACCATGTACCATTCTGCTTTGTTTCCATTACTTATAGAACAGGCTTCACCTCCATTAAGATCTAAGGACTGGATGGATGGATAATCTAATCTAAACTTGGACAGCTGGGGACCAACACATCTGTGCTTTTGTAAATTGTGCTCCTGGGGTTGTTTGTGATAAATGTGTACACTGTGCATGAAGAAGCTCCATTTGTCTTGACACAATGTGTATTGATGGTGTAAAGTGTGATCTGTGGTTGAAAGGCACTTCATTAATGTAAAGAATGTTGTTTGTTGTGATGGATTACTGCCCTTTTTAAGGATGGTTCCTGTGTTAAATCCAATAGGCTTTGAATTCATACATCATTATAATTGATAAAACAGTAAAATGAATTGATGGAACTGTATTGTTTGTTGTTGTACGTTTAGCTGATGCCTTTATGCAAGGTGACATACAAAGTGAGGATGTTTTGCCGTCGTTTACTCATTTTATTTATAGCTGGAGCACAGGTGGACTAAGCAACCTGCTCAGGGTAGCCCAGTACTTGTTCCAAGACAGGAAGTCAGCCTGTGCCTTGTCGTGTATTGTCGAGTGAAGCAGTTCTAATGTTCAGTCCTGTGGCTGAAGGTGTTTCCTCCTACCAGTTTATCAGTTAGTGAATCATTTTGTGTCTGATTCATCTCATTGTTTAATTAACTGTTTCTTTTTTTCTTCAGTTATTCTACACTGAATAGATCGCAACTTCAAAACTGTAGAAGAATAAACCGTATTTGATGTTGTTTCTTGAATACATAAACATGTGGTTATTGCGCTGTTCTTGGCTTGCTGAATCCTGCATTGAGACACTTTTCTCTGACATTAGCAGAACTTGGATATTAGTTGGTTCCCTTTGTAAAAGGCATATCATTTAAAAATGGATAAGAAAACAGAAAAGAAATAGGAGTAGCCAGACATCCTGACTTTATTCCCTAGAACGTGGATGGCTAGATTTGACAGGGTGTATGTATCCTCAACAAAAATGTTCAACTGCCGAAGTCTGAGTTCATTCCAGGGAGTAGTAGTGAGGTGATACCCCGCTTTTTAAGTAGGTCTACCTTTTATTTATTCTGAAACTTTCATGAAAATCTGTTTGCATGCATTGATATGGGGTTGAAAATGTAAGAAAATAATTTGTCTCACAAATGCTGCCCCTAGTGGTCTGGAGACTGCTAAAAGTAGTCAGTGCTGTAACTGGGGCCAAGACAATATACATATATACATACCAGATTTTGTGCAAATCAGTTCTTGAGTGATACCTGGACATACAATCAGATAGGCATACAGTCTGATGGACTTCCTTAACTCTATTTATATACAGTAGACAGATATAGAATAAGCGCAGCATTGTGAGATTTACATTTGTAAGAATTTTGTACTTTTCATAGCCATAAGTGCGTAACTCCTTCTTTTTTTTTTTTTTTTTTTTCCTATTAATTCTCCTTTTTGTGTGGCGTTTGCTCTCAACTATATCTTACTCATGTCCAGAGTAGACACCTGGGCAAAAAACAAATCCTGCAGTTACTTCAGGTTCAGACCCACAAAGTGAGATCACTTGGAAAAGCAGAATGCAAATCATCATGATGAAACTCCTAAAAACCACAATAAACATAAATGCTTGCATTCCAATAAAAATATGGCAAGCCCACTTTTTAAATTTCTGGATTAACACCAAAACATTGAAAGTGTATACAAACAACTTGCTTAATTAAGGTAGGAGTTCAGTTAAAAGTTGTTTGGTATGAAAGCCTGAAGCAGTGGGCCTCGAGGACAGGACTTGTGGACCACTAGGATGGTGCCTTAACCAGTACCCCCACAATGGCCACAGAGCCCATAGTTGAAGAAACTGGAGCTGCCATTGCATCCAAGTTGGCAAAGCTTTCACTCTTCTTCCTGTCTTAGCAGAGGTGTAGGACATTAGTCAGCACCTCTGTGACCGTCCGAGTACCCTTTATGACCCTCTAAATGTGCGGGACTTTAGTGATTTGAAAGTAAAGCAAAGTTGTTGCACAGTATAGCCCTTTTAGTGAAAATTTCTTCGTAACTGGTTTCTGTATTCATTTCTGTTTTTATTTGTTTTAGGAGATCAATCACAAGATGGATTTGCCAACATTAAACCCCTGAGGAGCAGAACCACAAGGTAAGGTGGAGGATCGCCTGGCTTCACGCCAGTCTTAGTAATTAATATTTACTCAGTAATGCATATCCTGGGAGGAATCTGAGACGTTCTAGAATTACCTTAGCAGTCTGTCATGGTGCATTGTGGGGTGTGTCTGTCTGTCTCTCAGTATGTTAGCGTGGCTCAGGGCTTTCAGGCTCTGGTCCTCTCCAGTTGGAATTTGAAATGTTCCCTCAGATTGGTTGGAAATATCAAGTAGTGTTTGTGCTTGGGCTGGCTGTGTGTTATGAGGCTCATAGGGGTCCGTGGCAGGGTGTGTTTTTAAAGTAAAAGAAAAGAAAAAAAATGGTTTGGCAGGTGTGGATGTGCTCATTAGCGTAGCCATGCATTCCCCAGTGCTTTATTTGGAAATTGGCTAATTCGCATTCATGTGCTGAAGTCATCACTTTGGCCAGTTTCCCCATTGACACTAAATGGGACCTAAAAAAGGCACGTTCACCCACATATGTTTTAAGAGAGTCTGAGGTGGTTAGACCGAGGGAGAGATGGGAAGAATAAGAGAAGGCGATCGTGATTAAGAAGTCACTCAGAAATAAGACTAGCTGGGAGGAGAAATGAAGTGAGGAGAAGGGAGACACAGAAAGGAAAGGGGCTTCGCTATGAGTTCAGTGGTCGTCTTTGTGAAGAAGAGAAACCTGCTACAGAGCATGTTGGTCCTGACCAGCGGCAACTAGGGATGGGGGAGACGTTGTGGACTTAAGGGTTTTTCTATGGGTTACCGATAAGAGGTGGCGAGTCCAAGGGTTCAAGGTCCATGACGAACGATGTGCCTGCTGACAGGAGGCAGGATGAATGCAGTGCTTGTCAGATAGTCACATGCAAGTGTGAGTGCAAGGATGGAGTTGGCAGTAGTTGGAATGCCTCATTGGTAAAAGGATGAAGTAGGCAAAGGGGCTCTGTCAGTGGATGGACTGCTGGGATTGTTTTTCTGTAAATGGGACTGCTAGTCTTTCTGTTGGTTTTGTGGATTTTATTTATTGAACTCGTCTATGGACTGATGGGAATTTACTGTTTTCCTGGGAGTATTAATTTATTGAGAATATTTCTAGCTGCACACTTACACCACACTGTGTTAGGCGTCCTCATTGCTTGGCTCATCTCAGTCATGACTGTCGACAATCCTGGGTTCAAGGAGTTGATGGCACGTGCAGCCAAATGTCACAGAGTATACACAAGTTTGATTTCAACAGAAGGGTAGAGTGGTGCCAGGGCTTAAACAAGAACAAGCAAGTACCTCATTGGATGACAGAGTCATATGTGTGTACAGTAGTAACATAAAGACCTAGGGAGCTTTCAGATGACTAAGACTAGAACCTCCCTAAACATCCTTTATTTTCTGTACTTGCTAAAGCAGAAATGCATTAGTGGCTTATCTCCATCTGGTCAATTGTTTCCACAGAGTTTCTTGAACTCCACAGAGCCAGCTGTTCATTTTGATTGCCCACAATGTGCTTTCACCAATGCGTCAACTTCTGTCCCCTGCCAATGTGATGCGGTTAAATGTTCCATTTGTGTTAGAGTTTGGCCAAGGTACTGCCAACAAGAGCTGACTTGGATGGCATCACCACAAAGGTTTGATCTCTAAGCACTTGAATTCCAAGGGGCCTGTTTATGAAACTAGAGCTGGTAGTGCAAGCAGAAATGTCCCTCCGTCTCATGTGTTTTGGTAAAGGTGGCATCTCATTTGTTTTGTAATTTCAGACCCCTATCCCTTGTAATAAAGCAGAGGCAGGGACAAATAAACAAACTTTATATAAATCATCAAGTGGAACACACGTAGGTCATCATAAGTCACCCAGCTGAGCATTGCTCACTGCCAAAGAGTCAGCCAGCACACTTCCATCCTATCCCTTCATCACTGAACCTGTCAAGTCCAGCACACAGTGCAGGTACCACCTCTGGAAGGGACACCATTAGTATGCTTTCAGTATCTGTGTAATTAAAAATATGTTGGTAAATCTTTAAAGATGGCACCTTGACACAGTGCGTGAGTGCCTCACTGCTTCATATACCAGTTACTGTCTTTGTAGAGTTGTCATCTCATGCCTGTACAGTATTAGCTTTCTACAGAGTACTAAGATGCCCATTTAAGGTTTACTGACAACTTTAACTGGCATTGCTTGAGTGAGGGTGAGCGTTGTCCTGATGTCCAGTCAGGTATTGGTTGCTGCCTTGTGCCTAATGCCACAGTGTTGAACTGGATTAAGTGGATCCAGTAAAAGATGGAAGTTTTATACGAGGTGAGACACAAACATAACGGGACTGGGCTTGGAGCTTTCCTGGAAAACCATCTGGAGGTCGGCCGGACGTGAATCATAGAACTATATCTCCTCCTCCTACATGCCCTCTCAAACTGGCGACCGGCTCGGTATATCCTGTGAAGAGCCCAGTCAGTATTTGCACAACAATCGCTACACGAGTTGCAGCGACAATGTCAGGTGAAAAAATTGAACAGCAAATCAACAAATTTCTCACGAAATTGAACAAAATGGCCACAGAAACAGTGTACGGTGATAACAGTTTGTCTCACACACAAGTTTTTGAGTGGAGCAAACCTTTCAAGGAAGGACAAGAAAATGTGGCAGTCGTTCAATGCACAGGTCGCCCACGCTTGTCTTGGATGGATGAAAACGTGAAAATGGTGAATCAGATTGTTCAAAATGATCGTACTGCTTTTTTTCCATAAAGCAGTTTTTGAGTGATAAAAACATTTCTGTTCTCGATCGTCCTCCCTATTCGCCCGATTTAGCTCCCTGTGATTTTTACTTGTTCTTGAAAATCAAGTCACCTGAAGGGAACACATTTTTCTTCAATGGATGAAGTGAAGACCGAAATGGCAAGCCTGTTGAAGAGCCTCACGCAAGAAGACTTTCAGCACTGTTTCAATCAATGGAAGATACGTATGGAGCGGTGTAGAAATCAGGAGGGGAAATATATAGAAGGTGACAATGTTTAGAATGCTGTAATTCATCAATAAATATTTTTTTTTTTTTTTTACCAATCCGGTTATTTTTGTGTCTCACCTCGTATTTTTGCATTTCCAGTGTTTTGCTTGCCTGTGTGATGCTCATTTTGGATGAAGTGTATCTCTTCTGCAGCAACATACAGTGGATGTCTACTTGGATGATCCCATATGGAGGTTATGTGATGAACACTTCAGCCTCCTGTGGGTTGCATTGTAGCTGACTGAGAAAGAGAGACCAAATCTGCCCACTTGTCACCATGTTGAGATTTGCAAATACAAATTGTTATTCCTTCTTGGGAGGTATTTCTGATGGGCACAGTAAAGTACTAACCTGGCAGCTGTTGACCACTCTTGACTAGCAAGTGACTTTTTTTTTTTTTTTTGGGGACTTTAAATGCTGCCCATAAGCACTTTGTCAGCTTGGTCCATCTGCATGTGTGTGTTCGTGTAGCATAGCTATAACAATTGGTTTTATCCCAGAATCATCTTAATTTGCGCTGCACCTTATGAGCAAGATAATAAGAGACCCAGCAGGGAGCACCGCTCTAAGCCTTTAATGAGCCTTCTTTGGACCCCACCCTTTATCTGCCTCCTCTGCTTAATTGTAATTGCAGTCTATTGGTGTTGAGTGAAATCGTCCAAATCCAGAAACGGTTGGCTGTTTTGTCTTCACAAGTGTTTGTTGTTTAAAGAAAAGTATAACTGTGCTGAGCTCTCTTTATGAAGTTGTCTGCCATGGTGTACATCCAGAGAATGTAGCATGAAGAGTAACGAGAGTCCCTTGTCTGTTTAGGTCTCAAACTTGGTGTTTGATTTCAGAGATGGGCTTTCTGGGATATGTCCAGTAGGAGCCCAAAGGCCAAATTGGGGGATTAGTTTGTCCTCCAAGATCTTATGCAGCAGCAGAGTCTCTGTGAAGTGCCCCTGACACTGAGTGGTGCCCTGTTAAGAGAGAAGAGCAGACTGGTTTTGCAACTTCGGATCTCACTTCTCAGTTTGTTTGTCCATCACATAGTGTGAATTGTAACATGAGAATAATCCCTGAGAAGTCACTGTGTTATATTTCAGCTAGGGTTTCCCCTAGTGGTTGATTTCACATTCTTGTTTTATGTCTTTTTTTGTTCATTTATGATTATGTGACTGTCCCTTTTATTTGCTTTATTCCTTATGCCTCTGTTATGTTCCTTGTGTTTTGTGGGTGGTTCCATAAGAGGCGGGGCCACCTGCCCATCACCACAAGGGACTGCCCTCATCCATATAAAGGCGGAGACAACCCATGGTCCCTGGTGGTTCATTTGAATGCACTTGGGAGTTGGTGAGTGTTTCATTGCAAATTTGCTGCTGTTTTGTGATTTACTGGATTTTTGACTCCTGTGCTCTGTTTTTGACCATTCTTTGGATTTGTGTTTGCACCTTTTTTGTCTTTTGTTCTCCATGGAGTATTAATGAAGAATAAATCTTCTATTTTATTAAGACCCTCTGTTTTTGCCCACGTCACAAGCTGGGATTTGTTATCAGTTTTCCCTCCCTAATGACGGTGCTGAAAGATTGAAAAGTGCACACATGCACTCAAAAACTGGCACAAGCCAAAACGGAGAAAACAAAGCTAATGGGAACATTCTGTCCTTTTTGAGCAACGGTCCACAAATGACTGGGCTTCTGGATTTTTATACCGTCAAACCAGAAGAGTGGAGTATCTGGTTGGAAGTGGAAACAGGGTCACGTCTTCCAGCCAGTCAGAATCGGAACTGCAGATGGAAAAGGAGAGGTGGTTAGTGAGAGCGCTCCCTCTCTGCTTAGGGGGGTGATGGTTTTAATGTTATCAGAGCCCTAAAATGTCTTTGAGACACCCATGTATGGGGGCAAGGGAAAGATTATTTACGTGCATGAACAAATAGAGCAAGAGAGACGAACCCTTTGGCTGAAACGTTACATCATTTAACCTTTCACTTTTTTTTTTTTTTCTTTGCATGATGCACCCTGACACAGCCTTTTACAAACTCCAGGGTCTTGGTGGGTTCTTGGGCAGTAGGTGGTACAGGATGAGGGCAGATCCCAGCAGAAGGGATCTGTTTTTTACCATTAGGTAGCTGCACTCAGACCGTTTGGCTGAATGGGGTCATATTGTCTTTTTTTTTTTTTTTTATTTTGGCTTCAGCATAAATGAAGCAAATAAAGAAAAAGAAGCCTTAAAAAGTGTCTGTTATGTCAATGATTTTTACATAACCCTTTCACAAGATGAAGGGATATATAAACTGTTCTTTATACAGCCTCCAGTTAATCCAAAATACTGCTGCAGGAATTATTACAAGAACAAGAAAATATGAACACAACTCCAGTTCTTAAATCCTTACACTGGCTCCCGGTTAAGTTTAGGGCAGATTTCAAAATCATCCTTTTAACATATAAAGCATTAAATGGCCAAGGTCCGGCTTACTTGTCTGAACTTATCATGACTTATAAACCAGAGCGCACATTAAGATCTCAAGATGCTGGTCTGCTTAGGATTCCAAGGATTAATAAAATGACAGTGGGAGGTCGAGCTTTTAGTTACAGGGCCCCTAAACTGTGGAATGGTCTGCCTGTTACTATTAGAGATGCCCCTTCGGTCTCAGCTTTTAAATCCTGGCTGAAGACTCACTACTTCAGTTTAGCATACCCTGACTAGAGCTGCTGATTAACTGTACAGACTGCATCTCTGTTGTTGGTCATTAGCACTAAAACACAAGTAACATGATAGTTATAATTTGTCACTAACCCTCATCTATTCTGTTTCTCTTCTCGGTACTCAAATGTGGCACTTGGTGCCAATGCTCATCTGCCAAGTTGTTTTTGCCTGCCTAAGGTGACGTCATCCCTGATGGAGGATCACAGGAATCGTGGGGTAGAGGGGTCCTTTCATCGGATTGGCTGGCCCAACGCTGTTTCAGCTGTGGAATGGCCAATTGGGGGAGTCAGCTTGAAGGCTGAGAGATCCACGACTCTAAACAAATCCAAATCATATTATGTGATATCATCTACTGTTAAATTCTGCTCCGTACTTATTTTTTTCATTTTTATACTGCATTGAGGATTTGTTCTGTTCTGTGTATTGTACTGTATTGTATTGACCCCCTTCTTTTGACACCCACTGCACGCCCAACCTACCTGGAAAGGGCTCTCTCTTTGAACTGCCTTTCCCGGGGTTTCTTCCATTTTTTTTTTTTTCCTGCTGGGTTTTTTTTTTGGGAGTTGTTCCTTGTCTTCTCAGAGAGTCAAGGCTGGGGGGCTGTCAAGAGGCAGGGCCAGTTAAAGCCCATTGCGGCACTTCTTGTGTAATTTTGGGCTATACAAAAATAGATAGATACTTTATTAATCCCAAGGGGAAATTCACAAAAAATTTTTGTACAAATAAATACATTAATAAATAAATAAATAAATTGTATATATTCGGAGGGCTGGCTAAAATGATCGCTCTTTGCGGACTACTTTTCACACTCCTTATTACAGCTGTGTGTTTTAGCTGATACTTTTGTCTCAAGCTGCTGTCAAATAACACTGCAGAATTTTTCCATTTTCCTTTAGCCAAGCAGTGCCAGATTTAGTGACTCGCTCAGGGGGTGACAAAATAAATCATTCGTCATGGTGTTAGCGGTTAAACTTGCATTCTTGTGATTTGCAGCCCAAAGCCTTAGCTGTTAGGCCACACAGCTTATAACAAAATGCTTTAGGCATTGCCAAGATTGTTAGATTATCCATCACCTGGATTTCGCTTACATTTATTTATTTAGTTTTCCTGCATGGTGCAGCTGTTCCTATATTTCTTTGACTGGAGCTCAGATCTATTGGTTTACTCACTCCGGGTGGACACTGAAACCTGGGACTCTGCGTTAGAGTCCTCATCCTTGCCCACTAAGCCCCTCCACTTACACAACCTGTGCACATTTCAACTGAAAGCATCTAATTATTAAAGGGAATCTGCTGAAATGAAAGGTTTCGCAGCAAAGAAACTGATGAACGCCTTGTCAGAGCCAAACATTATTAGAAGTTCTCCTTCCCGAAATGTAATCCACTTTAGCTTCTCTCATGCCACAGGCTGAAGTCGAATGTGTGAAACTAGTTGTTCAGCCACCTGCCAGCTTTCACGCTGAAATGCAAAAATAACCGCTGGTCAGTGTTGGTGGTTTTTCGATTTAATCCCTTTCTATTTTATTTATTTATTTATTTATTTATTTATTTATTTATTTATTTATTCATTCATTTTTAAGCTATTTCTTAACCAAGTGTTAGTGCTTTAAGGTGTCTTCACGAGAACAAAGCTGTGTAAATTGTTGCTCTGTGTGAATTTTAATAGTGGAAGGAGTGAGGTGGGAGAGTTAGGTGTTGCATAAGGCCCGTTATGGTTTTCTTTTTCATTTAAAGAATTTGTTTCACCTTTTTGTTGCAAAATTCAGTTTTCTTCATTGCAATCAACTGCAGTCAAGAATAATGATTACACTTTTAGGGACAAGTAGTCGTGTTTTAATTTTGTGAGGTGCAGTCTTATAAAAATCTACATGTCTGCCTGTCTGGATGAAACATCTCGGCTCCCTATCTCGTTGGACTTTCCCAAGAATACGTGTAACAAATTTCAATTCTTGTTCAGAATTCTTGCTTGTAGTGTGCTATACAGACATTTGAAATTTGAAAATCTCTCATTTAAAATTTATTGGAGAAGTTTTGAAATTGTCTATCTGAGAAAAATTGTGCAACCTTAGTTACTGGTTAGTTCATTCTTAAGAGAGGGTATTTCAACTTGTAGATGTTGCATATTTACCTCTGCCAGACCAACTGGCTTCTCTTACTGTTTGAAGTTGTACCAGGTAAGTTAAAATAATCTTTGTAAATGTAAAAGAAAAAAAAAAATTAAGAAAGGAGAGCGAAAGTTTACATAATCTATTGTAATAAAAGCACAAACAGAACTGGAGCTCCAGTGGACACCCTGTTTGATGTCCAAATAGAAAAATGAAGAATAAACGATGAACTGGTGTGTTCAAGTGTCAGGTTGCAAAAAGGCTTGTCCCTTAAGAAAGGGGAGCTGTGTCCTCATTCAGAGAAGGCCCAGGAGTGAACGTTGACTTCTGGTGTGGTGTCAAGTTTAACATGATGGGACACCATAAGAGGCAGGGCTAGTGGCATTGGTCCTGGAAGTGATGTCTGTTGTCTCCCAGTGCTGCCGCCACCTCCTCCACTCTGTTAACACTATTTCCTACAGTGGTGTTTCACTTCATCTCTTCCCACTCTTGTTCTCCCAAACGCATTGTGAGATTTTTGAGACCCTTTGAGGCCCTCCCTAACTGTCCTGCACATCAAATCGTGGTTGACACGTTTGTCGAGGATTGTTTGTCTCTCGCTGATGCAACTGCAGGTTTGCAACCCTACAGAGGCAACTGCAAGTTCACAGCCTTCCCGCGTAACGCGTCTGTCACCTGCTGGTTGGTGTGGGGAACATTCTAACTCGGCCACTAGCCCGTCTCCACCAACACATGTTTGCTCTGTCTGTGCTTATTGCAGTGGTAACTCCCGTTTGAATCAATACCCTGACTGGTCCAGTTTTGATTGGAGTAAAGTTGGTTTTGTTGAGGTTTTTGGTCTCGGCGTCTTCTCTCGGGTGCAAGACTGTGACTCACGTGTCACAACAAACTCTCCAGGCACGTGTGGTTTACACTATCTAGAAATCAACTGAGGAGGAATGTAGTTCCCTAAGGCCAGGTTTATACTTCACGTGGCGCGACACATGCTGCAGCGGATGCTCCTGCTACGCAAGCGTTTTACTGTTTATACTTGCGCGTGTACTTTACGTAAATCTGGAGGAATCCAGCAGGTGGCAGTGCGAGATATCATCACGGTGAGAACAGAGGTTCAGCTTTGCTGTGTTGTGAATTGCCTGGAACACCCATTAAATTCCAATGACACCTTACCACAATATCTCTGAAAAGGATGTTTAATGATCCATCAATCCAGGGATGCGCCCATTGCAGCTAGCATTGGGCACGAGGCTGAAACAATCCTTGGACAGGGCATCAGCTCATCACAAGGTGTATACAAGCACACACATACACTGGATTCATTTTAGTGTAACCAAATTTGCATATCTTTGGAAGAAAACCGGAGCACAGTTTGAAAACCCAGTAGGAAAACATGTAAACTCCAGGCAGGGAATACCAGTGACATGACTCCCTGCGAGACAGCAGTGCTACTGCTCCGCCACCGTTTCACCCCCGTGTGTGTAATTATTAACAATATTCATTAATTAAACGAAATTACCGATTTATCTGTAAAATGTAACATACATACTTTAGTGCATTTCATCATGAAAATGATATCAAGTATAAATCTAAGGATTCTAAATGTGCAGAGAGTTGGAATATCATACATTTAATGTGTTCTGTGTGGTGAGCTGTTTGCCGCTGCTGTCAGGTCCGGAGGAAGCCCTAGGAAAAAAAAGACGGCACAGAAGATGTATGTAAGACTTTTAAAATGTATCGTGTCATTATGATCGGGAATATGCGATGCTTGAATATAAAAGCACCATGAATGCATTTGTATGTCCGCATTTTGCTTCACCACATCAAACCATTCATCAAACATCGAAGTGCGCACATCGATCTCGTAGGATCCGCAAAGCGGCTTTGTCACATGTAGATAGTAAACAGAGACTCTGATGTCACATTACAACTTTTAGCACACTGCGCCCCCTGACTTTTTGCTGGTACTGCAACTTACGCACACGTCACATTAATTTCTGAGGACCTGCTCAGAGGACGCGTCAAATGAACACTGGGAACGTGTGGCAGCCATGATGCGGGCGCGTACACGTTCTGAGCATGAAGTATAAATGAACCCTAAGTGTGTCTTTGTAAGCTATTGTGAATTCAATGAATAAACAAGTACGCTTCACTAAAACCCCATGTTTTATTTGCAGCTTAAAATCACTCGGTGTTTCTCTGAAACGCTAACCTGCTATGCATCTATCAATAAAATTTAACTTGACTAATAGTTTACCTCTCCATTGGATACTTTTTTTCAAGTGACATGCTTAAGAAATACGAATTACAATTAACCCTAAACACCCCATAACCAGCAACTAACAATTCAACACGAAATGCAGTTTTCAGGTCAGCCTAGTTGGAATTTGTTGTCTGTGCAAGCTATTTCGGTCACCACAGGCTTATTTGTGCTTGGTTTTTAACTCTTCCCATAATGACCCGGTTTAAAATTAGGAAGAAGAAAGGGCCAGAAGTTTATAGTTTCGTGAGAGCCTCTTTACAAATTATTTGGTTTGTCGACTTTTAGGAAGGTTCATGAGACTTGGATTTTCTGGTTATGTGTTGGGGTTATCTACTGCGTGTGTTCATTTGGCTTTCCCCAATTTATTTTTGTGGTAACTGCTTTATATCATAGGGTCTCTTTTATAAAACCTTGTATGGATTCGATCATGAAATTGTACATACGCCAGTTTTTTCTTACCCCTGTTTCTTGACATACACATTTTTGCACAATTTACCTTAATAAATCAGAATCCTCTTGTATACGTGCATAGGCGAATATGCTTCAAACCCGGCGTGGTTGCCACCCTGAAACAAGTATATATGGAGCATGCTAACAAACATCATACATACGCAGTCTCGATTCTTCAGAATGTCATGGGTTGGCACAGCAGCCTTCTTCATGACCCTTCAAGACCCTGCCACCTGCTATAGAGCACCTCACTGTGCCCTGCAGCAGAACTCGCAAGATTATGTGTGGTATTTTAGCATCTCTCCTCTGTGCTCTCGGGGTCAAGGAAAAGAGCAAGGTGCCAGCTTCTGTGAGAGTACCCACTATCACCTGGCACCTGTAAATGATATTATTGCTGCTGCGGTGAATAGTACAGGCCTTACGAAACACTGAGGGTTCAGCCGGTTACCTTATCAACAAGCCAGCCGCCACATACAGTGCCATCACTAATGTCAAAGCTACTTTGCCTCAAAATAAATGAATCACAGGTTGACCCATGTCACTGTGCTGCGACTTTTGTCAGCCTCATCTTGGCATCACAGATGACATTTGCATTAATGGAATGTCACTGCTTATGGGTGACAAAAGCAGGTTCATTCTTGATAGATGAATGCAGTAAATTGCTCCGGACACAGTAGCAAGTTGATTTTTTTTTTTTTTTTTTTGTTGATTATAATATGTTTTAAGTATGTACTTTATATCCAATAAAATGCAAAATTTGGATGTAGCACCTCAATGGTAAATTAATGGCTTCCTGCGACTCGGGCATGATGTAGTGAAACTTGGCCGGCTATCGGCCTGTTCCCTGAGAAGTAACAACAGTGCATATACAGAGCATTGGCCCCCTTAAAAGGGAACTAGAACGTGTACTTCATAATTATCACTTTGAGCTTTAATATGTTTGTCATGTCAACACACACAATAACAGATCAGTAGTATAATTGATTGTGGGCATGAGTCGTCATGTGGCTGCTTTGTTGTCATTTCCCAGTTTCGCCAAAATGGATGGGTCAGAGTTGCTATAAATATACACACGTTTTCTTGTTAAGTTTTCTTTTATAAGTTCCAACATTGACGTTTATAAATCTGATCCCTGGTCCTTTCTTCCTTGCCCTTGTGGCCTCCCAATTACTTTATATCACTTGCCGAACAGTCATTTTGCAGTATATGCTAAGTTAAGCAGGCTTAGAAAGTGGAATGGAATACTAAGGGTGGGCAAAACGTAACCAACATGCAAATGTATGAATGTGCATAAAGGAAGTGCCCCCTCTCATAACTGTGGCTAGACACCCAGGCTGCAACAGCTCTCTAGCCTAGCTGACTGATTCAACCATCTTCTGACTATTGCAAAGCTGAGTGCTCAAAGACAAAGGCTCAGTCCTGGATGAGGGGAAAGGTGAGCCATTGTGGATGCAAAGGGTAAACTTAATCAGGCTGAAAGCCCTTTAGCAAATTTAAAGCCAGTGGCACACAACTACCATTTGTCAGAGGGGATGTCAATCTTGACGACTGCCGTTGTGTAATCTCCTGAGCATGACAGATTATGCACCTCTGTGATGGTCTTCTACCACAGTTTCCGAAGTTTTGCAAGCTCACCCCCCTTTTTCTGACAGATAATACCAAGCCGCCAGAGATAGATGGCTGTCGTACAAATGCTTTATAGATACAGTGAGTTCAGTTGCAGCCTCTGCCCTTTATTTCTTTCTAGCAATTTTAAATCAACATTGAATGAATCTGCTTTAAATTATCTTAATAGTGTTATCAAATGCAGCCACCGGTGCTGTCTCTTGTAATAACACGGAGACCTGCAGTGATATTTGTGAACCCCAATATCCCATAGTACAAACATCTGGCCTTTTCTTCTTCCCAATTTTAAACTGGGTCATTATTGAATCCCAATATCCCAAGCCCTACTGTTGATGTTTTCCATGGTCAATGGATTCAATTATTCAACAAGCCATCACATTTATAAACGTGAGACTAAACCTCTGTTTGTGAAACCACACTAAATCAGGAAATACAAAGAGGCCTAATTCACAGCTCCAACCCAACAAGGAGTTACCACAATTATAAAATCCAATTATACACTAAAAACAAATTCTTGACCCATGAGAGCAGATAATTTGATAGAGAGGCAGTGTAGATCAGTGTTTCCCAACCACAAGTCCCAGGTTATGCTTAGTAAATCCTCAGGAGGAGGAACTGTGCATCCTATTCAATGTTAGTAGATCATTATAATTGAAACCCCCAGGGAGACCCCCACTCACATTACTCTGATCTAATGTTGTTAAAACTGGAAGATCGACACTCGAAGGAAGACCCGAGTCTCCAATCTAATATTGGTAAATCTTGATGCTAGAAACACCAAGAGGGAACAATGGGTAGCACCCAAGTACCCAAACAAGGCTTCCCAAGAGGGTAATACCTAGTAGATGAATAAATGGGAGGATGCTGCCACTCTATGTATACCATCCTGGGGGATATCTATCACCCACAACCACCAGCTCAGCAATTGAATGTTAGTAATTTTGAACGATTGACACTCAAAGGAGGACTCGCGCCTCTGATCTAATGTAAGTAAATCTTGATGCTCGAAATGTCAAGGTGGAGATCCATCACCCACAACCTCTGGCTCACCGATCTAATGTTAGTAAATCGAAAGAGAAACTGCGCCTTCTATCTAATTTTAGTAAATCTTGAATATGAAACACCAAAGGGGACCACCTCTCTAGTGCTCTGATCTAATGTTACTAATCCTGAATGATCGCTCGAAGGAGGATCCATGTTCCTAATCTAATATTGGTAAATCTTGATGCTTGAAATACCAAAGGGGACATCCATCACCAGCAACCTCTGGATCACCAATCTACTGTAATGTTTGTAAGTCTGAACTATTGACACTCAAAGGAGGAGCTGCGCCTCGTATGTAATGTTAATAAATCTTGAAGCACGAAACACCAATGGGGGGACCCCTCTCCCAGTGCTCCCATCTAATGTTATTAAATCTGGACACTCGAAGGAAGACCCGAGTCTCCAATCTAATACTGGTAAATCTTGTTGCTCAACACACCAAGGAGGACCAAGGGCAGCATCCAAGTTCCCAAAAGGGGCTTCCCAAGAAGGGAGGATATCTGTCACCCACAACCACCGGCTCGGCAATCTAATGTTAGTAATTTTGAATGATCAACACTTGAAGGAAGACCTACGCTTCCAAACTAATGATAGTAAATCTTAATGTTAGAAACCTTGAGGGGGACCAGCCTACTCTATCTTATATTATAAGTAAATCTAGAAGCTCAAAACTCATCAGTCTGTGAAGACTTTTTCAATCTTCTGCCAGTTCACAAGTCAAAAAGGTTAAAAACTGCTGGTGTACAGTAAATGACAGATGGGACACTAGCATTTTTGACAACATTGGAACAAGGTTCAACATATGAAAAACAAATATTGGTTTCATCACTTAACCTATCACACCAGGATATACCTGGGCCACACCAAACAATAAAGGAAATGGTCAAGTGCTATTAATGACAAATGGTCTCCTTATGAATATTCTAGCTACACCACAAGGCAGCCCCCATTAAACTATAAGTGAGCTGCACCAGGCAGACTTCTGGAGACAGACAGCTGGGTTGGTTTGTGCTTTTTCTATTTTAATTCTGAATGTGACATGTTACCATCAAACTCTTCAAGTCTTGGAATACAAGTTCTGATGAAATGTCACCGTGAGTGTCATCTGCTCTGTTTTTGTGTCATCCGTTAATAAAAGCCACCATCCGCTTTCAAAGACGCAACTACCTGATGGACATGAAGAGCGACAGGAAAAAAAATCCATACTGCCCAGCTTTGTTATGCTAATTCAAGTTGACGCCAGTTCCCTCCAACAGTTGCCAGCGATAACAGAGAGAGCGAGAGAGAGAGCGAGGGATTGAGATAAATGATCTGTTCCTTGTATTTCTTCCCCACCGTGCAGCCTGCCGGCTTTCTGCTGTGCTGGGCCAAAGCCCTTTTTAGAAGACCTCTTTGGAGATTAAGACCTCAGCTGTAGCTGCTATGGAAATTAATGCCCAGGTCTGAATTGGCAGTGTTCAGGTTACACATGCCAATCCTCCCACTTTTATTTTTCAGCTTTGTTTTGTGTCAGGATAGAAAATGGAAAAGTAAAATGTGATACACGTCTATGCAACTGAACTGATGAGGTGCTTACGCCTGGGAATTGCGGTTCTCATTTGGGTGGAGGGGCAGTTTGTTTAAAAGTAGGCTGATTTAGATGTGACAAGTCACTATACCCTACAGTTCAACAACGCGAGTCTGTACTTCTCCTAAATTATTGCATAAAACGTTCCATTGAGAATGAAAATTGCACTTTGGTCTTTTGTGTAGAACTCAGTGATACAGAAGATTAACGGCTACACAGGAAGCCCCAATTGTGTGACTCTTTTGGGGTCTTAACTTGTGTGTGTGTGTGTGTATATATATATATATATATATATATATAAAATACATAAAGCAATCAACTGAGAGAACATAATGGTCATGATGGAAGTGTTGGGGCACTAACCGGGTTGCCCCTTTTAATATTTACAAAATTTACCTTAAAGTTAAACTGGTTTTCGATGGCGCATTAATCGGGGCAAAACAAAAAACAAGTTAACTAAAGAAGTAAACAAGAGGACCTTGATCTTTTCTTAAGAGTGTCAAGTTCAGGTTGGAGCTCCAGTCATCAGTCTGCTCTCTCCAGCAGGAGAGAGGCCAGACCAGGAACGTTTCAGTTTTATAGTGGAGAGAAGGCTGGGGGCTGCAGTTAGTTTTCCTCTGTGGGTGGTTTCTTGGGGCCATCGGGGAAAGGAAAATGTTATCATCAGCACCTCCTTGTGTCCCAAAGTGGTAGTGTTTACGTACATTAGATGAGCCCAGAAGGCAAACCTCGGACACTTGTGTGTGACTGTGTGTGTATATATGTGTGTATATATATATATATATATATATGTATGTATGTATGTATGTATGTATGTATGTATGTATGTATGTATGTAATCGTTGTAAAGGGAAGTGATGAGCTAAATATGCTGGGGATCGCACACAGTGTGATCCCTTGGTATGTTGAGTTTGTAAACTGTAAGATAAGTAAAGAACTGGAACAAGACATTAGTTAGATGGGCGGAAGTC